>OY856409.1:256211557-256636557 GCA_963693085.1 Alisma plantago-aquatica
TAGTTGCACATCATTGCTACCCAAGTAAATGGAAAGGACAACAACTTCAACCGACAATCTGTGTTTGGTTTTGTAGCGTTTGTGTAGTTCCCTTATCACTAATATCTAGATTGAACTCGAGACATAGAGTAGTCATCCTATTCAACATTCAATCTTGTTCCTTGAACCAGAGTAGACTGTCTGAGATATGTGTAAACCCAATATCACATATTGATTCACATATACATGACCATACATTTTTTAGTCTCTCTTGTCAAGAGGCCTAGGATATCATACTCATATAGAAGGGACAAATCTCATCTACATCACTCACACTCAGTCTCCATGTGTCACAGTCACCCAATCATCACCGTTATGACCATCCTTATTCAGGATTACATTGGATGATGTGATAACCCGTTACACTAAACAAGATTACTCAAAATATAAAACACAATCAATCACCATTTAACCACATATCTAAAAATATGGGTAAATTAAAACCAATTTTAACTTCATCACCTACTCAGAAACATTTGTATAGGAGCCCAACATCTTTCTTTTATCTATACTATGACAAGAATTTGATACAAATTGTTCTATCACCTTAGCTACAACATATATACACAGGATAACAATATTTGTATATGCCACATAAACAAGCATTAACATGCTAATAAAATTTTGATTCGTTTGAAACACCATATACATATTTTTCCGGCCTGAACTTGAGAGTACAGGGACGACTCTAGGACACACTAGACATCTAATCAACTTTCTCAAAGATTCATTACTATAGCTCCTCTTTGTTTCCACACGTTTGTTTTCGTCACTTCCAATTACCTAAAAAATGTGGCGAACCACAAGGGTGAGACCCATTTCCCAGCAAGAGATATAACCTCCAACAACAATTTATTGATTCCAACATTTTTAAGTAATTAAATAGTTAAGCATTTTAATCAGATATAAAAAATAAGCTTAGTAGCACTGATGATTAACAAAATACATAAAGGAGTAGATAATAAATATCATCATTAGCCAGACTATCATCCTTTATCTTGTTGACAATATAAGTAATTCAGTAACATATGCATATCTAGCATCATGAGCAAGTCTAGTAACATAGAATCTCTATCATTATGAATAAGTCTAGCCACATAAGCATAGCTAACGACATTGGCATGTCTAATAGGTTGAACATATCAACATCATAAGAAGAGATAACAACATAAGCACAACTATCTAGATAACGTTGATTAGAAGTATATGCATCTCTAGTTACAAAGGCATGGCTAGCATGCTAAACATAACTAACAACATGAGATAGCTAGTATCATGATTATAATCAGTAGTAGCAATATAGTTATCAACATAAGCATAGCTATTGTATGTACGCATCTACAATCTTAAGCGTATCCATTATCTCTTATTGTACTATACATGATCTTAGTGAAAAGAAATCAAACAAGGGTTATCATCCAATATGAAGCGTTGTATATAACCCTAAATAGATACGCTAGACGGCTACCTTACATCTTTTATTACGCCATGGGGAGTTTGAGTCGTACAACTCAAAGTCCAGCTGACCACCGCTTGGTCGCAATCAGTTCTATACAAGACCCAGGAAGAGTTGGACTCCAAGATCTTCTCCATACTCGGTCAATACAAGTCTGTACCGTATTGACATATAGTCAAACTGCAAAATAGTGACATATAGTCCTGTAACTAGCCCACCTTGGTACAGGTCATGGAGCTAGCATCTAGGGTATTCAAACCCAATCACTGAGGTACAACCGCAGTTTTCCTCTAATCAAATCATGTTATAATCACTGAGACCCAACCAAAGTCGTTCCCAAAGAGCGGGCTAGGTATGACCACAGCCATCCTCCCAAAACACTTGGTGTCAGGATGACAAGCACCCTACATACTCAATAGTATGTGCTCTGAGTTTCCCTTAGGAATACTCGTTTCACCATCCAGTAAGTTCTGACACTGAAGATGGTTCTATGGCACAAGGCACTACATGATTAGAGTTTCACTTGATTAGTTATCTCCAATTGGGTGAATGAAGGTTGCATCAAACAAGTGGACATAAAACCCTAATTCACTTCTAGCAAGCATATAAGTATCACAACTTCAAAATATATAAAACGTGTGAAACATAATTTCTCATCTCATCATCACATGGTACTATTCACTTACCATTCATGAGGCTACACTAGTCATCATACTATCACAAGATATAAATCCTTTTTCACAATATCACAGGGTATCAACCATTATCAACACAAGAGGAATACACCTCATTTAGGGCTCAACCATGCCCAAAGGTCATTAAGAACATCATACCATTCCCTGTAAGATCATCATTATCATTCCATGCCTTATAGTAAGGCTCAACAACATCACTTACATATAATACACCAGATCATCGCAATATTGCATTAATGAGCTAGGAGATATTCATAAACCATCATAGAAGGGTTTATTAAGAATATTCCTTTATTACATCAACATGCAAGGAATTTAGATATGATTAACCCTCATCATATTCATAATGCATAGGTTTAGTATAATAAAGTATCAACCATGTGGCTATGATAACCACCAATAAACACATTAAGGTTATGATCATATTAAGGAGGTTATTTCACCATCATGCCATCATATAAGAAGGTTAAACATGGATACTCATATTTATCTATTTGCATTAGAGTTAGGTTCACCAAGATAAAGTATATTAATGTTACTAATCAGCACTCATACCCAAATCCTAACTCACAGCATCCCCATTAGATCATGGATGCATAGGGTGAAGTATCACCATCACATTGTGTACTATTCCCAAGTATGAATCCACACATAATTCAAGGTGTAACCATCGAGTTATAGAATACTAAAGTTTCAACAACAATAAGAGAGTACTCCATGATTGTGTTAATCATTCAAGGACTATTCATACCCAGTTATCATTATTTAGATATATTAAAGCTAGGTGTAACAAGCTATACCTCATTAGGGTTACATATCAACACAATATGGTTATCATCCCTTCTATTCATATGAGTGAATAGGTAAGACTACCTTATCAAGGGTAACCCTCCATTTGTTCCATCATCATTCAACCCATATCACCATGCCACAATGTCACCCAGAACCATTGGATGTTTAAAAGGTAAGACCATTGGTTGTAAACACCTTGGATAAACCACCAATGAAGTCCTTGATTTGTGCTAGAAAGAGTCACCATCTAACCCTATATATCCCTTGATTAACAACACAAAAAGTTCCATTAAGAGTAGGGTAAAACCCAAAATTGACTGTTCATTTAAAACAAGCCATCCATTGTCAACAAGTAAGCTTCTTAAGTTGATCATATAAAGGAAACCATCTAAATCACATTATTAGGACCAACATATTACATTAGATATCATTCCACTTTATTGGAGGAATAAACATGAGATCTTGATTGTTGGGTCAAGTTCATATGTTAAAACCATCAATTACAATATAGGTTCGACCATTGCATCAAGTGAACCAAGAAACCATTGGTCTAAGGCTTAATTGATGCTACAACTATATGAATACCTCACCATAGGTTGTGGAGACCTGATACACCATCATCAGTGACCATTAAGTCACCATAGGTTGTTAGATAAGTACTATATTCATTAATCAACATCAAGTATTAAGCTAATGTCATCATTGATTGATAACATCAGTAGGGTACTTAATGGTTGATCATTAAACTTCTAATTGATCCAAAATGTGACCTAAGGGGGGTGACCATAGGTTGTCACCATCATATGACACCTTTGATCTTGACCATTAGTTGTCATGAAGACAACACCATAGGGTTGTTGCAATGGTACCACCATTGAGTCATGTGTTTATAGAAGAAATCAACTTTAAACCCTAAAATTGACCATTGGTTGATAGGTGTTTAGCACCATTGGTTGTCAAACCAACCTGATACAAGTCATATTATACCTTAGGAATAATGTACATGAATACAGGTTCATCTAGGACTAAAATTAGAATAGGGAACATTACAAAAATCGAAATCCAAATCAAGCATAGCTTTTTTGTGCATGGATCGTCATTTTCAAGCAAGAGCATGAGCTAGAAAGCTTATGGTAAGCAATAAACGTGGAGCAAATTATAAAACTTGCCTCTAATGAGAAGATGAAATCCCAAATAGAAGAAAACTTGAGCAGGTAGGGTAGAAAATTCAAGTATAAGTTGTGAACTTGTCCATCTAGCACCTTTCTTCATCAAATGAGCAACCCTAAGCATAAGGAGCAAGAGAGGTAGGGTTTTAGAGTTTTAGAGAAATTTCTACCATGGAACAGCAAGGTTTCGACCTGGAGAAAGGTAGAAGGAAGGATAACAAAGAAATATACGAAGGAAAGAAGGGGATTCTTACTCTTTTAGGTCAAGATCACTAGAAGGAAGCCTTTTAAACCCTAAAAGGAAGTCAATTGCAAACCTAGATTCATTTTCCAAGAAGATCCCCTCTTTCTTCTTCCTTGGATAGGAAATTTGTAGAATCACAGAGGGAGAATGAGGTTCATAGAAGGAGGGAATTTGTGGAGAGGAAGTGGCTCGTTTTGGTGCTTAAGGATAAGTATATGAAACTTTAAGATAAAGAAAAAGAAAAAGTTGAAGTTCTAGTATCTTTCCAAGTGTCCATGGCCTTAAACTATTAAGAATATACAAGCACACACACAAACAGCTCCCCCACCATCCATAGAGACATGCTTATCCCTCATTTCTTGAATTTCCAAGCAAAAGAAATAATTCATTAGTTGATAGATACTAAAGGTAGCTCATCCATGAAGGGGGTAAATCCTAAAATACCCTTGAAGAAAACACCTTCAAACCAAGGATTAAATAGGTGCCCTATGGCTCAAAAAGCTCAAGAATGATGAGATAATATCCGAGGAACATAATACAAGTGAAAATTGCAAAGAAAACTTCTCAATTGGGTAAACTGCAGAAAAGTCCAAAATGTGCATAAAATTGCATAACTTGCTCAAACTGTGTCCAAATTGGACCAAATTTGAAACTTAATCTTGTCTTATGATTTCAAAGCATATCAAAAGGTTATATTAGGGTTATAATAATTCAATTATGATAATTAAGTTTATTCACAAAGGGAGAATGAGGTTCATAGAAGGAGGGAATTGGTGGAGAGAAAATGGCTTGTTTTGGTGCTTTAGGATAAGTATATGAAACTTTAAGATAAAGAAAAAGAAAAGGTTGAAGTTCTAGAATCTTTCCAAGTGTCCATGGCCTTAAACTATTAAGAATATACAAGCACACACACAAACAGCTCCCCCAATATCCATAGATACATGCTTATCCCTCATTTCTTGAATTTCCAAGAAAAACAAATAATTCATTAGTTGATAGCTACTAAAGGTAGCTCATCCATGAAGGGGGTAAATCCTAAAATACCCTTGGAGAAAACACCTTCAAACCAAGGATTAAATAGGTGACCCATGGCTCAAAAAGCTCAAGAATGATGAGAGAATATACAAGGAACATAATACAAGTGAAAATTGCAAAGAAAATCTCTCAATTGGGTAAATTGCAGAAAAGTCCAAAATGTGCATAAAATCGCATAACTTGCTCAAACTGTGTCCAAATTGGACCAAATTTGAAACTTAATTTTGTATTATGATTTCAAAGCATATCAAAAGGTTATATTAGGGTTATAAGAATTCAATTATGATAATTAAGTTTATTCAACTCATTAAGCAAGTTTAAGGGCCTTACAACTATAAACCCCTAACAGGGATTTCGCCCCTGAAATCCAAGGTAAACAAATATGGGTACTTACTTTTCACCTCATCCTATTACCTTCACATGGTTACTTCCATATCATGGTGATGTCACATCATTCATACATATCTCATCTTGGGTCAGCACAAAAACCCCCCACATAAGAAGACATTTGCAAATATGGAACATGGAAACTTGTTGTGCCACATGTACAAATCTAATAGTAACTTTCAACTTAAAATTATAGATATCATCCTAAAATTATATCTATTGTATAAACAAACCATCTATCCTCGATAGTAGTCTTGCCCAGCTATCACTAGACCATACACAATATTATAGTCACTTTTGTTTTTCCTTCCAAACAACATTTATAGGATCATCATAAACTCTCTCTCTCTAGGGAGAGGAATACTTGGAATGTTCATTTAATAAACATCTCCAAACTTCACATATTTCTCACACTGTTGATACATCTTGGATACTAGGATTCATTACCTTGGTATCCACCTCATGTGCTATAAGGAACTCACATCATTATCTCATCCACTTTTACCAACATAACAAATATCATGACATATAAGAGGAGTCTTCTTAATTATTGGAAGGCTCAAAAGCAAAATCATCACAAACTTTACGATCTTGGAACCATAGTCCAAACAACCTTATGCTATAATAAGTTATCCACCCTCATGTTTGCAGTGAATCCACACATACCAAGTGGCAATGATCCACTTGAAAGTTGTGCCCTAGAAAGGAAAGACACAAAGGAAAACACACTTCCCGCATCATAGCAATAATGTTCAAGGGTCACTAGTAAAAAGGTAACCAATTCTATTTTCATTATGCAAGTTACAGCTTCTTATGTATCATTTTACCCTTTCCATTTTGGGTTCCTTGCCATTAGCATAGGAATCATCATGATTAATATATCTCATTAGTCCTTCCTTGATGACTATTTATCACACTTGGTTATGTTCTCTTAATTTATTATATTTTTCAACCACTTATCAATAGGTAAATACTCATATTCCACATTTTCTTCATTAAACATGGATCATCTCCCTTAATTTCTTTCACACGCCATGATGATTTTACATTAACACTTTCTTACACACATAGCTTGGTCTGAGATTAACTTAGGTTCCACCTTATTCCTTTGTCATTGTTCCCATTTATCTTCTCATTTTGTACTTGTTACAGGAGTTCTTTCCATCTTATGTGGATTTCATACCTTGAATCACTTTATAAGCACAAACTTATCTGTCTTTTACTTTATTATCTTATTGAATTATATCTTTGAGAACTTGTCTTTTGCTTACTTGTATTCGGATTTAGATTTCATGTTGTTGTATATAGTTACCAAGCATTCAAGTTTTGATATATTATGATACAATTCTCATCTTGTTTAAGGTAGGATTGAGATATTCATACCATGATTTCTTATTCATTATGCTCTTTAGATTGTCTCAAAATGACTACTTGATCAGAGTAATCAAAAAGATAACAATCTAAGAGTTCCATACTTACCTTTCTTCAATAATTAAATACCTGGCCAAGGCACCCAAATACTGAGATTAGGCAATATGCACCATATTTTTATGTCATATTCCTAATTTTGACATCATCCTAGTCCTAAGTCCTAGTGTCCCTGTAGACTCAGTGAACCTAAATCTCTAATACCAATTTGTGAGAACCCATTACACTAAATGAGATTACTCAAAACATAAAACACAATCAATCATCATTAAACCACATATTCAAAAATATGGGTAAATTAAAACCAATCTCAACGTCAGCACCTGCTCAGAAACATTTGCATAAGAGCCCAACATCTTTCTTTTATCCATACTATGATAAAAATTTGATACAAATTGTTCTATCACCTTAGCCACAACATATATACACAGGATAACAATATTTGTATATGCCACACAAACAAGCATTAACATGCTAATAAAATTTTGATTCGTTTGAAACACCATATACAAACTTTTCATGCCCGGACCTGAGAGTACAGGGATGACTCTAGGACACACTAGACATCTATTCAAATTTCTCAAAGATTCATTGCTATAGCTCCTCTTTGCTGCAACACGTTTGTTTTCATCACTTCTAATTACCTAAAAAAAATGTGGTGAACCACAAGGGTGAGACCCATGTCCCAACAAGAGATTAACAAAATACATAAAGTAGCAGATAATAACTTTCATCATTAGCCAGACTATCATCCTTTATCTTGTTGACAATATAAGCAATTCAGTAACATATGCATATATAGCATCACGAGCAAGTCTAGTAACATATAATCTCTATCATTATGAATAAGTCTAGCCACATAAACATAGCTAACAACATTAGCATGTCTAATAGGTTGAACATATCAACATCATAAGAAGAGCTAACAACATAAGAACAACTATCTGGATAAGCATAATAAGAAGTATATGCATCTCTAGTTATAAAGGCATGGCTAGCATGCTAAACATAACTAACAACATGAGATAGATAGCATCATGATTATAATCAGCAGTAGTAGTATAGTTATCGACATAAGCATAGCTATTGTATGTACGCATCTACAATCTTAAGTGTATCCATTATCTCGTATTGTACTATACATGATCTCAGTGAAAAGAAATCAAATAAGGGTTATCATCCAATATGAAGCGTTGTGTATAACCCTAAATAGATATGTTATATGGCTACCTTACATCTTTTATTATGCCCTGGGGAGTTTGAGTCATACCACTCAAAGTCCAACTAACCACTTCTTGGTTGCAATCAGTTCTATATAGGATCTAGGAAGAGTCAGACTCCAAGATCTTCTCCATACTTGGTCAGTATGATTCTGCACCACAGTGACATATAGTCAAACTGCAAAACAGCGACATATAGTCCTATAACTAGCTCACCTTGGTACAGGTCACGGTGCTAGCATCTACGATATTCAAACCCAATCACTGAGGTACAACTGTAGTTGTCCTCTAATCACATCATATTATAATCACTGAGACCTAACCAAATTCATTCTCAAAAAGTGAGCTAGGTATGACCGCAGTCACCCTCTTGAAATACTTGGTGTTAGGATGACAAGCACCCCCATACTCAATAGTATGCGCTCCGAGTTTCCCTTAGGAATACTCGTTTCACCATCCAGCAAGTTCTAACATTGAAGATGGTTCTATGGCACAGGGCACTACATGATTAGAGTTTTACTTGCTTAGTTATCTCCAATTGGGTGAATTAAGGCCGCATCAAACAAGTGGACATATAAACCCTAATTCACTTCTAGCAAGCATAAGTATCACAACTTCAAAAGATATAAAACGTGTGAAACATAATTTCTCATCTCATCATCACATGATACTATTCACTTACCATTCATGAGGCTACACTAGTAATCATACTATCACAAGATATAAATCCTTTTCACAATATCAAATATCACAGGGTATCAACCCTTATAAACACAAGAGGAATACACCTCATTTAGGGCTCAACCATGCCCAAAGGTCATTAAGACCATCATAATATTCCATGCAAGATCATCATTGTAAAGAGTGGGTCCTGATAGAGGATCCACTCTTCACTGAATTGAAGAATTATTCCATCCGATCCCAAAAATACCAAAAAGGTAAGAAGGAAAGGAGGAATTTCATTCATTTCTCAAATGGTACATAATACAGAGCATGATAATGAATAAGCAGCGGAAACAAAACTATTACACATTTACAAAATATTCTTTATATAATTATTCCTCACCATATAAGGTGGAACAAAAAATAAAGTATAAGGTATACACCTAAGAACACATAAGGCAGATTGCAGAGAGCAAACCAACTATCCCAAGCTATCCTCAAAGTCCAAGGCCATATATTCAATCCTTTAGCATCTTGTCTTCCAATGTACCTAGACCTGGGTGGAAGGGAACATCACCCAGAACATAGGAAACAATAAAGAGGTCAGCAAAGGCTGAGTATGTACATATATAAAACATTCTGGGCATTATATAGGGTTAAAAGTACAAAAAGAGATGTTCCCACAAGATAAGGGGGCTATTTGCAAATAGGTATGTTCAAGAGAAAAGTAACAAAAGAAATGAGGCACATAAAATTTCATATTACAACATGATAATAAAAGAGTGTCTTGCCACAAAAATCATCCACATAATCATATTACAACAACGAATATTTGCATGCATACAAATGTAGACTAAGTATACCTAAAATAGGGCCATAACACCATAGGATCATTGCCTAAAAGAAATAAGGGTGGAAACGCACACCCCGGGCGGAATATAAGTATGGTTGTACATAAGTACCACTATTCTAGATATTCTAGTCAAACATGTAGCATGCATAAATAGAGTGGCAAGAATAACATTTTAGTCAATTTCACATAAAATGGGAATCATAGGAGGGGTCCAAAGACCCATTATAAATGAATATTCCAGCAATCACATGAATTTATATGAATCAAAAGTAGAAAGTATGAATGTCTAACAATTGGATTTTAAATAAAATTGATAGTTCAAGAGATGCCTCATTAAAGAAATGTAGGTTCAGTCAAATAATGCCCAAAATAAAATAGAGGATGTACATACCTGATCTTTGTCAAGTGATTAACTCAATTGATATACTTTGATCCACCCAACCAAAAATCCATCCTATGAACGCATTAAGTGTGTTAGTCAAAACAAGGGAACATATGTTTACATTCCTAGTTTAGTTGTATATATAGCTCTTATCCTATTATGAATACCTATTGGCATAATAGGGTTTTTAATATTATTATGTGGGCACATGATACACTAGATATATATTTAAATACTGAAGTACCCTAATAGGGACGTCTAGGGTATAATTCCAACATAAGACAATATATAAGTTACATATCTAAACTTAGATCTCGAATATGCACAAGAATACAAGTTTGTACCAAATGATTATATAGAGGTAAATTATTTGTTAGTCTAAACTAACATGTACCCTATTCTCATCCAGGTGAATGCACATGTTTATAAAAGTACTTTGTTTTGTCTGATTTGTCTCTTTTATATCATTGAATTCGGTCTAGGATGTTTCTAGATAGATGCATTCTTACATTCCTATCATGTTGTTAATCATCATTAAGTATATGTATATACACTTAGGGTTTTAATGCATAAGAATAATATTGCTGGAGCATCAGACATGTTCGGAAATAATTACTTACTTCTAGATCTTGCTATTTGCTATGATATTTATTAACATGTGTATAAAAAGTCCAAGTTAAGTGGTCAAATATGTATTCAAGGTTCACGCTTAGCCTCTGGAGGTTATTAGTTTGTTTGTTTAAGGAATGAAACTACAATAGGGTAAGTATTTATCATACCTTGTCATGGATCTGGACACATCTTGGTGTTTTCTGTCTTCAAGTGAAAGTTGATTCCAAGTGGATGGCTGAGGAAGGAGCATTTGCAAATGTGTTGGGGGAAATGAAGGTCCAGTTCTGCAGCTAGGCGGACAAGAAGGGAGACCTTGGTGTGGATTCATGATGAGGTTGAGAGAAGGAGTGGCGAAGAGATGAGGAAGAAGGGTCGTGGCTATTGGATCTGGTAGTGATTACTGTTGGGTGCATGTGACGCAGTATGACTGCCAATACAGAAGGTGGCAATGGTCATTGGCCTTGGTGGCTGGGCGCGAGGTGAGAAGGTGAGGTTAGTGAAGGAACCATCGTTGTCATGACATCCAGCAATGGTCACAACGGGGCGCAAGCTTCTGCCGTGCGGCGGCCACTGCAGGCACGAGGAGAGGGAGGAGAAGTTGTTTGCAACCCTATGGTGGCAGAGGGGGCTGGTGATGGCGACGTTCCAGGTGCGGGAGGACACAGGCTGCTATGGATGCAGGCGTGAGGTGGTCTGCAAGTCGGGTTGGTTTCAGATCACCACCGAGGAGGAAGATGAAGAGTGGGGCGGCCAGAGAGGAAGAAGAAGATGTGAGGGGGTAGGGCAGCTGGATCGATCCGGAGTGGTGGTGGTAGACGCGGGAGGGCGTCGAGGTGAGGTCAGAGGTGTCGGGTCTGTACCCAGTGTTGATCTTCCGGGGTGGCAATTTTGAGGTGCCGGTGGACCTGGTGGCAACGACGATGGAGGTGGTTGATGCAAGGTAGAAAGGGGGGCAATGGCGATCATATTGCAAGGAGATGAGTCGGCTTCAGTTGGTGGGAAGAGGGGAGTAGATTGTGACCTGGGCACTTGCACCTCGTCTGCTAATTACAGATAGCGACCATCTCACAGTCAGCGTAGTCGGGCACAGGGCGAGGGAGAACTAATGGCTTGGTCAAGGAAGAAGACGAGGAGGAAGGGAGGAAGAGTGTGGCTGCTGAGGTTAGATGTGAGGGTGTCTAGTTGCAGGTCTGTCGATCTAGAAGGCCTCTGAATTTCAGAGGCGCTAGCAGGTCCAAGCCATGGAAGATTAATGCTCGTTGGTGTGTGAGGAAATAAGCAGTTCTTCTACGAAGACCATGGCTAGACTTGAGTGCCACCAGTAAAGGGGTATGGAAACGAGGGCGAGGAAGCAAATTGGGGTAGGTCTTGTATCAGGAAGCAAGGATCCATGAGGAGGAAAAGAAGAAGAAGAGTTAGGAGAGGGAGCATGGGCAGGTGTAACCTGGTTGGCATCTGTAGCAGGCAGTTCGTGAGAATGTAGGCGTCGATGAATGGGGCTACTTCCTCTACGTGATGGTTGTGAGCTAAAGTCGGCGTCGGCATGTACACTAGTGATGGCGGCTGTCAAGATCTCGGGCACCAGGGAAGCGAGGCACAAAGAGAGGATAGGGCTTAGGTGGTTGTAAAGAGGAGAGGAAGGAAGAATAGAGCCGCCGGAGTAAGAGAAGGGAAGCGGAAGACTAGTTCTACTGCAAAATAGATGCGAGAATGAGGGAGAGAAGACGGGAGCGGAGGAGAGAACTTCGGTCGTTTGTTACTGATATGACGCAGTCATAGCGGGGAAGAGAAATAGTAACACAAGAAGGGAGTCCCGTTACATGGTTAATGAAATATAACCTAGTTCTATCTATAGTTGTTAAATGCATTAATATCAATTAAAATCTTATAATTCAATCAACTAAATGGTAGTGTAAACAATGTCCTATTTATAAGAAATTTGGTATATAGGATAACTAGGATGAGGGGAGTCTAGATTAACCATCATTTTTCCCTTTAGAATACGTTCCATAGTAGATTGCATTATTTTTATATTATACATATTTAATGTATCTACTCATCTTAACATTACTTTATGTATCAATTCGATTCATTTCATCTTATACCCTAGGTATATTTTAGGGTGTTAAATTAGAGTCAAGCATGGTATTTGGTATATGTGTTCCTTGAGTCTTGTTATTGAGCGTATTATGATTATTTTACCTTGCATACCAAATACTAAGCGTATTTATATATCCATAACACCAATTATTCTTAATGTGCTTTGTATTGTCAGAAATATACGATATGTTAACATAATGGAATAGGACCTTAGAGTAAGAGAGATTTAATACATACGTCTGGATTCGAGTATGTTACAATCATTATCATTCCATACCTTATAGCAAGGCTCAACAACATCACTTACATATAATACACCATATCATCACAATATTGCATTAATGAGATAGGAGATATTCATAAACCATCATAGAATGGTTTATTAAGAATATTCATTTATTACATCAACATGCAAGGAATATAGATATGATTAACCCTTATCATATTCATAATGCACAAGTTTAGTATAAGAAATTATCAACCATGTATCTATGATAACCACCAATTAACACATTAAGGTTATGATCATATTAAGGAGGTTATTTCACCATCATGACATCATATAAGAAGGTTAAACATGGATATGTTGGATCAATGGGCTCTAGAAGGGGGGTTGAATAGAGCTTCACAAACTTCACAAAAGTGATTAGACCACCAAATTATATTAAGTGCAGAACTTAAACCAAAACAGCAATTTGATGTCCTAAACTAGCATACAAAGCAAGGGTAAGAGACAAGGAATAGCATGCACTTGGACAGGTGGTTTAGAGTGGCTCCATATCCTAAACTTAGGAGCAATGTCAGTCCACTACCTAGAGTGGGTTAGACTCTAGGATTTGTAACTTGGTTCTCTTATATATATCACACAATAAGATTACAAGCTACAACAACCAACCATCCAAGGACTTATAAATCAAGCCAAGATCTTCTACCTCACCAAGGACTTACCCACCAAGCAAGTAGTCTTCAGCCTTCTTCAAAGGACTTACCCACTCTTTCTCTAGTCTTCGGCCTTGCAGGAATTACCCATCTTGCTTGAGCTTTGCCTTGCACCTCTCCTTCTCTTGGAGAGCTTTAGCACCTTCCTCCTTCACTCGGAGGCCTGGAGCAGCTAGCCTTCTTCTCCTTCACTCGGGGAAGAACAGCAACCTTCTTCTCTTTCACTCGGAGAAGAATCTTCAAGCAATCTTCATAGGGAATGGAGATGGGAGAAGTAGAAAGGAGAGCTTTACAACATTACAAATGATAGCTCTCATACATGGGAACCTAACTCACTCATACTCACGAATTTGCTTTGAAGGTAGAGAGAGAAAGGGGCTCAAAGGATTAGAAACCACTCAACTAAGGCTAGGACCAAGCATATGTGAATGAGCAACCTTGGAATGAAGTCCAAGAGGTCCTATTTATAGTTGAGGGTGTCCCTTTGAGGTTGGGAGAGATAAGGGGCACAAACTAGCCGTTTTACAACTTGCAACGGATCTATTTTGAGTCCCACCTACTCCTCCAAAGGTTGGAATTGCTTTTTCTGCATTCCAGTACTGTCTGATCGGCCGAGTTTCAATAAAGGCAACTCGGCCGAACCACTAAAAGACAAGGCTGAAAGTTAGACTGTCGGCCGAGTTCCCTTGGAGAAACTCAGCCGATCGGTCGACTTTCATCTTGGACCGATCAGTGGATCGGCCGAGTTTCCTAGCTTAGAAACTCGACCGAACAGGAATCGGCTGAGTTTGGAACTCGGCCGATTGCAACAAAAATTCCAGAATAAATGGATCGGCCGAGTTTGGAATTCGGCCGACAAAATCCCTGTTATGGGTATTTTGGAATTTTCATAAAACTGTACAAATGATGGATTTTTGAGTCCCAATAATTTTATCCATCTTAGTTACAATGCAAAACATGAGTATAAGTGATTACATCAATTGTTCTAAGCCAATAAGGGCTATTTCACAAAATGGTTAAAAGTCACATGTTTTGCATGTGCTGGATGAGTAGCTTTTGAGTTGAATGTGATTCTTTTCTTGTACCTAATGTCTGAAACAGTCTCAAATAGATTTGTTAGATACATATGAATGGAATGGTTAAGTCATTATCAAAATATGGGCAATGTGCGACACCTAGGTCAACATTCTCCCCCTTTTTGACAATGACAAACCATTCCTCAACATATTGAAAAGAATGTGAAAATTATACCTTTTCTTAGGGAATTGCAAGGGGATGCAAATATGATCAATTTTTAGTGCTCCCCCTCAATTCATGCTTACTCATGCCTGCATGGTTAGTTAAACAACAAGCAACCAAAACACATATGTATACTATATGATTCTAAGCAAGTCTAGATGCATTTCAGTTAATAGACAAGAAAAGAACCATACAAGCAATAAATTCAATATGATTGAGCTTTTTCTCCCCCTTTGTCATCTCAAAAAGGCAGGGGGGTAGAAGAGCATAAAAGCAAGGTCTTCTCCATAGTAAAACAAAAACACTCAATCAATCACTCCATAGAAAGACAGAGGAACACCAAGATAAACAACTAAAGCATGCATTATCAAAATATGGAAAACACTAAAAGATATACCATACAAAGCGTTCCCATAAACCATAAAACAAAACTACACGGATAGCATAGAGCAAAAAAAATAGTACAGCTCAGATGATGTGCCTAATGTATATAGTGCAAACATAGTCCAAAGAGATACAGCATGGTCATCTGAGACTAAAACTAGATACATCAGCCCCTAAGCTAACTACTCTATGTCTATGTCATCAACAGCAGCATCGATATCCTCATCTGGCCGGTGGTCCTCATCTCCGTCGTCAGAAGGAGGAGCAGCAGCCTGTGTAGCCTCGTCAGCATCTTGGTCATCAGCATCAGTCGCAGTAGCCTCATTTTCTTCATCAGCATCAGTCGCAGCATCCTCCTGGTCAGGCATATCCTCATCTGGAGGACCAGAAGCACGCCCGGGCCACCTAGCACTCTGCTCGGACCAAGACATGCCTAGAGCATGTAACTCATAGGCAACCTCAAGGGGAGGAGCAGAAGAGGTGTACTGGGCCAGGATCTCAGACAGACGACCACCTGGAAGCGCCAGAACCGGGGAAGGGTATCCACCTGCAGAGGGCTCAGCGGAAGCAGAGAAGGGTGGAGCAGGGTAAAACTGACTATACGCGTAGGAAGCGTAGTCACCACCGGGATAAGGCTGGTAGGTGGGATAAGGCTGAGGGCAGGATATATGCATGGAGGACATGATGTGGCAAAGATCCTGATGATGGTGTTGCTAGACCTGCATGTTATACGCTTGCTGGTGCATGAGATACCCCATGAGGGCCTCATTTGAAACATGGAAATCAGCAAAGGCAGGCTGGGGAGGAGGCTGGAAGGAAGGCTCAGGTGGAGGAGGTGCAGCTGAGGATGGTGGAGGTGCAGCTGAGGAGGGTGGAGGTGCAGCTGAGGAAGGTGATGCACCAGGGGTAGGAACACTCTTCAGAAGAGTGGTCTCACTGATATAAACGCCTTTGCGATCAGGTCGGTAGAGGAGATCGACAAAGAGGGATTTACCAGTGGCATGCTGGAAAAGACCACAGATGAGGGCAGGATAGGGAAGATGAGTGCCCTTTGTGTTCTTTCCGGAGTCAAAACAGGTCATATGATGGAGGATATAACGTGCCCATTTGACTCCTTGATTCTTCAGCAAAAGATACATCATAACAACCGTATTCTCAGCAATGTCCGTTTGATTCTTCTTAGGATGGACATTGCAGCTCAAGATAAATGCCAAGACGCGGCGAGGAGCAAAAAGGGCTGAGGAAGGCAGAGTACCCCTTTTTGTATAGGGAAAGTTGGGTCGCTTGAGAAATTTATGGATGTCAGTCAAGTCAGCCTCAATTGCCTTATACACGTCATCGGGGTAAAGAAGATCAAGATATTGAGGATAGTCAGCGATCCATGACGCCGTACCAACATTTCCATGAAGATAGAGATTGAAAGAACGCTCAGTGATATGGAAAGGTTTACCGGCAATCATGGACGTCAACACAATAGAAGTGTCCGCGGATGGGACCAAAGAGTCATAGTTCCAACACAAATTGGCGTAGAACTCACGGACAGCTTTGGAACTATATTTCAAATTGTGGAAGCGGGCATCTTCTATGAAAAACGGATCAAGGTGATGAGTTCGAAGGATTTGACAAGCTTCATAAAGGTCAGGGTGGAAGTTGTTAGGTTGATGGAGAGCTCGAAAAGGAAAGGGAGTGCGAGGAAGGAGCTCTTGATATCTAGTAACAGCAGCTTGGTCAATAAAAGAGAGATTTTCGAACACAATATACCTTGGAGCAAGGGGGGTCGCCATAGCAGGGGAAGGGACAGCTCTTTTCCGTCGTTGGGACCTCATGGAGAGGAGATGGAGGAAAGAGAGTCGAGCTCGTGGAGAATACTAGGCAGACGAAACCCCGAGAACGGCAAGAACGAAGAGGCAAGGTCGATCGGAGGTGAAAACAGCCGGAACAAGGGGAGAGAGGGCCAGGGTTAGAGAGGGGCGGGTGTTACGGCTAGGGTTCGGTCGACTTTTCTCTAGTTGAGAGGGAGAAAGTCGGCTGATTCCTATATATATAAAACTGGTCTGCCGCCGATCGGTCGAGTTTTGGAAATGGAAACTCGGCCGATCGAGCGCACAGGCACCCTGAAGCCCGACCGATCGGTCGAGTTTGAAACTCGGCCGACCAAAACCCTGAAGAGGAAACACTGAAAATCTAGCCCTAGCCTCAAATGACCGAATGCAAAATTTCTTTTTGGTCTAGTTTGTATATTAAGGATATTTAGGCACATTCCCATCATCATAGGGTACTATTTGTCGATTAAAACCCGATTTGCGAGAAAAAGCCCGAAAAAGAGACAGAAACTAGAGAAATTTTAGCAAAAACAAGCATCTTGAGCAATCAAAGCATTTAAAGCAAGAGCAATACATATAAGATGTAACCAACTAATTAGAGAGCAAATCAATATCATCAAGAGAAATTATGAGCAATTTTGATCTAATAAAATTAAATTGTTCTCTAGCAAGTGGTTTAGTGAAAATATCGGCCAACTGATTTTCCGTATCCACATGTGTGATATAAATATCCTTTTTGACAATGTGGTCACGGAGAAAATGATGGCGAACTTCTATGTGTTTAGCTCTACTATGCAATATCGGATTATAAGAAAGATTGATTGCACTAGTATTATCACAGAAAATAGGAGAAGCATCAAAATGAATGTTAAAGTCTTGGAGCATTTGCTTCATCCATAGGACCTGGGCACAACAACTTCAGGCTGCAATGTACTCAGCTTTGGTAGTTGATAATGCCACTATGCTCTATTTCTTGGAGAACCAAGACACCAAGCATGGTCCCAAGAGGAAGCAAGTGCCACTTGTGCACTTTCTATCAATCAAGCAACCTGTGTAGTCAGCATCACTATATGCTACAAGAGTAAAGTCCCTTGACTTAGGGTACCATAGTCCAAAATTTGGAGTTTTGTCTAAGTACCTCAAAATCCTCTTGACAGCAATAAGATGTGATTTCCTAGGGCTTGATTGAAAGCGAGCACACAAGCCAACACTAAACATTATATCAGGTCTAGAGGTAGTTAAATAAAGTAAACTTCCGATCATACCTCTATAGAGCTTCTCATCTACCTTTTCACCTTCTTCATCCTTGTCGAGTTTTGCGGTGTTTGACATGGGTGTATCCATCGGCTTCATGTTCTCCATCCCAAAGCGTTTGAGTAGCTCAGTTGTGTATTTGCCTTGGTTGATGAAGTTTCCTTCCTTTGTTTGTTTGATTTGAAAGCCGAGGAAGAAGGTCAGCTCACCCATCATGCTCATTTCAAATTCACTCTGCATAAGAGAGCTAAACTCCTTGCAAAGATCAAGGTCAGTTCCGCCAAATATAATATCATCAACATATATTTGAATTATGAGAAAATGGGTAGAAGTGTGTTTTAGAAATAAAGTACAATCAACTTTGCCCATGATATACCCGTTATCTAACAAAAAGTTCTTTAGTTTCTCATACCAAGCTCGAGGTGCTTGTTTGAGTCCGTAGAGAGCTTTTTGCAAGAAGTATACATGATTGGGTAACTTATCATTTTCAAAGCCTGGAGGTTGAGCAACATATACTTCCTCCTCAATTGTACCATTTAAAAATGCACTTTTAACATCCATTTGATAAAGCAAGAAATTTTTATAACTAGCAAAAGCAAGTAGCATACGGATAGATTCTAATCTAGCAACAGGAGCATAGGTTTCATCAAAATCAATACCTTCTTGTTGATTGTAACCTTGTGCTACTAACCTTGCTTTGTTCCTTACCACTTTTCCTTGCTCATCAAGCTTGTTGCGGTAGACCCATTTGGTACCAATGATCTTTATATCATTTGGTCTTGGCACTAAGGTCCACACATGGTTCTTCTCAAATTGCTCAAGCTCTTCTTGCATGGCAAGGATCCACTCATCATCACCAAGGGCCTCTTTGATGTTCTTTGGCTCTAGTTGGGAGATGAAGGCACTATCTGCTTGTTCTTTGTTGTGAGCAGCTCGTGTCCTCACTCTCTCAAATGGATTGCCAATGATCAACTCCTTGGGGTGATTCTTTGCAAAGCGGGGAGTGGGATCCTTCTTTTCTTCTTCTTTTTCTTCTTCTTCAACCTGCTTACCTTTGTCTTTGATGTTGAGCTCTTTTAAGATAGGAATGATTTCAACTGCAACATCATCATCACCAATATGCTTGCCAATAACAGGGTTAGTTTCAATAAATTTAACATTTATAGATTCTTCAATTTTAGATAGTTCAATGTTAAATACTCTAAAAGCCCTGCTAGTAGTGCTATAGCCTAGGAAGAAAGCCTTGTAAGATTTCGGATCAAACTTGTCGAGAGAATCCTTGGTGTTTAAAACAAAACAAGGACATCCAAAAACATGAAAGAAATCAATAGACGGCTTCCTACCACGCCATAGTTCATAGGGGGTTTTCTTAAAAGTTGGATGTGTGAAAACTCGGTTTTGCACAAAACATGAGGTGCTAACGGCTTCAGCCCAAAACTTCTTAGGAGTGTCATACTCAAGAAGCATGGTCCTAGCCATCTCTTGCAGCGATCTATTCTTCCTCTCAACAACTCCATTTTGTTGGGGTGTGCGAGGAGAAGAGAAATTGTGCGAATAACCCGATTTTTCACAAAAACGTTCAAAAAGATCATTTTCAAACTCTCCCCCATGATCACTACGGATAGAAACAACATGGCAAGAAGCTTCGTTTTCAACTCGTTTACAAAAGCTCGAGAAAACATCAAGTGTATCGCTTTTAGAAACGAGAAAGAAAGTCCAAGTATATCTAGAAAAATCATCGACAATAACAAGACAATACTTGGAGCCGCGAAGCGTTTGTGTTCTCATTGGTCCGAAAAGATCAATATGAAGAAGCTCAAGAACTCTCTTGGTACTCATGACTCCTTTGGATTTGAAGGAGGATTTGGTTTGTTTCCCTTGTGTACAAGGTTGACATTCCTCATCCTTTTCAAAATCCAATTTAGGAAGTCCTCGAACCAAGTCCTTTTTGTTCAGTTTCTTCATTTGATGCAAGTTCACATGACCCAAACGACGATGCCAAAGCGAAAGATCGTTTTTATCCACAACTAAGCATCTATTTAGTATGGGCTTAAGAGCATCAAGAACAATCACATAGAGATTACCATTTCTAGTTCCCTTATATATAACATTGTAGGACAGGGAATCTAGAAGCAAGCATTCTAAAGAAGTAAATAGCACAAGATAACCATTATCACATAATTGGCTAACACTAATTAAATTGTGATGTAGGCCATCAACAAGCAATACATTTTTAATGCACAATTCATTGCCTACATCACCCTCACCTATAACCTTACCCTTTTTGTTGTCCCCAAAGGTTACCGATCCTCCTTTCTTTTTCACAAATTTGTTGAAATGGCTGATTTCTCCAGTCATATGCTTAGAGCAGCCACTATCAACAATCCATTTCTTTTTAACCTGCAAGAAAAGAGGATGTCGGAACCCAACTCAAACTTTGGGGTCCGGGGTTAGCTTGGGGACCCATTTCATCTTTGGGTTGGTCCCCTTGGGCTTGTAAGGACAATAGGTAGAATAATGATCATCACATTTGCAATGAATACATACCATGGGGTTTTTAGATCCGGAAGACTCTCCATTGAAAATTGGAGTTTCCACACTCTTTTTCTTACCCTTCTTCTTCTTCTTACCTTTTGGAGTAGTCTCATTGTATCCTAGACCACTAGTACCAACTTGTTTGCTAGAGTGCTCTAGAACATCATTTAGGGATTTCTTACCCGAAAGAAACCTTTGCAAAGTAGATCTTAATTTAGCATTATCATCACTAAGATTTATAACGGTAGTAGATAAACTAGCAAGATCTTCTCTGGTATGCAAAAGGTCGGCCTCAAGGAAGAGGGCTTTAGTAAGAAGAGAGTCTTTTTCTAGAGTTAAGTTAGCAACTTCATTTCTAGGCAAGATAGGTCTAGAAGATAAATCATTTGTTTGAGCAAGCAATTTAGCATTTTCAGATTTAAGAACAACAATTTCCCTTTTATAAGCGTAAACTTCATCTCTCCTAGCATCATCAATAAGCTTAAGTTCAACATTTTCAGTTTTTAGAACATCAAGCTCATCTAGGCAATTTTGGTTCTCAACCTTAAGATTTTCAATAGTTTTAAGATAAGTACCATTCTCAACCTCTACTCCATTATATTGAAGTTCAAGGTCAAGAAATTTCCCTTGCAAGGAATCTATGCTATCAAGATGTAATTTCTCATTTTTATCAAGAATATCAATCTTGGCATAAAGATCATCAACTATCTTTCCTAATCTTTTCCTTTTAGCTTTACATTTAGCAAAAGATGATTGACATTCATTAAGCATTTCAATGAGAGTTTCCTTAGATAACTCAAGTAAATTTTCATCACTTACCTTGCTTACCTCACTTACCTCAATTACTTCTTCACTAGTAGATGCCATGAGGGCAAGATGACATTCTCCATCCTCGGAGCTTGAGGAACTTGAAGTAGAAGACTCCTCCCATGCCACATGAGCTGCATCTTTGGATCGTCTCTCCTTCTTGTCCTTCTTCTTGTACTTGGCTTCTCTTTTGTATTTGTCATCCTTCTTGTGGCTGCTCTTATGATAGCCCTTCTTGGCCTTTGGGCAGTCACTCTTGTAGTGGCCTTTTTGACCACACTCGTAGCACCTAGGAGTTGAGGAGGAGGGCTTGCTCTTGAAGTGTCTTCCTTTTGAGTAGTTGGCTTCATGATCATTTGCACCTTCATCTTCACTTGAGGAAGGGCAGGGAGACTTCATGGCAAGTTGTTGTTGCCGGACCATTTCTTCAACTTGGGCTTTGAAGGCTGTGTCCTTCATCTTCTTTGATTCCTTCTCTTCTCTTTTCTCCTCTTCCTCTTGCTTGTCGAGCCTAGGTTCATGTGCTTGGAGGTTACCAACCAGCTCCTCGGTTGACAACTCGCTCAGCTTGTAGATTTCTTCAATTGAAGTGACCTTTGGCTCCCATCTCTTTGGAAGAGATCTCAAGATCTTTGCATTGATTGTACCTCTATCCATGACACTCCCAAGGGCTGCAAGGTTGTTCAAGATGACGTTTAACCTTGTGTACATGTCCGCAACTCTTTCATTCTTCCCCATCTTGAAGTTCTCAAGTAGGCCACCAAGCATATAGACTTTGGCCTCCTTGACTTGCTTCGTCCCTTCATAGGTGACACACAACTTGTGCCAAATCTCATGCGCCGTGTCCCAAGAAGAGATGCGGTTGAACTCCGATGGTGAAAGGGCGGCGTAGATGATGCTCACGGCTTTAGCATTGAGTTGAGCACGCTTCATCTCGTCTTCCGTCCATGTGGTGATGTTCCCCTTTGGCTCTTCATACTTGAGATGGACTATCTTCCACATCTCGTAGCTCACTCCTTGGATGTAGAATTGCATCCTTCTCTTCCAGTATAGGAAGTTTGTGCCGTCAAAGACCGGGGGTCTCATGGAGAAGCTTCTTTCAAGATTGAGTGACCCAAGAGCCGAATCGCCCATCTTCTCCTACTTGTTGAAGTAGCTTGGAGAAGACCTGCTCTGATACCACTTGTTGGATTAATGGGCTCTAGAAGGGGGGGTTGAATAGAGCTTCACAAACTTCACAAAAGTGATTAGACCACCAAATTATATTAAGTGCAGAACTTAAACCAAAACAGCAATTTGATGTCCTAAACTAGCATACAAAGCAAGGGTAAGATACAAGGAATAGCATGCACTTGGACAGGTGGTTTAGAGTGGTTCCATGTCCTAAACTTAGGAGCAATGTCAGTCCACTACCTAGAGTTGGTTAGACTCTAGGATTTGTAACTTGGTTCTCTTATATATATCACACAATAAGATTACAAGCTACAACAACCAACCATCCAAGGACTTATAAATCAAGCCAAGATCTTCTACCTCACCAAGGACTTACCCACCAAGCAAGTAGTCTTCAGCCTTCTTCAAAGGACTTACCCACTCTTGCTCTAGTCTTCGGCCTTGCAGGAATTACCCATCTTGCTTGAGCTTTGCCTTGCACCTCTCCTTCTCTTGGAGAGCTTTAGCACCTTCCTCCTTCACTCGGAGGCCTGGAGCAGCTAGCCTTCTTCTCCTTCACTCGGGGAAGAACAGCAACCTTCTTCTCTTTCACTCGGAGAAGAATCTTCAAGCAATCTTCATAGGGAATGGAGATGGGAGAAGTAGAAAGGAGAGCTTTACAACATTACAAATGATAGCTCTCATACATGGGAACCTAACTCACTCATACTCATGAATTTGCTTTGAAGGTAGAGAGAGAAAGGGGCTCAAAGGATTAGAAACCACTCAACTAAGGCTAGGACCAAGCATATGTGAATGAGCAACCTTGGAATGAAGTCCAAGAGGTCCTATTTATAGTTAAGGGTGTCCCTTTGAGGTTGGGAGAGATAAGGGGCACAAACTAGCCGTTTTACAACTTGCAACGGATCTATTTTGAGTCCCACCTACTCCTCCAACGGTTGGAATTGCTTTTTCTGCATTCCAGTACAGTCTGATCGGCTGAGTTTCAATAAAGGCAACTCGGCCGAACCACTAAAAGACAAGGCTGAAAGTTAGACTGTCGGCCAAGTTCCCTTGGAGAAACTTGGCCGATCGGTCGACTTTCATCTTGGACCGATCAGTGGATCGGCCGAGTTTCCTAGCTTAGAAACTCGACCGAACAGGAATCGGCTGAGTTTGGAACTCGGCCGATTGCAACAAAAATTCCAGAATAAATGGATCGGCCAAGTTTGGAATTCGGCCGACAAAATCCCTATTATGGGTATTTTGGAATTTTCGTAAAACTGTACAAATGATGGATTTTTGAGTCCCAATAATTTTATCCATCTTAGTTACAATGCAAAACATGAGTATAAGTGATTACATCAATTGTTCTAAGCCAATAAGGGCTATTTCACAAAACGGTTAAAAGTCACATGTTTTGCATGTGTTGGATGAGTAGCTTTTGAGTTGAATGTGATTCTTTTCTTGTACCTAATGTCTGAAACAGTCTCAAATAGATTTGTTAGATACATATGAATGTAATGGTTAAGTCATTATCAAAATATGGGCAATGTGCGACACCTAGGTCAATAGGATACTCATCTTTATCTATTTGCATTAGAGTTAGGTTCAACAAGATAAAGTTTATTAATGTTACTAATCAGCACTCATACCCAAATCCTAACTCACAGCATCCCCATTGGATCATGGATGCATAGGGTGAAGTATCACCATCACATTGCATACTATTCTCAAGTATGAATCCAAACATAAATCAATGTGTAACCATCGAGTTATAGCATACTAAGGTTTCAACAACAATAAGAGAGTACTCCATGATTGTATTAATCATTCAAGGACTAGTCATACCCAGTTACCATTATTTAGTTATATTAAAGCTAGGTATAACAAGTTATACCTCATTAGGTTTACATATCAACACAATATGGTTATCATCCCTTCTATTCACATGAGTGAATAGGTAAGACTACCTTATTAAGGGTAACCCTCCATTTGTTCCATCATCATTCAACCCATATCACCATACCATAATGTCACCCAGAACCATTGGATGTTTAAAGGTAAGACCATTGGTTGTTTACATAAGTAAACACCTTGGATAAACCACCAATGAAGTCCTTAATTTGTGCTCTAGAAAGAGTCACCATCTAACCCTAGACATACCTTGATTAAAAATACAAAAAGTTCCATTGAGAGTAGGGTAAAACCCATAATCGACTGTTCATTTAAAACAAGACATCCATTATCTACAAGTAAGCTCCTTAAGTTGATCATATAAAGGAAATCATCTAAATCACATTATTAGGACCAAAATATTACATTAGACATCATTCCACTTTATTGGAGGCATAAATATTAGATGTTGATCGTTGGGTCAAGTTCATATGTTAAAACCATCAATTATAGTGTAGGTCTGACCATTGCATCAAGTGACCCAAGAAACCATTGGTCTAAGGCTTAATTGATGCTACAACTATTGAATAACTCACCATAGGTTGTGGAAACCTGATACACCATCATTAGTGACCATTAAGTCACCATAGGTTGTTAGATCGGCACTATATTCATAAATCAACATCAAGTATTAAGATAATGTCATCATTAATTGATAACATTAGTAGGGTACTTAATGGTTGATCATTAAACTTCTAATTGATCCAAAAACTGACCTAAGGGGGTGACCATAGGTTGTCACCATCATATGACACCTTTGATCCTGACCATAAGTTGTCATGAAGACAACACCATAGGTTTGTTGTATTGGTACCACCATTGAGTCATGTGTTTATAGAAGAAATCAACTTTAAACCCTAAAATTGACCATTGGTTGATATGTGTTTAGCACCGTTGGTTGTCAAACCAACCTGATCCAGTCATATTATACCTTAGGAATAAAGTACACATGAATATAGGTTCATCTAGAACTAAAATCAGAATAGAGAACATTATAAAAATCGAAATCCAAGTCAAGCATAGCTTTTTAGTGCATGGATCATCATTTTCAAGCAAGAACATGAGCTAGAAAGCTTATGGTAAGCAATAAACGTGGAGAAAGTTATAAAACTTGCCTATAATGAGAAGATGAAATCCCAAACAAAAGGAAAATTAAGCAGATAGGGTAGAAAATTCAAGTATTAGTTGTGAACTTGTCCATCTAGCACCTTTCTTCATCAAATGAGCAAACCCTAAGCATAAGGAGCAAGAGAGGTAGGGTTTTAGAGCTTTAGAGCAATTTCTACCATGTAACAGCAAGGTTCTGACCTGGAGAAAGGTAGAAGGAAGGATAATGAAAAAATAAATGGAGGAAATAAGGGTATTCTTACTCTTTTAGGTCAAGATCACTAGAAGGAAGCCTTTTAAACCCTAAAATGAAGTCAATTGCAACCCTATATTCTTTTTCCAAAAAGATCCCCTCTTTCTTCTTCCTTGAGCAGTAAATTCACAGCAACAGATAGGGAGAATGAGGTTCATAGAAGGAGGGATGTGGTGGAGAGAAGTCTCCATTTGGTTCTTAAGGATAAATATATGAAACTTTAAGATAAAGAAAAAGAAAAAGTTGAAGTTCTAGTATCTTTCCAAGTGTCCATGGCCTTAAACTATTAAGAATATACAAGCACACACACAAGAAGCTCCCCCAACATACATAGATACATGCTTATCCCTCTTTTATTGAATTTCCAAGCAAAACAAATAATTCATTAGTTGATAGCTACTAAAGGTAGCTCATCCATGAAGGGGGTAAACCTTAAAATACCCTTGGAGAAAACACCTTCAAACCAAGGATTAAATAGGTTACCCATGGCTCCACAAGATCAATAATTATGAGAGAATATACAAGGAACATAATGCAAGTGATAAATTGTAAAGAAAACCTCTCAATAGGGTAAATTGCATAAAAGTCCAAAATGTGCATAAAATTGCATAACTTGCTCAAACAGTGTCCAAATTAGACTAAATTTGAAACTTAAGCTTGTATTATGATTTCAAAGCATATAAAAAGGTTATATTAGGCTTATAAGAATTCAATTATGATAATTGAGCTTATTTAACTCATTAAGCAAGTTTAGGGGCCTTACAGATGATGTCAAAGCTCATACTGAATGACATGTAATGAGTGTCATGACTTCAGGTCTAAGATCCACAATCAGCACCTACACTATGAGAGTTGACTATGACTACCATATTAATGGTTTCCATTTGTCACTCTCATAGTGGGTCTGTCTGATACATTGTTCTATAACATTATCTATGTACTTGGTTTGATATCACATATCATGATTGATGGGATTCTGTCATCAACCAATGCACATTCTAGTCTTATGTATTATTGTTGTCTACAATTCTTCCATGGTAATGACTGACTAGGGACATAACAAGAATGTATACTCTTGACATTCGTATGATCTCATTGTTTAGGTCCTCAATCTAAAGACATACATCATTGAGTAATATCATCCTTTACACATTTATTATTGTAACACCCTTGACCTGGGTTATGGCCTAACCCTAGAAGTTTTGCTTAAGTAAGTTACTTACAAACTTTTTCTAATCTTTTGAAAAGTAATTAAGGCACTTTGTGAAGTTTATTTTCAAATTTGAGCTTATATGCAAACTATGTGTGTATTATATGATAGTCTGAGTGTAAAGTGCAAAATTACCCAAGATGAGGGGTTATATTGCAAATTTCACATGTTGAATGTATTCTAAGTGTTTTAACATCATGAGAGAGTGAATGATGCTAAGTGATGGCTTGTGGAAAGCCTAAATTCTAAGTGAGAACTTGTTGAAAAATGCTAAGTGCTTGGTGCATCAATTATGGTACAAATTGTAATATATTCAAACATAGGGTTGATCTGTAAATATACTACCTCTAGATTGTGTCTACCTCTTCCAAGTATCATATAGAGGAGAGAGAAAGAAGGATATACTATGTTTGAATCATCCAAGAGTGATGACACTCTTTGTAATGAAAAGACCAAGAAAATGTATAAGTTGAAAGCTATATATATGAACTATATCGAGTTGAAGACTTGAAGTAGGAGTCCCTATCGCCCATGGAGCCATAAAGGGAGTCTCCTATCAGTTTGTAGAGTCTTGAATTTGCCCGTGACAGGAAAGGCACTTCAATGAAGTGATATGTATCGACTTGCAACTTTTCCTTAGGAAATATTTTGTTGAATATATTAATGAAGTGAGTGAAAGAAGGCTTGCTCTAGAAGATAACCAATGAGCCTGACCCTTATCCTTTGAATTATCCTTAAGATTTTATTTATTCATGGCAAGATAATGATGAATGCATGCAAATTGATGTGTCGACCATGCATGGTTAGGTGGCATGTTGTAGCTTAAGATAATGACACCTCTTACACTCTTTTCCATAAACCCCAAGTATAAATACCCTACCCTTCACTTGTTAGTAGAATTTTCGAAATCTTGCTAGCAACCTTTCTTTAGATATCATGCATGCCACTCTTGTATCGTGCATAAGTGAGGAGAGTTAAGTGGTGGAGCTTGGTATCGGCAAAAGATAAAAGATATCAGCCAAGTAGGTCATAATAACCTAGCAAAAGGTGATATCGACCATTGGGAGTAGAGATATCATGCAAAAGGTAGGAGCTCAAGTCTTGGATCTTGAAAGAGGCTCATCTTAAACCTTGGAATGTGAGGAGTTGAAGCTTGAAGCTTGGAAATTGTTTTAGAGGTGGGTTGTATAACTTGAACCCATCTATATTATTATCCATTTTTCAGTACTGTTGAACTTGTAGATTATGTTCAAATTCAGATTTCCTTTGATTAATTGATATATCTATGAGTTCCAATAAGTACTTAGCATTGATGTCCATGATTAAGAATAACGAGACAAAGGTCTTGAGGTTGATGATGATGACATCATCATGGCACAACCCGATATGGGTTGAGGTACCTTGAAATCCAATATGGAACCCAAGATGGTGGTGCACCTGATATGGAAGTGGGTAATACCTTATATATAAAATAAGAATATGTCCTATGGACGATATAGGAGATGCATACTAGCACCAAACACACGCTACAAGGATAAGTTCATACCTTTCACACGATATGGTAATCCAAGATGGAAACTAATATGGTAATCCAAGATGGAAACCGATATGGTAATCCAAGATGGAAAATTGATATGGTAGTTCAAGATGGAAAACTGATATGACAATCCAAGGTAAGAAATCAACACAATATCATCTCTATACTACTTAAATGATACATGGTAAATCCATAAATGATATGCCTGATATGGTGCACTCTTGTGCACGATATGAGAATCCAATATATCTCTATACCCAATATAAGGTCAAGAGTCTAACCCATATACGATATGAGGTTGGCTTAAGATGATAAAAGCTAAGTAATAGCTAAACCGACATGGTTACATGATATGGTGTTAGATGATAAACCTTAAACCGGATATGATGATGTGGTTTTGCCACATGATTAATATGGATCCTTGATATGATGGTATGTGCATCTTCAAGCACGATAGGATAACATTATATACCATGATGCCCGATATGGTAGGCATGCTCTAATTCATTAGGCTTGTCTAAGTGATGTATATGATTAATGCAATATTGAGACACAATGAGTTTAATTCAATTTGATAATGATGAGATAATAGACCTTAAAAGGTGAATTAAGTAATCAATATCATAGTAAGGATGAGAGAGAAACTAATATTGGAAAGATAATTATATAATGAACATGTGATAATACTCCTAAGATAAATGGAGTATGATTTAGGGCTTAATCTTTGCTAATGAAATCTTGAAACCCTAATTGGTTGATAAAAAGGAATCATAACCCTAATTCATTGGGAAGAATATGTTTCTTTTGTATTACATGGATATGACATGTGTGTGATATTGTGATTAGCATGATATACTAACAATGCAGGTATCATAAGGTAATGTGCATAGCTAAGTAAGAGCTATGATGATATATGATACAGATTCAATGAGCTATGTGAAGTGTGTGAATAAATACCCTGGTCTGATGACCTAGAGGTAATGGTTATCTGCTAAGTGGTGACAATACTCAGTGATGAACTAAGGGTTTGAACACCCAAGCATGATGATGATAAGAGAATGAAATTCTAAGTGATCTATGTGTTTCAAAGAACATGGAAGTACTTGATAAATACAGTTATGCTTTTCGTTGTAGCATCTGATATAAATCTTATTTGTAACTTGATTGGTGCTAAAAGATATTGTAATGCACTTAATTAAGCAAGTTAAATATTATCATGTAGTTGCCTAGACCATAGACCCATTCAGTGTCAGCATTTGCTGAATGATGAAATGAGTTTTACTCGGTATGCATATTTTTTAATATGTAATCATTATATGAGGGTGCTCAGTGGACTCCCCAATATAAATGAGGGTGCTCAGTGGACTCCCCAAATACACCAGGTTGGTCGATGGACTTCCTGATGAAACTAAACCATGATCACTCAGTGGTCTTCCTAATGACAAATAATTTGAGAAAGCTGTGTGGTCTTCTCCCAAAGAGAGTACATGCTATGGCGGTAACTCTATAGTGAAGATGTTGATGTACCCCGACATAGCTAATTACAGCTGACACCAGATGTCATGATAAAGTCTAAGTGGTCTCGTACTGACCGAGACAGGTGAGGTCTTGACAGCCGGCTCTACCACTGACCTTGTATGGTACCGATTTCGACTTACTATTGGTCGGTTGGAGTATGAGAAGTATACCTCATTTTCTCTGGACATAAGTGTGAACGTGAACATGTAATGAGTCGTGTAGCATATTTGCTTAAGGATTAAATACGGAAAATATTGGTTGATGCTTCATTACTTTTATACATCTTAGTAGATAGATGTTATACATGTTCCTTATATTCCTTTTTAAAGCAAATAGATAACTTATAATTTTGTTAATATTCATGCTTTGCACTGCAAATATACCTACTAATCGTATGAAATATCCTCTGTTCAGTTTTATACTATTTCATGTGGTAATAATATTGTTGGCAGAGAGTTATATCTATCGCTGGGACTATAGTCTCACCCCGTGGGATCCACAATTTTTAGGTGGACACGGACAAGGGCATAGGAACCGGACTACAGAGGAAGGACCACATCAGTAGGGATAGCAGTAGTAGCATAGGTTGAGTACACTGTTTTTCGTGTCTTGTAGATAGAAGTATATGTGTCATCTATGTACTCTGAGGTCCTTGGGAGATAGCTCTTAGTGGATTTTATGAATGGCTTGAGATTTTGGTTTGTTTACCTTGGGATTTTATGTTGCTATTGTAAATGTTAAGGCAAAGCAACTGGTACTTGTTATCCTCGAGATGAGATGGTACAAAATATGTACGATATGAACCACTTGTATATAAAGTTTTGGTTCTTTTGTAAGAGTTTCCTGGAAAAGGATCTATGTGCAAAATGGTTATAATTCTTAGTGATTTTTGTTAAATTCAGCTGCTTATGATTATTCCACAAATTATTATTGGTGATGGCTTGATTTGTAATCGAGTTGTCACAATTATGTTACTTCATTATCTCATAACTGAATAAAATAGAATAAATTGGAAGTTTAACTTTTTTAATTAATAAAATCATGTATAAATTATGTCATTACAATCATCATATGACTGACTTTATGGGCATACATACCAACATGTAGGACATTCACGCCAGTCCTCTTGTAATAATCATACACGTGTATAGTCATATACTAACTATCTGTCTAGATCAAATGTGGTGCACATGCATTTGAGGATTAAATTAGGAGTAGCATGCTCCTCATTTAAATGGGAACAGAAAATCCTCTGGCCTATCCAAGTGCTTGCAACCAATGGTGGTGATGTCTATTTGATGGTGACAAGTAATACTCTTAATGTATTCCTTTTGCACAAGTGTGCTCTGGGCAGTGACTTTACGACTCATTATCTCATCCACCTTAAAATGCAAGATCAAGTTTACACTATATATGTTCTAGTATGCATATACCATTAGAATTATAATATTAACATATTAATTACAAAAAAATAAGATAGATTAAAATGTTTAGTAAACATAATAAATTATAATTCCAACGATCCACTTGCTTGAGAATCCATCAAGCTGATATTGCTACAATTGTCGGTTGAGAGAATAAAATCCCAAGAGTTGTCCAACAAATCTGATATGTGAACAACTATTGGAATCGGGAGAGTCTGTCAGTTCAACCCTGATACTACATCAACTATTTGGGAATCTCGCCACATCAACAGTTACATAAATCTATTTAATGAAAAGTAGGCTCTATAGGACAAACAACGCTAACTATTATACCTTGCTTCAACCGTTTGTTGGGCTAAAAGGCAACCAAGCATCAGAGCACCTCTGATGGCCTCCTAGACTAGTTGAAAAGATTTTCTCATCAGAGCAAAGTTAAAGGGAGGGGTCTGACGATACTCCTACACCAAACACCCTCTGATGAAGTAGCATATTCCATCAGTCTAAAGTTTGATCAAGCCATTGATGACAAAACACAAAGTCATTACTACCAACTAGATTAATATTTATAGGGGAAGTGTACCCCATGCAACAAAGTCCAAAGCATCAAAAAGAAATGAAACAAATTCTTAATAACACTATGCAACTAAATAAGTATGTGTTAAAATTGTAGATATACCTCCAAAAAGGACGAATTGCACACAAGTCCACAAATTACATAAATTTATATAACTTGAGCAAACAAAGTGTCATTTGGCTCAAATTTTAAACATAGATTTTTCAACTAATGTTAAATCATGATCTAAGGTTTAGATTTGAAACCAAGCATCCATTTAAAACAATTAATTGTGTTTATGTGTTAAGTAAGGTTAGGGGCCTTACAATAATGATATCATCAACATAGACATTTGTGATGATGGTTCCAGTTTGAGAAGAATTAAAGATTAGACTATGATTGTAGATGATCTGGAGAAACACTGGATATAAAGAACACCATTGAGTTTTGTAAACCAAGCCCATGGTGATTGCTTGAGACCATACAAACTAAATTTGAGATGACAAACTCTTTGAGAAGAATCCCCCTAAGTACAAAAACTCAGAGGTTTTTTCATATGCACTTCATACTCTAAATTATCATGAAGGGAGAAATTTTTAATGTCAAGATGGAGCAGAGGCCAATCCATGTGAGTCGAAAGGGAGATTACAATCCTAACGGAAGCAATACAGGTGACCGGTGAGAATGTTTCAAAGAAATCCATGCCACATGTTTGGATGAATATTTTTGACAAAAAATTGAACTTTAAGTCATTCCACAAATCCTCACTAACAATCAAAAATAATTTTTTCAGGTGGAGGAGGGAAATTATCCTAGGTTCCATTCTCTCATCATTTCCTTGAGCATCACGACTTTCCAACCATGTGTTGAAGGGCCTCATAGTCATTTTTGGGAATATGGATAGAGTCGAGCTATTGGGAAATGGATTAATGTATGGGAAATATTAGATAGACAATAGGTATGAGATATAGGATGGTGAAGAGGTGCAAGAGTAGATACCTTTTTGAAGAGCCACATGGTGTGCCAAATCCTCAAACGTAAACATTATTGCCGGGTCTTATGCTGAATGAGGAGGAATGGTGGGAGGGTGTGGGATGGGTTCATGGTCTGATGGGTCAGGAAGATAAAGCTTGATGAACTCATTTGGAGGTTGAGATTAAGGTGAAGAGGATATTGATATAGAATCAAAGAACATCTCATATTCATGAAAGGTGTGTGAGTATAGACATACATGTGACAGTTGGTTTGACTATAACAATGATGACCTTTCTAAATGGTATAATAACCAAGGAAAACCGTCTTGATAGAGCAGGGATCAAGTTTATCTGCTTCTAGATCAAAGTTATTCACAAAAGTAGTATACCTAAAAACACGCAAAGGAAGATGAAAAACCATTTGTGTGGGAAAAAATAGAAAAAGGGGTCTTATTTTGAAGAACAAAAGTTGGTTTCAAATTGATAAGGTAGTAGGTTGTGAGAACAAGTTAGACTAATAAGTCTTAGGTAGTTTATCATGAAACATAAGAGCATGAGAGATATCAACTAAATGGGGTGTGAGGACAAGAACGTTGACAGACGGTTCCTATTTTAGAGTAAAAAGAATATACATGAGCTAAAACATATTCCAAAGCCTTATCGGTCTAAAGTTTTTTAATGGATTTATCAAATTGTGTTGAAATCATTTTATGGAAATTTAAAAATATGCAAATCATTTCATCATGGGAATTCAATAGATATAACCAAATCATGGGAGATAAATCATCAACAAAGGTAATGAAATAATGAAACCCATTTAAACTAGTGGTTCAAAAGGGAGCATAAATGTCACTATGAATAAAATCAAAGGTAGATTTAGAATATAGACTAGTTTTTATAAGGAATGAAATCCTATGATGATTTCCAAACTCATAAGAGATACATGGAAGATTTTTCAAACTAGATAAAGAGGGCTCCATGTGCTTCAACTTATCTAGAGAGGGATGACTATAATGCTGGTGAAGCTAAAAAGGTGCGCTTACAGAGAGAACAAAAGACGAAATGGCATCAACAAACTAATAAAGGTAACCAACTCAAGAACCTGAACCAATCGTTTGAAAAGTATGAGAATCTTGCATCACAAAATCATGACTCCCAAAGGTGATGTTGCAAATAAATGCATCAACTAACTTAGAAACATACATCAAATTAAAGGGAAAATGAGTAATATAATGAATAGATTGAAGTTTTAGACTTGGTGAGATATTAACACTACCACACTGTTGAACAGTTCCAATGGACCCATGTGCTAGAGTGATGAATGAGGTATATATATGAGGTTCATTGTAGGAAAGCATATGTCTCATAATAGTCATATGTTGGCAGGTGGGCGGGATGCATGGGTTGAGGGGGTGAGTAGGTAAGGTTTGGAGTATGAGAAGAAAAAAATGATATTGGGAGAGAAAAGGAAGCTTCCTTTTTGAAACTAGAAGGTTGATCTTAATACCACGTGAAGAGGAAGTCATATTGTGAGAATCAGGATTACAGAGAGTCATACATATAGCCTTGTCCCAAGATATGATGTACTGGATATACAATATAACACAAAATAGACTAATGCTAATGAGTTTGATGAGAGTAATCCCAATTAGTTGATGTAAGTAAAAAAAATAACACCAACAATATACTTACATTCATTGGTGGTAGTTTCTTTTGGGAGTCAGATAATCAATTTCTTTGTTTTTCCAAGCATTCATATTAAATGGAGGGTCGACACCACAAAGTGTACAATGTCAAGTATGTGGTTACTAAAATCATGACACATGGACCTTCCCCCATTTATCTCCATAATTGAAATCCATCATGCATAGGAACCTTGCCAAGAAAAATGTTATACCTTCTTATCATTGTGAATATGAAGCAAACTACAATTAATAATATTCCAGGCAATACTATGATGATTTTTTCTATGTATATAATTATTGTTATGAGGAGGATGACAATTAGTAATATTTTGGGGGTTGTGGTGAAGACCCTACCCTACTATGTAAATCAGCATTCACCCAAGATAAGTGAGAGAATCGAAGCAATTGAGAAGATGCTAGCTAACCAAGATGATAATAACAAAACAATATAGGTGTGCATGCCTTTTTTAATAAAAGATATCTTCCATCCAATTGGGGTGTTAGATAGTCTACTAAAAAATACCCAAAGTTTTTGAATATAGATATTATTGTGCATCCTCATAATATGGTCATCCTATATGTAGTGGTACACAAAACATTGATGGTGACACAATATGAGGAAGATCTCTAAGAGGGAAATGAACAACTAGCCTCTATCTATACCATGATGTTCTATATGAAGAGGTACCCTATCTATTGGAGGTCTACATGCCACCAATACTTGAATTTCTAGTGATTCTCCAAATCTAGTTAATGAGTTTGGTGTGTTTCATATGGTAGAACTAAAGCAACATGTTAGATCATGAAGGACCACACTACTTATAATGAATCCAAAGTTGATTGGATGGTTGTTCATGAGCATACATTATCATCTAATATTTTCATCAATTTGATCCTATAGATGAGTCGGTCCCCCCTACTGTAGCATGACATCATTTATATTAGGTCTAAGTGATGAGAAGAAACCATACCCAGATCATTTGCCTTATTTAGTACAATTGAAGCTATGAGTGGTTGATTCATCACATACTACCTTAGACACACAAGGAGACAATCCATCACCACTCTTCATGAATTATTAGATCTAGAGGCCACCACACAAGTGCCACTCCTACTTATGCCTCTTCTTGTAGATCCATACACAACTGTTACACTACCTCTATTGAAGGGGGTGTTTTTGGATTTTGTTGGATGGTGTAACATCCCAGGATTTGAGGCCTCAGATAACATGATCTTAAAAGGAATGATTGGACTACCCATATCACCAAGGAGCACCTCCTTTTCCAGGAGTGCATCACTAAAGAACTCCATAGCTAAGCATGCTCAGCTTGGAGTAGTACTAGGATGGGTCATGGGTGACCAGTCGGGAAGTTGACCCCGGCTTGCGCATGAGTGTGGAAATAGTGCGTAGTTAAGGCTAGTGGTGATATGTGGGGCCAGTCGTCATTCTTGAAACTCTACTAGAGCCTTGGGCAATGGGCTCGGGCATTACAAATGGTATCAGAGCCATAACCCCTCCAGTAGGTGGGGCCCACATGGGCATGGCATGCCAGTCTTGAGCCATGCAGTCCAGGCAGGTAGGAAAGGGTTGTCCATGGTTGACGTAGCCATCCCTACACTGGTATTCCGTGATCGGGAGTTGGGTGTCCATGGGCCATTATGAGTCTGTACTGAAATGGGGTTAGATTATGAGGCCATATAGTTGATCCTTGATGAGGACATCAAGAGTCTAAGTGGGGGAGATTGTAACATCCCAGGATTTGAGGCCTCGGATAACATGATCTTAAAAGGAATAATTGGACTACCCATATCATCAAGGTGCACCTCCTTTTCCAGGAGCCCATCACTAAAGAACTCCATAGTTAAGCGTGCTCAGCTTGGAGTAGTACTAGGATGGGTGACCAGTCGGGAAGTTGACCCCAGCTTGCACATGAGTGTGGAAATAGCACGCAGTTAAGGCTAGTGGTGATCTGTGGGGCCAGTCGTCATTCCTAAAACTCTACTAGAGTCTTGGGTAGTGGGCCTGGGCGTTATAGATGGATTGTAGGGTGAAAAGCAATTCCAATTCAAGCATCCTCAAAGTGCACTTGAGTTGTCACTTTTGACCAATCACACATTGCACCGTGGAACTCTTTCGTTCAAGGTCTCAATAATTTTTCATATTCCTTTCTATTGAACCTTCTTTAAGTTTCTAGGGCCACTTAGATGAACATCAAGTATTTCTTCTCTCCATCTTAAGCTTAGTATTTTCTCATGGAAGAACAAGCTTCTAAGAGCGGGGTTGAGAGTGGGTGGCACATACTCCTTTTGACAGTTATTCACTTTTACATTCTTCTTTTCGATTTAGTAATTTAGCATTACACACATCAATATTTATATTGCTTTTAGATTGCATTTAGCTTTCTCAATTGAAGCCATTATATAGCCAACTAGATTTACATTCTTGTTTGTGCTACATTTAGCATTCTTCATTCAGACCCCCATGTTCAAAGTAAATTCTTGATGTTAACTATATTTATGAAAACAATCCAATTGTAAAAAAATGTTTGTGGACTAATACGAACCTTGGAGTGTTTGTGATATATGCGGCAGCGCCTAAGGCGACTTTGAGGGTGACTAGTGGAGGTGATACTGGGGTGTCCAGTGAGATTGGTGAAGCATTGGGTGAGAAGGAAAATTGTGGATCCATATGTGGTTATAGTTTCAAAGAAAGGGAGATTTGGAAAAGGCTTTGCCTATTTCTATAGCAGAGAAACTGAAAGGATAGTAAAATCTGTTTAAAAAATATAGTGTTGATGTTGTTATGAAACTGAAGAAGATAGAGATTGAAGTGATTTAGCTGAGAGAGATATGGCTCATTAGAGTAGAATGGAGACAAGTTATATTGTAGGTTTGAAACCACATTGGCCGACTCTTATCAAACATTTGGCTATGATTTGGAAAGTGAAAGGTTTGATAGAAGTAAGATCCAGAGGCAATGGCTACTTCATAATCATGTTTTTGTCTGATGAAGATATGACAATGGTGCTGGATGGAGACCCATGGTTTTTTGTTGGCAAGCCCCTGATCTTAAAGAAATGGGAAAGAGGGGAGTCGATGGAGAAGCTTAAGTTGATGGAGATTCTGATATGGCTGAAGATCTATGATCTACCTCTTGACCTCTGAGATGAAGAGATGTTCAACTGTATTGGTTCCTTTCTGCGTAGACCCATTAGGCCGAATGTGCTCACAATGGAGTTTTGGAGGCTGGAGTATTCGAGACTCCAAGTGTTGATCCCAGTGGAGTTTGAATTTCTGAAAGAGTTGAAGATTCAGAGTGATGATGGTCAAGTAGATACCATTTCCTTCGAATATGAATGGGAACTATTGTGATGCTTAAAGTGTGGCAACTATGGTCATGAATCTATCTTGTGTGGAGTGGACAAAGAAATAGTTTAGAAAAGTTGTTTATTTGAGCAATGAGAATTTGAGGAAACATCTGCCTTTAAATAAAAGTATGAGGGACTTTAATGATGCTCTTGCTTCAATGAATCTCATGGATATTGTCACAAAGGGACCTTTTTTCACTTGGGATAGCCACAGTAAAATGGTATGAGCACATATTCAAAAATTGATAGAATCTTCTATAAACTAGATATGTTGAGTAAATTCCCACATTGTTGGGGGGGGAGTAGTTTCCATTCCTATTAACAATCATAGAATGATTCATCTGAGATTGTCCAGTGGGAAGTGCAAGCCAACACCTTTCTATTTCATTAATGCTTGGTTAAATAAACATGATTATAATGAAGTGGTGAGGAAAACATGGAATAGTTGTGTTATTGAAGGGGGTGCCTATGTATAGAGTGTATAGAAGGCTTCAAGTTGTTAAAGTAGTGTTAAGCAAGTGGAATAGAAAAAAGGTTGGAATTTTTTAATCAAATGCTAGGGAGTTGGAAGTTGAAGCTCTGCTTGCTCAAAGGGATGTTGATAACAACCCGGGTGATATTGTTAAACAACAACACCTTTCTTGTATCAGAAATAAAGCTATTAAAGCTTTGGAGGAAGAAGAAAACTTCCTGAGGCATAAATTGAGGGTTCAGTGGCTTAAACTTGTTGATAGAAATTCAAGGTTCTTCTACGCGTCTTTAAAAACAAGAAGAGTTTGAAATAATATTCATCTTTTGAGTTATGATACTGGGTCAACGTATGATTCTGTGGAAATTAACAATAGAATAGTTACTCATTTATCTAATCTCTTCAACTCCTCACCAAGTAATAGGGTTGAATGGGATAAGGAATGGGTACTTCCTATTTTATCTCTGGACCATCAAAAAGAGCTTGCTAAATGGGTCACAAAAGAGGAGGTGAAGTCCATTTTTAAAAATCTCAATGTTGATAAGGCCCCGGGCCCTAATGGTTGGAATGCAGCTTTCTTTAAATCTAGTTGGGATATTATTGGCGAGGATATTACTAAAGTGATTCTTAGTTTTTTCAATAGTGGGAAAATGCTAAAGGAATGTAATGATACTTTTATCACCTTGATTCCTAAGAAGCCTAGAGTTGATAGTCTAAATGATTTCAGACCAAACTCTCTTTGTAATGTAATTTACAAAGTGATTACTAAAATACTTGTTTGTATATTAGAAGGTATACTTCTCACGCTTATTGATTTGAACCAGATTGCCTTTATTAAAGGAAGGACAATAGGGGATGCCATTCTCCTTGTGAATGAGATTCTAAGTACTTTTGGCTCGGGTCATGCTAAGATGTGTGTGAAGGCAAATTTATCTAAAGCTTATGATATGATGAGACATGATTATATCCTCTTTCTGGTGGAGAAAATGAGGTCCCCAACATGTTGGCTCAGATGGATTGAAGTGTTTTTTACTTCATCGTCTTTCCAAGTCCTAGTCAATGGTTCTCCCACCCAAACCTTCTATGCTTTCAATAGGGTGAAACAAGGAGATCCATTATCTCCATATCTTTTTGTCATTGCAATGCAGGGGCTATCATCTATTATCAATGCTTATGTGAGAAAAGGTGCCATCTATCCAATACATGCTTCTACGAATATGGGTGTCTTGCACTCTTATGCTATTTTCTAAGGTTGATGATACAAATGTTGATGTGAGAACCCATTACACTAAAAGAGATTACTCTAAACATAAAACACAATCGATCACTAATTAATTACATAACCAAAATATGGGTAAATTAAAACCGATTTCGACATCAACACCCGCTCATAAACATTTGCATAAGAGCCCAACATATTTCTTATATCTATACTATGCCAAGAATTTGATACAAATTGTCCTATTACCTTAGCCACAACATATATACATAGGAGAACAATATTTGTATATGCCACACAAACAAGTATTAACATGCTAACAAAAGTTTGATTTATTTGAAACACCAATATACAAACTTTTCCTGCCCAGACCTTAGAGTACAGGGATGACTCTAGGACACACTAGACATCTAATCAACTTTCTCAAAGATTCATTATTGTAGTTCCTCTTTACTTCCACGGTTCTATTGTCGTCATTGTCGATTACCTAAAAAGATGTGGTGAACCACAAGGGTGAGACCTATGTCCTAGCAAGAGATATAACCTCCAACAATGCTTAATTATTACAACATTTTAAATAGTAGATAAATGAGCAGTTGGAGTATTTAATAATCAATTGAACATATTGAATAGTTCAAGTATGCTAAACAGATTAAGCAAATAACCTTTGTAAAAAGTATGATTATCAATCGATATATATGTATCAAATAAATCTATTTCTCTGGATAGATATCTACTCAAATTTTATTATATTACATCTAATAATCATCATCATTAATCTGACTATCATCATATTCTTTGCTAATAGCACAAGAAATCTAGTATCATAAGCATCCCTAACATCATGAATATGTCTAGTAACATAACATGGCTATCAATATTGGCATCTCAAATAAAGGGAACATATCTATATCATAAGTAGAACTAACATCATAGCACGATTAACTGCATAGGCATGATTAGCAGTTTAAGCATTTCTAATTACATAGGCATGGATAGAAATATTAAATATAGCTAGCAGTAGCATCTTAACCATCAGTGTTAGTATATCTGACAACATAAGCATGTTTACAACATGAGCATAACTACTACATAAGCATATCTATTATCTCTTATTGTACTATACATGATCTCAATGAAAAGAAAGCAAACAAGGGTTATCATCCAATATGAAGCGTTGTGTATAACCCTAAACAAATATGATATGCGGATGTCTTACTTCTTTTATTATGCACTAGGGAATTTGAATCATACCATCCAAAGTCCAACCGACCCCTATGAAGGATTATTTGGTTCCGTACAAGATCTAGGAGTGCTGGTATCCTAAGATATCTTCCCCTCAGTCAGTACGAGTAAAAAGGCAGTGACATATCAGTCAAAGCTACCACTACAATGACATGTAGTCAAGTTTCTAACCACTAGTCTGCCCTTGGTACAGGTCACGACACTAGAAACTAGGGTATACAAAACCCTCTAATCCAAGGTACAACTATAGTTGTCCTCAATCACATCAAATGTCTGAGGCATGACCATATCCATCCTCCATAACATGCATTGTGTATGGCAAGGATATATCCTCAACTTGCCACCCCCACATACTCAACAGTATGTGCTCCGAGTTTCTTTAGGAATATCTGTTTCACCATCCAGCAAGTTCTGACACTGAAGATGGCTCTATGACACAGGGTACTACACGATTAGAGTTGTACTTGATTAGTTATGACAATTGGGTGAATTAAGGTTGCATCAAACAAGTGGACATACAAACCCTAATTCACTTCTAGAAAGCATATAAATATCACAACTTCAAAATATATAAAATGTGTGAAACATAATTTCTCATCTCATTATCACATGGTACTATTCACTTGCCTTTCATGAGACTACACTAGTCATCATACTATCACAAGATATAAATCCTTTTCACAATATCATAAGATATCAACACAAGAGGATTACACCTCATTCATAGCTCAACCATGCCCAAAGGTCATTAAGACCATCATATTATTCCCTACAAGATCATCATTATCTTTACATGCCTTATAACAAGGCTTAACAACATCACTTACATATACTACATTGGATCAGCACAATATTGCATTAATGAGCTAGGAGATATTCATAAACAATCATAGCAGGGTTATATTAACATTAAGAACATTCCTTTATTACATCAACATGTAAGGAATCTAGATATGATTAACCCTCATCATATTCATAATGCACATGTTTAGCATAAGAAAGTATCAACCATGTGGCCATGATAGACACCAATTAACATATTAAGGTTATGATCATATTAAGGAGGTTATTTCACCATCATTCCATTGTATAAGAATGCTAAACATGAATACTCATCTTTATATATTTTCACTAGAGTTAGGTTTAATAAGATAAATTATATTAATGTTACTAATCAACACTTATACCCAAACCCTAACTCAAAACATCCCCATTGGATCATGGATGCATAAGGTTAAGCATCACCATTACATTCCATACTATTCTCAAGTATGAATCCACATATAAATCAAGGTGTAACCATCAGGTTATAGCATACTAAGGTTTCAACAACAATAAGAGAGTACTCCATGATTGTATTAATCATTCAAGGACTATTCATACCCAATTACCATCATTTAGTTATATTAAAGCTAGGTATAACAATCTATACCTCATTAGGGTTACCCATTCATTCATTACGGTGATTATCAATCATAATCATACGAGGATAAGGGTAAGACTACAAGTTTAAGGCATTGAACCGTCAAATATTCATCATTAGAATCATAACATTACACTATAGGCTTCACCCAAAATAATGGGAATATTAAGGCATCAAATTCTAACCATTAAATGTTGAAAAGGTAAATACATTGGTCGTTTACATAAGTAAAAATATTGAACAAACCACCTATGAAGTCATTGATTTGTTCTCTATAAAGAGTCACCATCTAACCCTAGACATCCCTTGATTAACAACATAAATGGTTCCATTGGGAGTAGGGTAAAACCCCCACAAGCGGTTGTTTATTTAAAACAAGACGTAAGTAAATGAGCTTCTTAAGTTGATATCATAAAGGAAACCATTTGAATCACTTTATTAGGATCAACATCTTACATTTAGGCGTCATTAAAATTTATTGGATGAATAAACATTAGATCTTAACCATTAGGTCAAGTTCATATATTAAAACCATCCATTGGAGTATAGGTCCAACCATTGCATCAAATGACATAAAAAACCTTTGGTTTAAGGTTGATTGATGCTACAACTAAATGCTTAACTCACCATAGGTTGTGGAGACCTGATCCACCATCATAAGTAACCATTGAGTCACCATAGGATTTTTAGATCAGCACTATATTCATTAATCATCATCGGATATCAAGCTAATGTCACCCTTGATTAATAGCATTATTAGGGTACTTAGTTGTTGATCATTAAGATTTTAATTAAGACAAAACCTGAACTAAGGGGGTGAACGTCACTTGACACCCTTGTTCACCATAATTAGTTTTCGTGAAGACAACACCATCGTTTGTTGCAATGGTACCACCAATGGGTCATGTGTTTATTGAAGAGATCAGCTTTAAACCCTAAAATTGACCATTGGTTGATAGGTGCTTAGCACCATCGATTGTCAAACCAACCTAATCAAAGTCATATTATACCTTAGGAATAATGTGAACATGATCATAGGTTCATCTAGAACTGAAATCAGAATAGGAAACATTATAAAATTCGAAATCCAAGTCAAGGATAGCTTTTTCATGCATGGATCATCATTTAAAAGCAAGAACATGAGCTAGCAAGCTTATGGTAAGAAATAAACGTGGAGAAAGTTATAAAACTTGCCTCTAATAAGAAGATAAAATACCAAATAGAATAAAACATGAGCAGGTAGGGTATAAAATCCAAGCATAAGTTGTGAACTCGTCCATCTAGCTCCTATCTTCATCAAATGAGTAACCCCTAAGCATAAAGAGCAAGAAAGGTAGGGTTTTAGAGCTTTAGAGCAATTTCTACCATGGAACAACAAGGTTCCAACCTAAAGAAAGGTAGGAGGAAGGATAAAAAATAAATAAATAGAGGAAAGAAGGGGATTCTTACTCTTTTAGGTCACAATCACTAGAAGGAAGCTTTTTAAATCCTAAAAGAGAGCAAAACAAAAGCCTAGGAGCTTCCACCAAGAAATTTGCCTTCTTATTCTACCTTGGACATGTCCTCCATAGGTAAATAGATAGTTAATGAGGTTCTTAGAAGGTGGTAAGTGATGTAAAGCAAAAACTTTCATTTGGGAGCTCAAAAATAGATATATAAAGCTCTAGGATAAGGGAGAGAATAAGCATGAGGTGTCTAAAAAGCTCTCCATGCATCCATGGCCTTAAACTATTAAGGATATACAAGAAGCCAAACAAGCAGCTCCCCCATCATCCATAGAGACCCATTTAGATCTCCTTTGTCTAATTTTCAAGACAATCAAATAAATCATTGGTTGATAGCTCCTAAAGGTAGCTCATCCATAAAGGGGTCTAAAATACCCTTGAGGAAAATACTTCCAAACCAAGGTTCAACTAGGCGCCCCATGGATCAAAAATCTCAAGAATGATGAGAGAACATCCAAAGAACATAATGCAAGTGATAAATTGCAAATAAAACCTCTTGATTGGGAAAGTTGTAGAAAAGTCCAAAATTTGCATAAAATTGCATAACTTACACAAACAATATTCAAATTGGACCAAACTTGAAACTTAAGCTTGTATTATCATTAAAAAGCATATAAAAATGTTATATTTAGGTTCTAAACATTCAATTATTATATTTAAGTACGTTCAATACTTTAAGTAAGGTCAGGGGTCTCTCAACCATAAACCCCTAATAGGGATTTCACCACCGAAATCCAAGGTAAACAAAGATGGATACTTCTCATGCACCTCATCCTTAATATTACACATGGTAACTTTCATCTCATGATGCTTTCACATTATTCTCATAGAAGTCATATTCTTCTCCCTCAACTTCTGCATGTGTAACCTTGGTTCATCATAGGAATTGTTGTACCACATGTACAGGTCTGGTAGTACTTTCCAACTTTGGGACTCGATTGTTGGCTTGAACTATTATATCTATTGTGTGTGTTATTCTATCTATTGTGACACACATCATTTATAGGTCATACTTTATGGATCTTATCAAATATGAAACATCATGTATCTCGTATCATATGTTACTTTACCAAGTTTCATCTCTATTCTCCTTTAATGATTATTATAATTAACAACTCAATCAACCAGGTAGGCATCCCCTAATTTTCAAGAACTATGAGGTGTGTATTTTTAGACGTCCTCTAATCATCTCAATGGTGAACTGACCATCTATTTGGTTGAAGAATCATACACTTGTCTATAACCATTAACAAATATAACTTCCTGGTTGACCTTGTTAGGAGTAGAACAACGACACTGTCTTCATCTTATCAGGATTCCCACAACACACTTAACAAAGATATCATAACTCCAAGAGGATACTTTAGTTAACCCCAACTCACTCTTTCTAGACTTGTCACACATAAGTATAGTTGCTTCATTATTCTTAAGGTTTAACAAAGATATTGACTATGTTACTGACCATCTCTAGAATACTTTGAGATGTCATCATTCAAAACTTGCTACAACTTGTAAGAAATGACATGAACACTTTGTTCCTCCTATTCATAAATTCTATTAGTACATTGGTTAGCCTAAAGGACATGACCATAAACTCATCACAGTCATGTAACTTATGTCATCCACTCTAACTCTTATCCATTGATATTTGATCCTAGGATTATCATAAAGGAACACAGTAGCACATGTCTAATGATCAACAAATCATCTATCCTTGATAATGGTCTTGCCCAGCTATCACTGAACCATACATAATATTATAGAATCACTTTTATTTTTCCTTCCAAACAACATTTATAGGGTCATCATAAACTCTCTCCCTTTCTCTCTAAGGGAGAGGAATACTTGGAATGTTCATTTAATAAACATATCCAACCTTCACATACTTCCATATTGTTGATACACCTTAGATACTAGGATTCATTACCTTGGTATCTACCTCATGCACTATAAGTAACTCACATCCTTATCTCATTTACTTTTACCCACATAACAAATCTCAAGACATATAAGAGGAGTCTTCCTAATTATTGGAAGGCTGAAAAGTAAACTCATCAAAAACTTTATGATCTTGGAACCATAGTCCAAGCAACCTTATGCTATAATAAGCTATCCACCTTCATGTTTACAATGAATCCACACATGCCAAGTGGAAATGATCCACTTGAAAGTTGTTCCCTAGAAAGGAAAGACACAAAGGGAAACACACTTCCCACATCATAGCATAATTATTCAAGGGTCACTACCAAAAGGTAACCAATTCTATTTTCATTATGCAGGTTACAACTTCTTATGTATCATTTTACCTTTTTCATTTCGGGTTCCTTTCCATTAGCATAGGAATCATCATGATTAAAATATCTCATTACTCCTTCCTTTATGACTATTTATCACACTTGGATATGTTCTCTTATTTTATTATATTTTTCAACCACTTGTCCAGAGGTAAATCATTATATTCCAATTTTTCTTCATTTAACAAGGATCACATCCCTTAATTTCTTTCACATGTCATGCTGATTTTACATTAAAATTTTCTTACATACATAGGTTGGTCTGAGATTAACTCAGGTTCCACCTTATTCCTTTGTCATTGTTCCCATTCATCTTCTCATTTTATACTTATCATAGGAATTCTCTCCATCTATGTGAATTTCATACCTTGAATCACTTTATAAGAACAGACTTATCTGTCTTTTACTTTATTATCTTCTTGAATTACATCTTCAAGAACTCCTATTTTGCTTATTTGTATTAGGATTTAGATTTCATGTTATTGTATCTTTCTCTTATAGTTACCAAACATTCAAGTTTTGATAGTTAATGATGTAATTCTCATCTTCTCTTGAGGTAATATTGAGTTATCTGCACCATGATTTTTGATTCATTCTGCTCTTTAGATTGTTTCAAAATGACTACTTGATCAGAGTAATAAAAAAGATAGCACTCTAAGAGTTCCATACTTACCTTTTCTTCAATAATTGAATACCTGGCCATGGCACCCAAGTATTGAGATTAGGCAGTATGCACCATGTTTTTGTGTCATGTTCCTAACTTAGACATCATCCTAGTCCTAAGTCCTAGTGTCCCTGTAGACTCAGCGAACCAAAAGATCTGATACCAACTTATGAGAACCTGTTACACTAAATGAGATTACTCAAAATATAAAACACAACCGGTCACTAATTAATCACATACCCAAAAATATGGGTAAATTAAAACCGATTTCAACATCAACACCCGCTCAAAAATGTTTGCATAAGATCCCAACATCTTTCTTGTATCTATACTATGCCAAGAATTTGATACAATTTGTCCTATCACCTTAGCCACAACATATATACACAAGAGAACAATATTCGTATATGCCACACAAACAAGCATTAACATGTTAATAAAAGCCAGATTTGTTTGAAACACCATATACAAACTTTTCCTATCCAGACCTTAGAGTACAGGGACGACTCTAGGACACACTAGACATCTAATCAACTTTCTCAATGATTCATTATTGTTGTTCCTCTTTACTTCTATGGTTCTATTGTCATCACTGTCGATTACCTAAAAAGATGTGGTGAACCACAAGGGTGAGACCCATGTCCCAGCAAGAGATATAACCTGCAACAACGCATATTGATTACAACATTTTAAATAGTAGATAAATGAGCAGTTGGAGTATTTAATAATCAATTGAACAGATTGAACAATTCAAGTATGCTAAATAGATTAAGAAAATAATCTTAGCAACAAGTATGATTATCAATGGATATATAGGTAACAAATAAATCTATTTCTCTGGATAGATATCTACTCAAATTTCATTAAATTGCATCTAATAATAATCACCATCATTAATCTGACTATCATCATATTCCTTGCTAACAACACAAGCAATCTTGTAGCATAAGCATCCCTGACATCATGAATATATCTAGTAACATAACTTGCCTATCAATATTGGCATTTCAAATAAAGGGAACAGATCTATATAATAAGTAGAACTAACATCATAGCACAATTGACTGCATAGGCATGATTAGCAGTTTAAGCATTTCTAAATTACATAGGCATGGATAGCAATATTAAACATAGCTAGCATCATCATCTTAACCATCAATGTTAGTATATTTAACAACATAAGCATGTTTAAAACATGAGCATAACTACTACATAAGCATATCTATTATCTCTTATTGTATTATACATGATCTCGGTGAAAAGAAAGCAAACAAGGGTTATCATCCAATGTGAAGCATTGTGCATAACCCTAAACTTATACACTATGCGGCTGTCTTACATCTTTTATTATGCCCTGGGGAATTTGAATTATACCATCCAAAGTCCAACTGACCCCTACAAAGGGCTATTCGGTTCCGTAAAAGATCTAGGAGTGTCGGTATCCTAAGATCTCTTCCCCTTGATAATTACAAGTAAAAAGGTATTCACATATCAGTCAAAGATGGCACTACAACAACATATAGTCAAGCTGCTAACCACTAGTCCGCCCTTAGTACAGGTCACAGCACTAGAAACCAGGGTATACAAAACCCTCTAATCTGAGGTACAACCACAGTTGTCCTCAATCACATCAAATGTCTGAGGCATGACCATAGCCATCCTCCATAACCTGCATTGTGGATGACAAGGATATATCCTCAACTTTCCACCCCCACATACTCAACATTATACGCTCCAAGTTTCCCTAAGGAATACTCGTTTCACCATCCAGCAAGTTCTGACACTAAAGATGGCTCTACAGCACAGGGCACTACATGATTAGAGTTGCACTTGATTAGTTATGTCAATTGGGTGAATTAAGGTTGCATCAAACAAGTGGACATACAAACCCTAATTCACTTCTAGCAAGCATATAAATATCACAACTTCAAAAGATATAAAATGTGTGAAACATAATTTCTCATCTCATTATCACATGGTACTATTCACTTGCCATTCATGAGACTACACTAGTCATCATACGATTACAAGATATAAATCCTTTTCACAATATCAAAGGGTATCAACCCTTATGAACACAAGAGGATTACACCTCATTCAGGGCTCAACCATGCCCAAAGGTCATTAAGACCATCATATTATTCCCTACAAGATCATCATTATCTTTGCGTGCCTTATAACAAGGCTCAACAACATCACTTACATATAATACACCGGATCAGCACAATATTGTATTAATGAGCTAGGAGATATTCATAAACAATCATAGAAGGTTTATATTAACATTAACATTCCTTTATTACATCAACATGCAAGGAATCTAGATATGATTAACCCTCATCATATTTATAATGCACATGTTTAGCATAAGAAAGTATCAACCATGAGGCTATGATAAACACCAATTAACATGTTAAGGTTATGGTCATATTAAGGATGTTATTTCACCATCATTCCATCATATAAGAATGTTAAACATGAATACTCATCTTTAACTATTTGCATTAGAGTTTGGTTCAACAAGATAAATTATATTAATGTTACAAATCAACACTTATACCCAAACCCTAACTCACGACATCCCCATTGGATCATGGATGCATAAAGTGAAGCATCACCATCACATTTCATACTATTCTCAAGTATGAATCTACATATAAATCATGGTGTAACCATCAGGTTATAGCATACTAAGGTTTCAACAACAATAAGAGAGTACTCCATGATTGTATTAATCATTCAAGGACTATTCATACCCAATTACCATCATTTAGTTATATTAAAGCTAGGTATAACAAGCTATACCTCATTAGGGTTACCCATTAATTCATTATGGTGATTATCAATCATAATCATATGAGGGTAAGGGTAAGATTACAAGTTTAAGGAATTGAACCATCAAATTCTCATCATTAGAATCATAACATTACACTATAGGCTTCACCAAAAACAATGGGAATATTAAGGCATCAACTTCTAACCATTAAATGTTGAAAAGGTAAAGCCATTGGCCGTTTACATAAGTAAACATCTTGAACAAACCACCTAAAAGTCGTTGAGTTGTGCTCTAGAAAGAGTCACCATCTAACCCTAGACATCCCTTTATTAACAACATAAAAAGTTCCATTGAGAGTAGGGTAAAAACCACAAGCGATTGTTTATTTAAAACAAGTCGTCAGTAAATGAGCTTCTTAAGTTGATATCATAAAGGAAACCATTTAAATCAATTTATTAGGACCAACATATTACATTTAGGCATCATTCCAATTTATTGGTTGAAGAAACATTATATCTTAACCATTAGGTCAAGTTCATATATTAAAATCATCCATTGGAGTATAGGTCCAACCATTGCATCAAATGACCCAAGAAACCATTAGTTTAAGGCTTAATTGATGCTACAACTAAATTCTTAACTCACCATATGTAACATCCCTGACCTGGGTTATGAGTTAACCCTAGATGTTTTTCCTAATAAGGTTGATTAGATGCTTAATATTATCTTGTGAAAAGTAATTAGGGCTCATGAGGAACCTATGTTTCAATTTTGGTCCTGTTTGGACAATGTTGAAGCAATGTTTGCTTATTTTGGACTAAAGTGCAAATTACCCAAGTTGAGGGGTTAAATTGCAAATGTTGCATGATAAGATGTTCCTCTGATGTTGAGACATCATAAGAATGAATTTGATGAAGTGGTAAGGTTTCTACAAGCCTGGACACCAAGATAGAGCTTGATTGACAATGTTGTGCATTAAAACCTAGTTTTGGTATAAAGTGCAATTTACCCAAAACCTAGGGTTCAATATGCAAATTACCACTTCAATAAGGTCCCTAATAATATTTGGCATCATGTAGAGTAAATAAAGTGAGAGGGCACCTCATTCAAATTAAGTTGGAGGAGAGAGAATCTTGATATTAAAATAATCAAGATTAATGCCTAATTGAAACCCTAATTTGATTTAGGGCAAAAATGAATAAAAATAATTGAAGGGCTTTCAACCAAAATGTTTTGGGTTGATTTTGAATAAGGATGAACGTTCCTTTGCCAAGATAAGGAACGAAAATATCCTAAGTAGGTGAAATTCCACTCACCTTATTACAAGAAAAAGAAAACCCATTCACATCTTGTCACCTCTCACTAGGCAACAACTTTAAAACAAAGGCTTACAAGCCCAACTCATCTTGTTACTTCTTTCTCAGTAACAAAAACATAATGGCACATATGGCCAATCAATTCTTATCAAATAAACATCATAGCTCATACCTGGCTATGATCATCAACTCATGAGACCTGCATGATTGTCACACATGATAATAGACTTATCAAGTTCACAACACATCATGCAATATAGGGTAGTGGTATCAGGGCTCTAGGTTCGCTGAGTCTACAGAGACATAGGACTAAGGTATCGAGTCTATGTTAGTGTCCTCCAGTATACCCTATAATGATTTCTGCTTGTGCAGAGAAAGGGTAAAGTTTTAAAATGACTGGAGAGCACAAGGAACACATTGCTTAGGGCAATGTTGTTGCACCAAGAAGTGGTGCAAGGATCATGCAAGAATAGAATGAGTGCCTGAGAATCCCCATTAAGACCTGATCAGGATAGAGAATCCTATGATCATGCTCTTGTTGGGCAGATTAGGGCAACAATAATGCATATAGGGGACTGGATACTAGCTTTACAATCTAGGTCATCAGTCCTTAATACAGAAAGTTTGAGCTTTAAAAGAGTTCCTAAATGACTTAGTCATGTTGGAACAAGGGAAAATCATGTGTGTATAATGATATGAATATCAAGGAATATGATAGCATGTAAGTGCATACTACTTGATCTCAGTATTTGTAAACCCTGGCCAGGTATACAACTATTGATGATAAAGTGGGTATGGAAACTCTTAGATTGTTGTCTTTTTGATTGCTCTGATCAAGTAGTCATTCTGAGACAATCTAATGAGTATCATGAAATAAGAAATATGGAATCAATAAAGGAAGATGCTTTGTGCAATTCCAATAAAGGAAGATGCTTTGTGCAATTCCAATAAAGGAAGATGCTTTGTGCAATTCCAATAAAGGAATATGCTTTGTGCAATTCCAATATAGGAAGATGCTTTGTGCAATTCCAATATAGGAAGATGCTTTGAGCAATTCCAATAAAGGAAGATGCTTTGTGCAATTACAATAAAGGAAGATGCTTTGTGCAATTCCAATAAAGGAAGATTCTTTGTGCAATTCCAATAAAGGAAGATGCTTTGTGCAATTCCAATAAAGGAAGATGCTTTGTGCAATTCCAATAAAGGAAGATGTTTTGTGCAATTCCAACCCCAATCAAAAAGGGAAAGCTTTGTGTCATCCCCAACAAAAAGGGAAGAGCTATGTGTCATTCCCAATCAAAAAGGGAAAGCTATGTGTCATCCCCAACAAAAAGGGAAGAGCTATGTGTCATTCCCAATCAAAAAGGGAAGAGCTATGTGTCATCCCCAACAAAAAGGGAAGAGCTATGTGTCATTCCCAAACAAAAAGGGAAAGCTATGTGTCATCCCCAACAAAAAGGGAAGAGCTATGTGTCATTCCCAAACAAAAAGGGAAAGCTATGTGTCATTCCCAATCAAAAAGGGAAAGCTATGTGTCATCCCCAACAAAAAGGGAAGAGCTATGTGTCATTCCCAATCAAAAAGGGAAGAGCTATGTGTCATTCCCAATCAAAAAGGGAAAAGCTATGTGGCATTTCCAACTAATAAGAAGAACCATGTGAACAATCCCAATTACATAGAGTTTGTTAAAGGATTACTGAGTAAATTATCTTTGTTAGATATATATGTTGTTCCTTTTGATAAATATTCTTGGTGATGATAGAAGTATGTTCTTTTATGCTTCTTCTTTCCAATAATATGGACATCATATGTTAGGGGTTTATGCTCTGCATAAACATTGGTAAGGTTGAATTAGTGAAAGGAGCCTTGTGTGGAATTACAGAATTCATGATATCTCCATGATATTAAGATGATATGTGGAGACTTGAGGGCATGATTTATGAATAATCTGTTTCTCCTTTTGTCTGGGATTTCGAGGACGAAATCCTTGTTAGGAGTTTATAATTTGTAACATCCCTGACCTGGGTTATGAGTTAACCCTAGATGTTTTTCCTAATAAGGTTGATTATATGCTTAATATTATCTTGTGAAAAGTAATTAGGGCTCATGAGGAACCTATGTTTCAATTTTGGTCCTGTTTGGACAATGTTGAAGCAATGTTTGCTTATTTTGGACTAAAGTGCAAATTACCCAAGTTGAGGGGTTAAATTGCAAATGTTGCATGATAAGATGTTCCTCTGATGTTGAGACATCATAAGAATGAATTTGATGAAGTGGTAAGGTTTATACAAGCCTGGACACCAAGATAGAGCTTGATTGACAATGTTGTGCATTAAAACCTAGTTTTGGTATAAAGTGCAATTTACCCAAAACCTAGGGTTCAATATGCAAATTACCACTTCAATAAGGTCCCTAATAATATTTGGCATCATGTAGAGTAAAGAAAGTGAGAGGGCACCTCATTCGAATTAAGTTGGAGGAGAGAGAATCTTGATATTAAAATAATCAAGATTAATGCCTAATTGAAACCCTAATTTGATTTAGGGCAAAAATGAATAAAAATAATTGAAGGGCTTTCAACCAAAATGTTTTGGGTTGATTTTGAATAAGGATGAACGTTCCTTTGCTAAGATAAGGAACGAAAATATCCTAAGTAGGTGAAATTCCACTCACCTTATTATAAAAAAAAGAAAACCCACTCACATATGGATATTAATATAATAAGCATTAAGGTGCTTAATTTGATTTTCTTTAAATCAAGGATAATGAAGGAGAATTAAAGGCAAAGGAAGGTGCCTCGTCCTTAAGGTATTTGAGGGGGAAGAGGCGGCCATATTTTTGGAATTTAATGCATTTTAATAATGCATTTTCTCTCTCATCAATTTCCTTATAAAAGTGCCTTTTTCAAGCCAAATGAAAGGCTATTTCGGATTTTCTTCTTTCCCTTGCTTGCAAAACCGACCAAGGAGCTAGGGAGGAGCAGGGAGCACGTCCCCAACCTGTGGGTGAGCCCTTGACCTTCGTTCTCCTTGATTTCATGGTGGAAATCGAAAATAAATTATGGATTCCTTCTTATTTCGATCTCCTCTTCAACCCTAGCCAACTTTTGCAATCAAAAGCTTGAGGACGAGCCTAGGGGGAGTTGCAAGAGCTTCATACACCATTAATGGCGTGATCTTGGAGCTTTGGAGCTCAATTGGAGGCGGGTTTTATAACTCAAACCCTTAAACATTGCTATTGCATCAATTCTCTATGCTTTGTTGATTGATTTCTTCAATTTGATACACTCTTGTTTCTTTGCTGCAATTTCCATCAAGAACGGTTTCTGTTCTTGGTTGTTCGAAGGAAGGGGATGATGAAATCATCCTAGATGCTTATCCAAAGAAAATTACCAAGCAAAACCGTTTTTATAGCTACTCCAAATCGTTTTAATTTGATTGGCTATGCGGTTTCAGCAAACCGTTTAAGGGCAAACGGTTTGAGACCGTTTGGGAGCAAACGGTCTCAAGACCGTTTGAGATGGTTGACCAAGCGTTTACCATTTGGGAATTTTGTTCCTAATTATGTAGTCTGATAACCCTCCAAATTTTAGGGATTAACTCCAAAGGAATCGAGAGTTGAAGGCCAATCAATTAGGCATTCGAATTGAATTATGTGCTGATTTTCAACCTGATTAACTTGACCTGGTTGAGAAAACGGTTTCAAGACCGTTTGAGATGGTTGACCAAGCGTTGACCGTTTGGGATTCCTGTTCATAATTATGTTTATTAATAACCCTCCAAATTTTAGGGATTAACTCTAAAGGAATCGTGATTTGAAGCCTAATCAATTAGGGAAACCTAATTGGATTAAGTGCTGATTTTCAATCTGATTTAATTGAACTTTTTGGGCAAACGGTCTCAATACCGTTTGAGTGCGTTGACCAAGCGTTGACCGTTTGGGATTACTGTTCCTTATGATGTGATCTAATGACTCACCAAATTTGATGGATTAATTCCAAACGAGTCATGATTTTAAGGCTAATCAATTGGGCTAACCCTAATTGAAATCAGTGCTGAAATCACAATGAGCTAATTTGAGATTTTGGGTTGATTAGCCCAAACGGTCTCAAGGCCGTTTGAGGGATCATCCAAACGGTCTCAAGACCGTTTGAGGTCACCTCAAGACCGTTTGGAGGTCTGGGGTCAAGTATAGTTGACCAATTGAAGGTCCAATGGATCAAACCTTTTTGAAAACCTAATGTGATTAGGTGGGAGATACCTTTAATGGTACTAGTCATTAATGCATAACAAATGCATGGATCCAATACATGATGTAAACCCTAATTGAATCTGATTTCATGTATACCCCTATTAAGAGGCTGCCTACATGTGAAATCACTAATTAGGATGAATAGTAAACCCTAATTCCTTTGGATACCTTATGTAATGGAGGTCCAATGTGATGATGAATGTACTATTGATCCAATGATGGTTAGTAATGATAACCAATGAAGGAACAAAGGTTAAAACCCTAATAGTACCTAAGTGATTAGTGTCAATTAAGGGATGAACCCTAATTGCTGATAAGATCAATGACTTGGTACACTATGTAAATCATAGTTGTATGTACTTGATTGAAGGGTTGATATGACCTAATCAAGTTGAGATGATGATAGCATGAATTCATATATGAATATAATTCATGTGGTGATTAAGGGCATGATCCTTAAAGTAGAGAGATCATGAAACCCTAATCATGAACATAAACCCTAATCGTCAGGGTTATTGAGTTGAAACCCTAGTTGAGGGTGTATCATTGTGATTGTTTATAGGTAACTTTATAATAAAGCCATGCCTTAAACTAAGATAAGTCCATATCATGTGAGATAGCTGGACAATTCTAATGTGTGGCCTATGCATTATATGCTAAGGGTGAGTATTTTGTGATGGAATGTATTAAGAGGGGAAATACCTTAATACAAGACAAAGTTGGTTAACTCAAGAGGGTCTGAATTAATGAGAAATGGGGAACCCTAACCCTAATTTGGGGAAAAGGGAATGATAAGCCCTAATTTATGGTAAACTCTAACCCTGGTAAGGGAATAGTGGTGTTACCCTATATTGCATGATGTGTTGTGAACTTGATAAGTCTATTATCATGTGTGACAATCATGCAGGTCTCATGAGTTGATGATCATAGCCAGGTATGAGCTATGATGTTTATTTGATAAGAATTGATTGGCCATATGTGCCATTATGTTTTTGTTACTGAGAAAGAAGTAACAAGATGAGTTGGGCTTGTAAGCCTTTGTTTTAAATTTGTTGCCTAGTGAGAGGTGACTAGATGTGAATGGCCTTGTGCGCCATGTGAATAAAGTTGTTGCCTAGTGAGAGGTGACAAGATGTGAATGGCCTTGTGCGCCATGTGAATAAAGTTGTTGCCTAGTGAGAGGTGACAAGATGTGAATGATTTTGTGAGCCATGTGAATAAAGTTGTTGCCTAGTGAAAGGTGACAAGATGTACAGTGTTCTGATGAGCTATGTGTGATGGAAATCCAAATCCTGGTAAAGGATTAAGGGTAATACCCTTGAATTATTAATACATTATTTTTGCATGGTATTGATAGATAATTGATGTACTGCTATTATATGTGCTAACCATGCAGGTATTATGAGATGATGAGCATAGCCAGGTATGAGCTATGATGTATTATTAGTTTGAATTATTAATTGGGCCTTGTGTGCCATAATATACCTTGTGCCTGGTAAGAGGTGGCAAGAGAGTTAATGTGCATCAAGTGCCATGATGGATGCTTGTGTAGCAAGTATCATACTTACCTTGGTCAAATGACCTAAAGGTGTTAGTTACCTAAGAAAGAGGTAACAGTGCTCAAGTGTTGAACAAAGGGTTTGAATACCCAGGATTTCACGGTTATGGTATTGAAATTGTGAAAGGATGAGAAAAACCCAGTGATGAAGTGAGGGATTAAGATCCCAACACTTATGAAAAGAGTATGGCTACGAGCCATGACTCCACATTGAAAATGCCAGGCTTTAGATATATGATCTAAGCTTGAAGAAAGTTAATGCAGTGGTAATGATTCTGTTGTTTGAATAGATGTTATACATGTTCTTCATATTCCTTAAAGGATAAATGATATGTTGATTCTATTTTAACTGTAATGCTTCTGACATAGAATAATGTTCTAAACTGTTAGACAATTACCTGCTGTCAATTAAATATGATTTCTCTATTCATATTTATCTTCTTAAGTTACAATAACAATGTTTCTGGCGGAGAGTTATATCTCTCGCTGGGGCAATTTTTATAATTGTCTCACCCCCATGGGAACCACATTTTTAGGTGGACGCAGACGAGGAGACAGGAATCCTTCAGGAGGTGAAGGACATCAGCAGTAGCAGGGACAACAGTAAAGTCTCAGGTGGAGACATTGACTGTCATGTCATGTTCAGATGTATATAGAGTCCTATGTGTCGTCTCTGTACTCTCAGGTCCTCGGAGTAGTAGTTAGTGATTTCGAGATTTTGGCTTAATGCCTCGAGGGTTTTATACTACCTGTGTATAGTTAAGACAGAGTAGTTAATGTTTGTATTCCTTGAGAAGCAAAAGTACATGAGATGTATATATATGATCCAGGATGTAAAGTTTTACTTTGGTTCTGAATGAAAGAGTTTTCCTATGAATGGATCTCTTTGCAAAAAGTTTTAATTTTTAGTGATTTTTGCTAATCCACTGTTGATGAACGCTTCCGCATTAGTTAATCTCATTTTCGCGAGACGGTCGTCACAATTTAGTGGTATCAGAGCCATAACCCCTCCAGTAGGTGGGGCCCACATGGGCATGTGGCATGCCAGTCTTGAGCCGTGCGGTCCAGGCAAGTTGGAAAGGGCTATCCGTAGAGACGAGATGGAGCCGCCCTTGCGCTGGTAGCCGTGGACGGGAGCTGGGTGTCCGTGGGCCATTGTGAGTCTGCACTGAAATGGGGTCAGATTATGAGGCCATATAGTTGAGCCTTGACGAGGACGCCAAGAGTCTAAGTGGGGGAGATTGTAACGTCCTAGGATTTGAGGCCTTGGATAAATTGATCTTAAAAGGAATGATTGGACTACCCATATCACCAAGGTGCACCTCCTTTTCCGGGAGCCCATCTCTAAAGAACTCCATAGTTAAGCGTGCTCAGCTTGGAGTAGTACTAGGATGGGTGACCAGTCGGGAAGTTGATCCTGGCTTGCGCGTCAGTGTGGACAAAGTGCACAGTTAAGGCTAGTGGTGGTCTGTGGGGCCAGTCGTCATTCTTGAAACTCTACTAGAGCTTTGGGCAGTGGGCCCAGGTGTTACACCATAGGTTGTGGAGACTGGATCCACCATCAACAGTAACCATTGAGTCACCATCAGTTTTTAGATTAGCACTATATTCATTAATCACCATCGGATATCAAGCTAATGTCACCCTTGATTAATAGCATCATTAGGGTACTTAGTTGTTGATCATTATGATTCTAATTAATCTAAAACCTAAACTAAGGGGGTGAACGTCACTTGACACCCTTGGTCACCATAATCAGTTGTCATGAAGACAACACCATCGTTTGTTGCAATGGTACCACCAATGGGTCATGTGCTTATAGAAGAAATCAGCTTTAAATCCCAAAATTGACCGTTGGTTGATAGGTCTTTAGCACCATCGGTTGTCAAACAACCTAATCCAAGTCATATTATACATTAGGAAGAATGTGCACATGATCACAGGTTCATCTAGAACTAAAATCATAATAGGGAACATTATAAAAATTGAAATCCAAGTCAATCATAGCTTTTTAGTGCATGGATCATCATTTAAAAGCAATAGCATGAGCTAGCAAGCTTATGGTAAGAAATAAACATGTAGCAAGTTATAAAACTTGCCTCTAGTTAGACTATAAAATCCCAAATAGAAGAAAACACGAGCAGGTAGGGTAGAAAATCCAATCACAAGTTGTGAACTCGTCCATCTAGCACCTTTCTTCATCAAATGAGCAAACCCTAAGCATAAGGAGCAAGAAAGGTAGGGTTTTAGAACTTTAGAGCAATTTCTACCATGGAAAAGCAAGGTTCCAACCTAGAGAAAGGTAGGAGTAAGGATAACAAAGAAATAAATACATGAAAGAAGGGGATTCTTACTCTTTTAGGTCAAGATCACTAGAATGAAGCTTTTTAAACCCTAAAAGAGAGCAAAACGAAACCCTAGGAGCTTCTACCAAGAAATTTGCCTTCTTCTTCTACCTTGGACAGGTCCTCCTCAGCTAAATAGATAGGGAACGAAGTTCTTAGTAGGAGGGAAGTGGTGGAAATCAAAACTTTCATTTGGGAGCTATTTCAGCCCTATTTTAGGGCTTTATCTTGAGTCATTTTGCACTTTAATCACATCTATACCTGTTAGATTACATATTATTTCCCTCAATATGCATATTTCTATCAAATGCACTTATGGAGATTTTTTGCATGTTTTATAGGTACTTTGTCCACTACTTGATGGCGTGGAAATAAGATGGTCCAATCTACAATTTCCTCAGGCTTGGAGGAGCCTAAAATGAGGCCAAAACCACTCCCAACCTACTCCAAGTGGTCAAAGGATGTTTTGAAGCAATAACATCCATGGATTATCAAGTTCAAAGTTCAAGTGCATGGGAAGGACACCAAAACGGCCGTGGTGGACATGCACCAATCACAAATTATCACTATGACTTCCAGAAACGATGAATTTGGCCAAAACGGTCGTGCCACCCTCACTGCACCATGACAGTGGCATATCATGTACAATTTTGACCAATTCCATGTGATCTTTAGCCATTTTTCACCTCTCTTGTGCCCATACACCATGGTCATGTTCCCCTAAAACCACCACGGCCATGGTGAGCCACCACCCCCATGGTGGGCCTCAACCCTAGCCTATTTTTGCACTGCTTTACCCATATTGCCCCCACTTAACCCTAGACCCTATATAAACCTTGCGGTGGCTGGAGCTCGAGGTTGGCCACCCCTAGATACCTTCTACCACCTATTAGCTCCCCATTTTTGCCCCTTAGACATTCCACTCCATTTCTACCTCCATTTCACCATTTCCACCATCAAAACCCTAGTTTCCACCCATTTCCACCATCATTCCATGCCCCTACACCTTAGAAGAGAGAGGAGGACACCCTACAGTAGCTGAAGTGGAAGACTTATTCATCTACACCAAGATCCATAGCTTCTTCTATCTTCTTATCCTCCCTTTTTGTATTTTGCATTGTTATGAGTAGCTAGGCCCCTTGGGTGGGCTGTTTGGGGTGTAAAATGTTACTTTGATACCATGTTGGGGGAAATGATATGTAAACTTTGTAATTCCATTTGCTAATGATTATGTTCTATTTCTGTCTCATTCTCCATGAATTGCTTGTTGGTTTGTGCTTGAAATCAATTGGGAATTTAGGGAAATTGATTATATGTGTTAATTTTGGGATGTGCTCCTAAGTCTAATTCTTGGATCCCTATATAGCTACCCATCCTCCTACATATTAATCAATCTTCCTAACCCTAGTTGGGAGATCTACATAGCTAGTTTATATGAAATTGGTGTGTTTAGCATGGAGCTTTCTTAAGGCTAGAATGTGGGTCATGGGAGGCCTAAAACCTCACTTCCACCCCCATTACTAATCTCAACCCCTAATCATCCTAAGATCATCTAACCTAAAAACCTAGGCTTGTTTAGACTCTAATTGAATTACACCCAAGCCCTAACCCAATTGAGCCTTACAAGGGTAGTAGGGAGTGTTAGGGACTAGTTTCCCTATACACAACCTAGCATATCCATGGCCAGTTAGTAGCTTAGAATAATTCATTAGACTCTAACTTGTTGTTTGGTTTGGATAATCTAAATGGAATAATAATGTTCATATGTCACCCCCAACTTAATTGATAAGTGCATCCCCTAAACAGCCCACGTCTTCCTTAATTGCTTTAAAATCCTAGTTTCCATCTTGCTTAGCTAGTGTTAGCTTAGTTAGCTCTTTTCTTGCCTAGATATCTTCTTGCCTTGCTCTTGCTCTGTTCTTGCTAGATTAGGCCTTTAATTGCTCTTTTACCTTGTCTTGCTTGCCTTAGTGTAGATTGTTATCTTCTTGTCTTTTCTGCTTGTCTTATCTTTTCCTGCTTCTTGTCTTTTCTGCTTGTCTTATCTTTTCCTGCTTAGTAGAATTACTTATCTAGGGTTAACTTAGGTTTTGTTCTTGCTTGCCTTTCTTTCTTTCTTAGCTTAGTTTAACAATCAAAACAACCTCAAACCCTTAACCCTAGCCTCCACAGTAGGAACCTAGCACCAAAAACTAACCTATCTCTAGTGCCCCCTTTTCTCCCTATGGATCAACCCTATATACTTGCCACCTTACCTATACTACGACATGACCATGTGCGCTTGCGGGTTAGCATTTTAGTAGAAGTAGGATGTTTAAGTTTAGGTTGTTGTAAATTTTAAAGTGAATCCACTTGTGTGCTTCTGTCTGTAGAGTTGCATCCATTCAAGTCTCAATTGAGTGGTGTGTAATGCCATTGGTGGGAGAGAACCAAGCTTTCTGGTGCCATTGTCAGGGAGAAAGGCACTCGGCCTAGCTAGTTAGTTTTGGTTTGATCTTTTCCTACTATCCTACCCTTGCTATTCTTTATTCATTATTTTTTGTATTCTTTTTGCATATTGGTTTGCTAACTTTCTTTATTTTGTTTGGTTGTACCTTGTGCATGTGACAAGCCACTCGGGGAAGACAAGATGGAAGGCCAAAATGCACAAACCCATCCATTTCCTCCACCACCCGACCTCGAAGTCTATCTTGAGCCTTACATACCACCACCACCTCCATCGCCACAACCTTCCCACCAGTTCACCTTCCAACCTCAATTCCCTCCACCTCAATTCCAAAGGCCATTAACACCAGTGCCACCACCACAACTATCTCGTACTCCCCCTACTTCCTATGAGAAAATGGATATGGTTTCATTCATTGGTTGTGACAAGGCTGTTGAGAATCTCGACAAGGAAGGGAAGCAATTTGACAAAGATCTTAATGAAGAGCCCTTGCCAAAAAATCCATGTTCACTAGTATCCCATATGATTGAGACCCCTCTCTTTGATGCCTATGACCCATTCCTCAAGAGAGAGAAAAACTATGACATGAAATTTTTGAAGGTCTTAAGGCTGATTAAGATCTATGATGATGATCCCCAAGGAGAGAAAACTGCTGAAAAACACTTAAGAAGCTCGCATGACCCTTGGGAGGAAGATCAATCAAGGAAAGCATTTGAGAGGATTGCCTATGATGGGGATGTAAACATTTTGTTTCTAGATAATGGTTGATGGTAAAAGAACAACAAGCCTAGATGAAGGCATGAAACTCAGTGCTTATGGGAGGCAGCCCACCTAGGTTTGGGAATCATTTACCCAAACTTCAATTTTGATACTTTTGCTTTGTTTTTACACTTTCCAAGAAAACACACACACACTAGACTTGATGGTTTTGTTGTTTGTGAATAATTTTAGAATAGGTACAATGGAGGACATATGATGCATGGAAGAGCCAACCAAGGAGAAGATCATAATTGAAGAGAAGATTGCAAATCAGTAGAAAAGCTACAGGAAGGAGATTAGCACGGCTGTACCACACAACACGACCATGGTGGAGGCAATACAAAATGGCCGTGGTAGATATCCCCTGCTCACTGGACACCTTGAGATCTATCTCCCCTATTGGCGTTTGTCTACCATGACTCCATGCCCCCTACCCTATCATCCTAGACTTCTATTTCATGTTGAGGACAACATGGTTTGAAAGTTTGGGGTGGTAGGGCGGTAAGCCCTTTCTCTACCTCACTTTTCTCTATGTTCCTTGTTCTAAATTTTTGATCAAGATGATCAAATAGTATAACCATATTTCATACTTATGTATCCATACTTTGTGTGCTTGCTTTGCATACTTTCATGTCTTGTAGTTTACTTTCTTGTAATTTTTGCTTAATTAAAAAAAACTCTTTTTGTCATGCATTGCATATCATGTAGATTTTTGGTAATTTTTGCATGTTTAAACTAGGATTTGCTTGTTTAGTGCTTTTTGTTCAGTAATGTAGGTTTAGATGTGATTGAAGGCAACTTGACACAGTTTTGGCCAATTTTGCCCAAACTTGAGATTTCTTGCCTAAAAGTGTGTTTTGACCCAATCTCTACTCTTTGGATTAAAAATTTTGACCTTTAACAATTGATAGTGAATTATCATTGTTTATTGCTAAATGGTATCAATTCTTGACTTTTTACATGTGCATCAACTCTCTTGTGTTTGTGAATGTTTTGGTTGAATTGTGACTTGAGCAAGCTATGAGCGCTTAGTGCCTATGAAATCACTTGATAGAAGTATCAATTTCAGGTTTTTCATTCATGTGGTGTGAAATTGTTGGATGAAGTGTTGGATTAATTTTCATACAGGAGACCTTATGTGGAGAATCACGCCAATGACCCCTCTTTGACCCAACTCTTCACTCACCATCTTCTTAGCCCTTCACCTCATGAAAGGATGCCAAAGTTCACACATCATTCGTGGCAACCTCCAAAAGTTTGGGGTGGCCACATCTACATCTCACCGCTTCCCTCTCATCACCATGTGCCCTATCTACTCCAAGGGCAAAGAAAAAAGAAAAGAAAAAAAGCAAAAAGAAAATAAAAGATGCTCCTATTTAAGAGCATCTAAATAAAGAAAAGATGAATGTGAGAAAGCACTCCAAAATCTTACCACACTCCTTTCTTCCATTTTCATACCCAATGAGCTAGGAGGTATCAAAACTAGCTCATCTTATCCTTTCCATAGCCACGTGGGTCATTTGGTGTGATTTGAAACATAAGGTTGAATACATGAAGATGAAATAGCACTCCTCGTCATCCTTGATTAACGCCATCATGAAACGGTCTACCTAGAACTACATGAAAGAAATATGGATAGCTTGTGTGTTTTATGCACTATATTTGAAGTTCATATGCTTTGTGATCTTTTCATGATTGGTTTGTTAAAGTAGGATAGGAGAGAGGTGGAATGCATGCACTTAGTCATTTTTTATCCCATTCAGCAATAATCATCCTTTGCATTTCATTTGCCATTTCTTGATTGTGAAAAATTTGCAGAGAGATTGAGTTGGAGCATACTTGAGGACAAGTATGTTTTAAGTTTGGGGTGGTGATTCAGCACTATTTTAGGGCTTCATCTTGTGTCATTTTGTACTTTAATCACATCTATACCTGTTAGATTACATGGTATTTCCCTTAATATGCATATTTTTATCAAATGCACTTATGGAGGCTTTTTGCATGTTTTGTAGGTACTTTGTCCACTACTTGATGGCATGGAAAGAAGATAGTCCGATCTAGGGTTTCCTCAGGCTTGGAGGAGCTTAAAATGAGGCCAAAACCACTCCCAACCTACCCCAAGTGGTCAAAGAATGTTTTGAAGCAATAACCTCCATGGATGATCCAGTTCAAAGCTCACATGCATGGGAAGGACACCAAAATGGTCGTGGTGGACATGCCCCAATCACAAATTATCATTATAACTTCTAGAAATTGATGAATTTGGCCAAAACGGCCATGTCACCCTCACTGCACCACAACTGTGGTGACCACCACGGTCGTGGAATTTCATGTACAATTTTGACCAATTCCCTATGATCTTTAGCCATTTTTCACCTCACCCATGCCCATACACCATGTCCATGTTCCCCTACAACCACCACCCCCGTGGTGGGCCTCAACCCTAGCCTGTTTTTGCACTAATTTACCCATATTGCCCCCACTTAACCCTAGACCCCTATATAAACCTTGGGGGCAGTTGGAGCTCGAGGTTGGCCACCCCTAGCTACCTTATACCACCTCTTAGCTCCCCATTTTTGCCCCTTAGCCATTCCACTGCATTTCCACCTCCATTTCACCATTTACACCATCAAAACCCTAGTTTCCACCCATTTCCACCATCATTCCATGCCCCTACACCTTGGAGGAGAGAGGAGGATGCCCTCTAGAAGCTTAAGTGGAGGATTTCTTCATCTACACTGAGATCCATGGCTTCTTCTATCTCCTTTTCCTCCCTTTTTGTATTTTGCATTTGTTATGAGTAGCTAGGCCCCTTGGGTGGGCTGTTTGGGGTGTAAAATGTTACTTTGATACCATGTTGGGGTAAATTGATTTATAAACTTTGTAATTCCATTTGCTAATGATTATGTTCTATTTCTATCTCATTCTCCATGAATTATTTGTTGGTTTTTGCTTGAAATCAATTGGGAATTTAGGGAAATTGATTATATGTGTTAATTTTGGGATTTTCTCCTAGGTCTAATTCTTGGATCCCTAGCTAGCTACCCATCCTCCTACATCTTAATCAATTTTCCTAACCCTGTTTGATAGATATAAGTAGCTAGTTTAGATGAAATTGGTGTGTTTAGCAAGGAGCTTTCTCAAGGCTAGAATGTGGGTCATGGGAGGCCTAAAACCTCACTTCCACCCCCATTACTAATCTCAGCCCCTAATCATCCTATGATCATCTATCCTAGAAACCTAATCTTGTTTAGACTCTAATTGAATTACATACAAGCCCTAACCCAATTGAGCCTCGCAAGGGTAGTAGGGAGTGTAAGGGACTAGTTCCCCTATATACAACCTAGCATATTCATGGCCAGTTAGTAGCTTAGGATAATTCATTAGACTTAACTTGTTGTTTGGTTTGGATAATCTAAATGGAATCATAATGTTCATATGTCACCCCCAACTTAATTGATAATTGCATCCTATAAACAGCCCACATATTCCTTAATTTCATTAAAACCCTAGTTTCCATCTTGCTTAGATAGTGTTAGCTTAGTTAGCTCTTTTCTTGTCTAGATAGCGTCTTGCCCTATTCTTGCTAGCTTAGGTCTTTAATTTCTCTTTTGCCTTATCTTGCTTGCCTTAGTGTAGATTGTTATATTCTTGTATTTTCTGCTTGCCTTGTCTTTTCCTGCTTAGTAGAATTACTTATCTAGGGTTAACTTAGGTTTTGTTCTTGCTTAGCTTAGTTTAACAATCAAAACAACCTTCAAACCCTTAACCCTAATCTCCGTAGTAGGAACCTAGCACCAAAAACTAACCTAGCTCTAGTGCCCCATGTTATCCCTATAGATCGACCCTATACTTGCAACCTTACCTATACTATGACACGACCCCATGTGCTTGCGGGTTAGCGTTTTAGTAGAAGTAGGTCGTTTAAGTTTAGGTCATTATAAATTCAAAAGTGAATCCACTCGTGTGCTTCCATATGCAGAGTTGCATCCATTCAAAACTCAATTGAGTGGTGTATAACAACATTGGTGGGAGCACACCAGGAGCTCAAAAATAGATATATAAAGCTCTAGGATATGGGAGAGAAGAAGCATGAGGTGTCTAAAAAGCTCTCCATGCATCCATGGCCTATAAACTATTAAGGATATACAAGCAGCCACACAAGCAGCTCCCCCACCGTCCATGGAGACCTTCTTATCTCTCCTTTGTTAAATTTCTGAGCCAATCAAATAAATCATTGGTTGATATCTCTTAAAGGAAGCTCATCCATAAAGGGGTAAACCCTAAAATACCCTTGAGGAAAACACTTCCAAACCAAAATTCAACTAGGTGCCCCATGTCTCAAAAAGTTTAAGAATGATGAGAGAACATTTAAAGAACATAACTCAAGTGATAGATTGTAAAGAAAACCTCTCAATTGGGTAAATTGCAGAAAAGTCCAAAATGTGCATAAAATTGCATAACTTGCTCAAACAGTGTCCAAATTGGACCAAACCTGAAGCTTAAGCTTGTCTTATGATTACAAAGAATATCACAAGGTTAGATTAAGGTTCTAAACATTCAATTATGATATTTTAGTATGTTCAATACTTTAAGCAATGTCAGGGGTCTCTCAGTTGAAGCTATGAATTCTATTCTTCAGACCTTCTATAGGGTTTCTGGGTTGAGATTAAATACTAAAAAAAATCTGGTTGTTTGTTAGTAGGAATACTAATGTGAATAATATCCAACAGATCTTGAACATTCAAATCTCTTCTCTCCCTATTAGATACTTGGGAGTTCCTATATTTATTGGAAGACTTATGAAGGAGATGTGTGCCCCCATTGTGGACAAAGTGAAAACTAAACTTGACCCATGGATGGGTAGATTATTATCCTTTGTTGGTAGAATTGAATTAGTTATTTCAACTCTTTCAAGCTACCATATTTTTTGGTCATCAGCCTTCCCCCTCCCTAGTTCTATGATTGCTTCTATTGAAAAACTGGTGAGGGATTTTATATGGAATGACATGGATACAAAGAGGCATCTTCATACTGTATCATGGGATAACATTTGCAATCCAAAAGATGAAGGTGGTCTTGTTGTTAGAAAAGTTGAAGATTGGTCAAAAGCTGGAATGTTAAAAAAATCTATGGGATATTGCAAATGATAAAGAGTCGATGTGGGTAAAGTGGTTACATGAGAAATACATTAAAGAGGATTCTATCTGGTCAGTTGGGAAGAAGAGTAACTCTTCCTGGCTGTGGAGGAGGTTACTTGGATATAGACAAGACCTTTATGATAATGTTGAAGTCTGTATTGAAAATGACAAGAAATGGTTGTTGTCTTGATCCCTGGTTAGATGATAAGCAATCTCTTATAAAGAAGGTTAATCCTCAACTAATGTTAAGAATTGGTATGGGTTCTAGATGAAAACTTAGTCACTATATCAAAGATGGTATTTGGCAGTGTATGAACTTCAGGGGAAGTGAAGCTATTCAATATGTTTTAGAGAGTTGTTCAAAGCCTTTCGATGGGCCTGATTCTTTGAAATTTAAACGAGGTAGTGTCTTTAAGCTGAGAGATGGATAGGAGATTTTGAGGAAGAAAAATCCCAAGTTTGATTGGGGGAAATGGGTTTAGAAAGGGGGCATACCAGGTAGATATTCATGTGTGTTTTGGAAAGCTTTCCAAGACAAATTACCTACTGTTGACTATCTACAAAGAGTTGGTTTTAGATTAGCTTCTAGATGCATTCTGTGCAGGTAGAACATGGAGAACTGAGATCATTTGTTTTTTCAATTCTCTTATTTTGTTGCTATATGGAATAGTTTCAAAGAGAAGTATGGTACCAAACCAGTTTCCTTTGAAGATTTGTTGAAGCTAAAATATTTAGAGAAAGTTTTTGCTCCTATGGTTATTTATAATATTTGGGGAGAGATAAACGGAAGGATATTTGTTGGTTTTGAAAGTGAAGCAAGCTCTATTTGGAAACAATGCAATAGCGATATTCATATGATGTACAGATAGTTAGGCAGATATTTATCATTTGTACAACCTTGTCTTCTATTTTGTTTTTGCTAGTTTTATCTAGCTTGTGGTTACACCCTGTAATCACCTAAATTGTGTGTTGGTCTATCAATGAAAGAGGCACTCTATTCCCAGCCAAAAAAAACAATCCAATGGTTAGAATTCACCCTTTTAGCCAAGGAAATTCAACATCAGATTTCCTAAAATGGATGGAAAGTGTTATAAGAAATGATAGTGACCAAAAGTGGCATTCTCCTACTAATTAGTGAATCATATCCATGTAATTGCCTTGTATTATTATTTGATGTCTATAGGAATAACTCAATGTATTGAATCATATAAAGATGTTTCTCACATGATCTGAACCCTCTCCTACACTATTCTTTCATCATGTTACCTCCCACTGACCAAAAAACATCCATAAAGTGTGTCAAGCCCTAATATATGGATGGCACCCTACCTCCTCTCTCAATCATATTCTTCTAAAACATTATCTATATAATAGGATCATACCATAAAAAATTAGAAAGAATATAAAAGATGTCAATGTGTATAAACAAGCATGGCTTGTCCACCATTAGCAAAACAAAACGTTAAAAACAATCTCTAATTGAATGGGGCGATATGTGTATCTTATATTCCATACCTCATTCAGTATCTTCTACTCCTAGGGATGAGTTACATGCTCCATTAATATTTTTTTGACATACCCTAGTGTTGTATGCGCGCATACTTTTGGCTTTGCATGATTCTTTGATTATTCATGAAATTCTTAGATATGTGTGATATTGGGGATTGTTGGAAGATCCCCGACCCATGTTAACCTCTAAACATGTTTACATTCATAATTGGATTTTTATTTTTATTAATCTAATGATTAATTAAATTTTGATATTTGTTGATTAAGTATAATCTCTAGATTGAAGTAAATTGCACTTTGTTTGCTCTAATTTCATGTTTCCTTACAAGTTATGGATTAAATTGAAATCCACCATAATATGAGAGTTGGATTGCAAATTGTGTACAAAGTATCTAAACTTAAGTTTTCCTCTATTTCATGCTCGATTTATCTTTGATATCAATTGGTCAATAAATAAATCTTAATTTGGGTTAAATTGTACCTTATTTTCTTTGATTATGAAAGCTTTTGTACATTGTGGGATCATATGCATAATCTAACTTTATTGAAGATCTAATTGCAAAATTAAGTGTATTTATACCAAAGTTATATGTATTCAATAGTAATATTTCTTATTTTTATTTGATTTAGATGTTTTTGAACTTGGTATGAGAAGAGTTTCATTCTAAAGTTTCTAACACTCAACCTAGTCTAGGGTGTGCATGGATGCTTGAGGTTTGATAGCTTATCCAGGAGCCTTTATGTCTTGGACCCCTCCCAACCTCAATTGGTAGTTTTTTTAAGGTCCCTTGGGGCTAGGTGTCAAGGTTTAACCTTGACCATCCACCATGGACCTTGATAGGTATGTTTAGAGTCTACATAGGTTAATGTGTATATGCATCTTCATGCTTTTACATGGTTGACCCTTGATAGATTAGGTTATTGACCTTGATAGGTATACCTTTGATCCTCAATATCTCCTGGGGAAAGGACCCTCTATAGGTATCTATGGTAGGTGGTATCTAGATGAGGTACCTTGACAACCCTTCATGTATAAAGCCTTGATGCCCTAGACTAGTTTACCCATCGATAATCTAGACTAGTTGTAACTATTTTACTATTTTGACCATTTTTCCTATATATACACCCAACCCCTTGTCCCCCTAACCTTCATAGACATCATCAAAACCTGCTTGTATGAAGTCGAGGCCATTGACCCTTTATTGGAACCCTTGGAAGTCGATAGCTTGGTGGAGAACTTACATGTATTTGCATGTTCATGCATGTCGATGATCAATCTTCCATAGATGCTCCTCATCTAGTGGTCACAAAAGTTTCCAAACCTACATTATATATTTTAACATTTCTGTGTTGAAGACGTTCCATTAATATATATAAGACATAGATCTAGATCTAATTCAAATGGGAGAATATACTTCCTATCTTGAGGGTCTGGTGTTGATTCTAGGTCGCAAAATATCAAACAAAAGGAATCACCTTTACTGAGAGTTTTGTGGTGGAATCACATAGTATATGAAACGCCTTGGGAGTTAGAGTCAGCTATTCTTAACAATAACCCTTTACCATCTGTAATATTTTATGTAAAATAAATATTACAAGGGGTGGTTGCTACAAACCATCTTTCACTTTATCGATAGTCTCAAGGTTAAGAGAAACTAATATTACTTTTTAAATTAACCAAATGACTTTTGAGTTTTCCACTTTAAAATGATTAATATTATGAATAAGGAATTGTGTGTTTTATATTATATTACTATCTAGAATCCATAAAGTCATCTCGTACATGATTTACAAATCAATAGAGTTGAAACATAATAGATTGACATTTTGAGTATTGGATATAATGTAGTGAATGAATGTAATCCATATTATCCAAAATCCTAATTATTGAGTTAAAGAAGAAATCTATAAAAATTATATTAGATATTTAAATGTTTAAAATGTGTTTAACACACTTAGTTGGAGCTATGTAAAATTTAGTTGTGTTAAATTTGGATTTGAATTCTCAAAATAGCACTTGGATTGATTCTTCCAATACTGGATTGACATGTTTGCAAACCTAAAGAAGGATAGTTGATGAATGCATATTCATCCATCTTTTCGCATATTTTTCTTTGTCTTTTTTTCATTACAATTCCTTCTTTTTAGTAAATTTTGGACTAAATTGTAAATTTCCCACTTCTTGATTATTCATGCAAATACTTACCCAATTTTCCTTAATATTATAGGGATTTTCTCCAAAGTTCAGGTTGACCCTCTGAGACAGCAGACATTTATCTCACTAGACCCAGACGGTTGTCTCACGCGCACAAAGGCCCTCATTCTAGAGCTAGATGGCCCCCTTGGCCTCAGTTCAATTAGCTAACCTAGCTAGCCAGAAGATCGTCTCAACCGACTGGGATGGTCAATTCATGCAGTTGTACAAGCACTCTCACATAGCCAGATGGCTAGGTCACTCAGACCTAACCTTGTATCGCAAACGTCAGGTTCCCATGGTCTCGAAGTCATGCATAGCAATGCCAGACGACCACCAGAGCCCCCCATATACCCATTTCGTAGTCTTACTTTGAGACCAAGAAATGAAGGATGGGCACCACCATTAGGGTTTAGTCACCGCTTTCAAGTCAAGCCACATCACTCATAGAATAGGCGGCTCACGGACGCCAAACGACCATTTGGAACATCGCTTCAAGACCAAGTAACCATACAGACGGGCGCTGCCACTACCCACTTTAGGGTTTTGCATGGAATCTTCTAGACGAGTGTCCAGTTCACACCAAACGATCATCTCGCTTGGCGAGATAGCTGTTTTACAACGTGCATATAACACTATTCAACTGTCATCGCTTATTTTATTTTTAACCCCCCTCTTAGGGTTTCCACCCCTCCTTCCCCTATATAAGGAGGGGGACTCCACTAAGAAAAGGTCCCAAGTTCTTTTTGTATGAAATCAATAGAGGAATTCTGTCATTTTATTTTAGTGTAATCTTACTTTCAAGACCAATAAAGTTAGTTCTTTCATAAAGTTAGTTCTTTTATTTCAAATATGCATCTCTCTTCTCTGGCTCTTCTTTCCGTGTTTCTTCTTGGAGCAGGAGAAAAAGCAAATGAGTCATTTAATCATCACCGTCTTGGACTCTACAGAGATCTAGAATTACAGTCTATCACTCATTTGCTTTCTTTCCTCATTTCTCCCATCCTCGCCATGAGTAGCGAGTAATTTCCTTATCGAGGCAAGGGGAATAACCCCTTAGCCATGTGACACGACTCTTTAGACTGATGGTTTTTCAGTTTAGAAATCGCGGATATAAATGACATAATTAATCCTTTTTATCACTTGTTAATCCCGGCATATGCGACCGTGGAAATCGGGATTTAGAACACCTAAACTGAATTCATGGGGATTTGGATGCGACTGTGGAAAAATCCCCTTTAGGATGAAGAATAAGGACACGTGAACACTAGGACCAATGGGTTCACATAGAGTTCCCCTTTTGTATTTTATTTACGAATAAGCACATACATGCTTCCTTCTTATTCTCATGTATCGTTCGATTTTATTTTCACAAAAGTTAAGGTGGTGAAGCCCCTAAGCCTCGATGCCTTCCTGTTTGATTTCAAACTGCTTTTGATCATTGTTTTCATATTTGCCCTTTAATTTTCAACATTTTACTTTTGTTAGATAATCTTCTATGCTAACAACTTCTTCTTTTACTTTCTCTTGTTTAGAATAATCTTTTATTTTCCTTGCATTAGTGTAACCTTTTGTTCTTCTTGCATTTCCTTTCTCGCATTAGAATAATCAACCCCCCACCAAATCAAACTTTACTTTATGCAAATCTTTCAAAAATACCAAAAAGAAATAATTTCAAAAATAAATTGGATTTAGGAGAAACAGATCTTAAATACGTTGTCATGTGTAGCCTTAATCAGAAAGTAAAAAAGGATTAAACTCTAGCATAATTTTCTAGTGAATTGGTGTGCAAAAGACGTATATCAGTTTTGGCACCGTTGTCGGGGACAACGAATCATTTTTTTGAACCCCAAAGTTTTTTGAAAAACTTTGTTTTTATTTTTTATGCCTTCCGAGTAACATTCTGGAAGTGCTATCTCCTCTTTCTACTGAGTTTCCATTCCGGCAGTACGTTTTTCCTGCAAATAAATATATATATAACTGTGCATGTGCCGCCCATCGAACGCTCTTACGTCGCCAATTTTTTATCATGAGCCAGAAAGAACTTTTCGTCGCTTAAATCGACAAAACTAACTTAGGATGGACAAAGAGGAGGTTTCCTGTAGGATTGAGCAGGCACTTGCCGCTCAAAGAGAGTTGATGATGGCTAAACGTGCATCTCAAGAAGCCAACTTGTACGCAACCTATATCATTGAACAAGAGGCTATAGAAGCCGCTCAGAGGGAGGCCGAGAGACAAAAACAACTAAAGGATTTTTCCACTCTGAAAACTAGATATGTACAACACCCACTTGTGCCACCCATGATCACAACCCCTCAATTTGAGATCCACACTCAATGGATCATGATGCTTCAGGCCAATCCTTTTTCTGAGACCAAGGGTGAAAGTTGTCAAGATCACCTCCAACACTTCACAGGCCTTAGCTCCTTGACCAAGATCTCAGGCATTTCTAATGACGCCATTAGACTTAGAGTTTTCAAATACTCTCTTTTAGGGGCAGCCAACAGTTGGTACAATGCCATGGAGACTGAAAACCTCATCACCACTTGGGAAGTGCTTCAAACAAATTTTTTTGGATAAATACTTCCCCCCTTCCCTCACATACGAGATTAGAGGACAAATCTTGTTGTTTTCAATTGTCCCTAAGGAAATCTTAGGAGAAGCTTCGAAAAGATTTCTAGAACTCCTCTGTTGCCCTCATCATGACATATCACAATCTCAACCCATTGAGATATTTTATCGTGGTGTTGATGATGACACCAAGAAATTTCTTGATTCCTCATCTGGAGGAAATTTTATGCTCCAAAACCTAAGTAGTAAATGGGAGGTAGTTAAAAGAGCTTCTGAAACCCAGGCTAGATGAGGAACCGGTGGGGTCTTAAAAGTGGCTAAGGCTGAGGTAAACTCAGACATTCATACTATTGTCGAAGCTCTTAAATTAATCTCTTTGAAACATGACCGCTTGGAGCCATCGTTTAACACCTATCAAAGACAACCTCAACAAGTGAGGGTTGTAGAATCTCTATGTGGGATATGATAGGGGTATGTGTTGGCTAAATGGACATTATTTAAATCCCTTTGTTTTGATAATGACAAACATTTCATTCTTGTGGATCTAACGTGCTACTTGAGTGTTGTAGGAATTAGGTGGATGACAAACCCTTGGAAGATCTATATGCTCAAAATGTCTTAATTTCATGATTGTAATCAAATGTAAAAACTTGTAAAAGTGTATAATGTACAAGTACTTAGATATCATGTAAATCAAGCATTTAGATCTTCCCTAGTCAATCACAACACTTAGATAAGTCATCCCCTACAATAGTGTCACAAGTGCACACTGATACACACACTTAGTAAATAGTTTAAAACATTAAAATAGAGTCATTCTCGGTCGACAAACTTCTCGACCGAGACACTCTCGGTCGACGATCTCCTCGACCGAGAATGACCCAAGTAGCCGTTAGACACAGTAGACAGGGTAGTTGGGAGTTGAAATCGAACGTTATACACACTTGCTCCAGACTGTCCCTCGGTCGACAAAGACTTCGACCGACAAGATTCTCAGTCGACAATTACTCGAACGAGAAGAGCTCTGTCTACACTTTTCAGAATTAATTAACTAGTCATTGCTAAACCAATTAGTGGATACCTAATGGCTATTTAAGCACTAATAACCCCCTAGAAACTGTCTAGAACGTCCTTAAGCACTCATAGGCCATTCCTATAAATAGGACATGTCTTAGGACACCCAAAACACACTTGTGTAATACTTGAGCATACTACTTGCAATTGGCAATCCACTCTTGTGAGCAATTGAGCAACTCCAACCTTGGCTATTCATTTCCATTGCTCTAAATTCATGTCCTATAGACTAGCATCTCCTACCCACTGTACTTGCACTTCCATACACATTGGTTAGGAGATCAAAATGCTTGATATAGGAAATCAAGTCTTGTGCTACAAGCGGTAATTGTAATTTCCTTTTTCCCTTCTTGTTCTTTCTTATTGCTTGTACTCTCCTTGCTACTCCTAGGGTTGGAGGCTGCAGATTGGAGAGGGTTTTTCTTCTCAGGTGGAGAAGGAGGAGTTTATACTACTTTAAGAAGGTTGTCTCAATGGGAAGCTACATCAAGAGGAAGGCTACTTCAAGGGGGAGCTTGAAGTTACTTCAAGGAAGGCTGCTTTGAGATTGGTGTGACTACTTCTAGGTGAAGGTTGTCCAAAGGGTGGTGAAAGTATTTGTAATTTTATATAACATCCTTGCGAGATAATAAAATTTAAATACTTTCAAAATCACAATTGGAAACAATTGGGTAGTGGGCTGACTCCTTTAGTTGTTGCTAAAGGTGGAACCACTCTAAACACCTTGCCTCTTTTTTATTATCTCAATTGTGGTTGCTTGAATTGAATTATTGTTAAAATATTTATAAAACCCTATTCACCCCCCTCTAGTGGTTTTTCATTTGGTATCAGAGCAGGCTTCAAGGAGCTCTAATTGAGTCTTGAAGAATGGAGGGTGGTGGTGTCTACAACCGCAAGCAAAGGGGAATCTTGGACCAATCTTCAACAAGCTGTAATTGGTGCTTAGGAACAAGATACACAACACCTAGTTGTCCATGGAGGTTGAGGAAGGAAGATGTGCATAAAGAGTGTCTTATTGCTACAATAAGTGAAGAAGAAGAGGTAAGCATTTTTTATTTATCTAAAGAAGAGTTAATTGCTAGCCTTCAAGAGACACATGATAAGTATATTGAGTGCAAGAAGAAATTAAAGAAATCTAATAAAGAAAATGATGAGTTACATGCTAATCTTCTTGCTCTCACATTTGAAAATGAGGATCTTAAGGAGACATTAAACTTAGCTATTAAAGACCATGATATTAAGCTGAAATCAATAGAGGCAAATTGCAATCTTCTCTCTCTAGAAAAGATAAACTTGCAAGCCCAAATTAATGATCTTAAAAAACAACCAATCCTATGCAATCATCTAGATTATGATACTATTGTGAAAGAGAGAGATTCTTTATTGTCTAATCTAGATCAAGCAAAGTTAGATATCAAAAAGAGAATGGATGAGATTGCTAAGTTACAACAAGAAGTTAGTAGCTTAAGAAGCAATGATGTTCTTGATAAGATCTTAAATGATTCTCATGGTCAAATTGGAAGGACAGGACTAGGTTACAAGCCTAAAGGAAAATCCTATCAAAAACCTAGTGGGGGAAGGACTCAAGTGCCAAAGACTCAATCTATGTATGTACCTAAAGGCAAGTATACATATGTATCCAAGAACAATCTAGATCAAACTCATAAAAGGAGAAATGAGATCGATTTTGTATGTTGCCATTACTGTTTGTGTCTTGGACATTATTCCTTCTCATGTCCTTACAAGAAAAAGGATGTTGAGTTGGTATGGGTTCCAAAACCACCAAACTACTAGATAGATTAAATTAAGTTGAGATATGACCAAAGACTCTAAATTGTATATTGTTATGTCTATCTCAACTTAACATAATGTGATAACAAATTGATTCAAGTAATTAAAATTTCTAACTTGAAAATACACATTTTTATATAAAACCTACAGAGACACATCTTTAATAACTTGTTTTAGTTTAGGATCCTAAAACCTAGAGACTTGAATATGATTAGTTGAGATTTGACTCAAATGTTACCTTGATACTTAAATGTTTTATCTCAACTAAATTGAGTTTTAAATTTCATAATTGAATTAGAAGTGATCCATGTTTTACTTGCAAATAATTACTAAAAAATGATACAAAAACATTCTCAGTCGAGAAGATGTTCGACCGAGAACACTGTCGGTTGAGAATTATTCGACCGAGTAGGTTACTGTTTTTAAGCTTGCAACAATCTGATAAAACTTGTACAAACAACAACATTCTTGGTCGAGAAAAATGTCGACTGAGATAAATTCGATTGGAGAATAGTTTGACTGAATCAAGTTCTGCTAAACATGTTCAATTGATCCAGTTTGCTATCAATTCGCTATTAATGATTGATTTAATTTGCAAATCAAGAATGAATCTTGGAGACAAATTCTTTAAGCTTGCATTGTGACTTATTAAATATACTTTTATCAAACTTGTATACTTTTTGCAATCTAAAATTGAACATGCCTTCTTGCAAAATGAATCAATACAGAAATAGTATAGATTGCAAGTTCATTTTTAATTGCTATAATCTCCTAAATGGTTTGGCTTAAAACTGAAAATATGAACCATGATTGGTTTAATCAAGGAAATTACTATTTTATCACAATCCACATGATTTGTCCTAAGTATTCCTTGGTCTATCTATATAAAAACCATGTGTCTTGAAATTTGCTCTTAAATGATCATCATCATTGTATTTCATAAAATTATGGATATGCTCTTACTGTTTTCCATTCTTTACTTGGTTTGCCTAAAATAATCTTTTATCTATATATACAAACCATGAATGGATATTGTTTTCAAAATGATCATTGTGATTCAGCTCATTACATATAAAGATGATGAAAATGCCATTTTGCATAACAGTAAAACTCTATGGCACAAATGCATCTTGACATAATATATAATGATTATCGTGAGCATGGCTTGTATCATCTCATGTAATAAATGAATTATTTTTGCTAGATGATACTATGGCAAGCTAAATAGTTTGTTTCTTAGAACAAGAATATTAATGTCTTATCTAGCTGTTTGTTCTAAGTAATCAAAAGCAAACTCTTGATTTTTAGAACTTGAGATATAAAACTTGTTCTTAATTTATAATCAAGGATGGCCGATTCTAAAGAGTTAAACTAGAAATAAGTTTAAAATAAGAGACTTGTTTAGAATCAAGAGCTATTTCAATCTATTATAACCAAATCAAGAGCAAGGTACTAAATTCATTACTTAAAATTCTACACAGGAGTGCTCTTAGGATATAATTTTGCATCATGGTGACAACATGACTTATGGAAATTTCTATTGATGCAAATAATCTTTCTTATAAATAAATGATTGAAAACTACATTCTTACTATGATTGAATATGTTAGAAGAACAATCTTTGTGGATATCAAAATCAAGAACAAAGACTTCATTGTGATTCCTATATTGAGTTTTCAATTGATAAAATCTCTTCAAAATAGGTATCATTCAAAGTGTTTCAAATTGATATACATTTGATCATATTACATATTAATGTGTAACTCAATGAGAGTGCTTAAACTATAAATCTACAGAAATTGCCTCTTGGTTGAAAGCAAGTTTGACCAAGGGGTGCCCAGGTCGAAGTCAAGGTCGACCTAAAATAAGCTTGACCAAATGCTTATTTGTAAATCACTTTCTTACAATCAATCTTAGTATACTGAAAACAAGACTTTAGTGCATAGCTCTCATAAAAAGTTAGCTTATTATGATCTAATGCTTATTATGACCTTAGAATCCTTAAATTGTCTTGATTAAGGGGGAGCTCACAAAAACTTTGTAAACATCTTAAAGAAAATTTGAAACAAGTTATGACCTTAGTATTTTTAAGGTAATCTTGGCTATGAAAAGGAGCTTACAATATTCATGAATGTGATATATATCTTGTTCTTAATGGAATTCTCTAAACAAATTTGGGATTAACATCCCGTGTATTTGGTTAGAGATACATTCATGTACTCTAAGCTTAAAAGAATCCCATGTCATTTTTAGCGCTTAACATCCCTTGTAAAATGGATGAGTAATTAATATATGTATCTGCCACGAACCTAAAAGGATCTCATATCATTTCAAGGCTTAACACCCTTTACAAATGATTGAGAAATAAATTGTGGCTAAATTTGACAACACATGTTTTGCATTTGTATTAAATTCCTTACTTTTAAAACTGAATATCTTATTAAGTGAAGCATAGCAATAAAATTAAAGAGGAATAATAAACGTCATACTTAATGATTTGATGGTTATCTTTTTAAAGGGAGAACAAATTACGGGGGAGTTTTCCCACATGATTTTAACGGATATCTTTTTTAAATGACAAAGGGGGAGAAATAATGTAAATCTTAAATAGTTGTAAATCTTAAAATACTCAATCAATGAGTTTCATAATCTCTTGGCTTTACATTAAAAGTTGCTATATTCCCTAAGAGTTGGATTTTATGTTCCATACCTCTTTGGGAATAATAAGCTCACATTTCATAAACAAGAGAAGGAATACACAAGGTAAATCTCAGGTATGAAACTCAACTCATTTTCAGATTGTTTGATTTATATTTTGGAAATGTTTGTCATCTTCAAAAGGGGGGAGATTGTTGGCTAAATGAACATCATTTAAATCCCTTTGTTTTGATAATGACAAACATTTCATTCTTGTGGATCTAACGTGCTACTTGAGTGTTGTAGGAATTAGGTGGATGACAAACCCTTGGAAGATCTATATGCTCAAAATGTCTTAATTTCATGATTGTAATCAAATGTAAAAATGTGTATAAGTATATAATGTACAAGTACTTAGATATCATGTAAATCAAGCATTTAGATCTTCCCTAGTCAATCACAACACTTACATAGGTCATCCCCTACAATAGTTTCACAACTGCACACTGATACACACACTTAGTAAATAGTTTAAAACATTAAAATAGAGTCATTCTCAGTCGACAAACTTCTCGATCGAGACACTCTCGGTCGACAATCTCCTCGACCGATAATGACCCAAGTAGCTGTTAGACACAGCTAAAAAGGTAGTTGGGAGTTGGAATCAAACATTATACACACTTACTCCAGACTGTCCCTCGGTCGACAAAGACTTCGACCGACAGGATTCTCGGTCGACAATTACTCGACCGAGAAGAGATTTGTCTGTACTTTTCAGAATTAATTAACTAGTCATTTCTAAAGAAATTAGTGGATACCTAACGACTAGTTAAGCACTAAGAACCCCCTAGAAAGTGTCTAGAACGTCCAAATGGTGGTGAAAGTATTTGTAATTTTATGTAACATCCTTGTGAGGTAATAAAATTTAAATACTTTCAAAATCCCAATTGGAAACAATTGGGTAGTGGACTGACTCCTTTAGTTGTTGCTAAAGGTGGAACCACTCTAAACACCTTGCCTCCTTATTATCTCAATTGTGGTTGCTTGAGTTGAATTATTATTAAAATATTTATAAAACCCTGTTCACCCCCTAGTGGTTTTCAGTATGATCATGCTACCCTCCAATGTCAATATATCTATGATACCCCAATGCAACCTGATGTTGGTCAACAAGTAGAGGATCTCAACTCTAACCATAATATCCCGGGCAAGCTTACTACAATACAAACAAAGCCAGAAACCATACTGAGTTTCAATATGGAAACCCCTCAGGAGCTGAAACCTCATCTCAACTTCCCTCTCTACAAAGACCCCCACAACCCCAAGCCAACTATCATCCACCACCAGGTTTTCCTTATAATAACAACCAAAGGAATTTTGGGAACCAAGGGAATTTCAGGAGAAACTTCCAAAACCATGGATCTTACCAAGGTCAACAATATCAAAACCTTCATCAACCACCACCACCTCAATAGAAAGTCCCCACCTTTGTGGCAGAGGATAGGATTTCAGCCTTAGAGAAAATCATAATAGCACACCAGAAATTGACCGACGCTCAGTTCTCTCGTCTTTTTGTCCAACAAAAATCACCTGTAGGGACCTTCACTGGATAGCCCGAGAACAACGTAAAACATCCCGAACAACTAAAGGTTGTTTCCACTCATTTGGGGAAGATTCATACTTCTCCCCCAGAGAAACCCACAATTGTTCCCTTGGACTTTGAGGATGATGATATAGTGATCATCGAAACCCCACCCCACCTACCTCTATTGTCCCCACTCCATCTCTTATGAAGCCCCATAACTTTGAGGATGTGTTCAGTTTGCCTTTAAATCTCCCCTTAGTGGAGATCTTTTCATCTTCGCACTTGCTCCTACCTCTCCGGACAAACGACCGTTACCTCTACAAGACACCCAGCCCACATCCCAGCTGACCGCTCTTCACCAAGATGATGATTGACACATGCTCACCTTATGCTCCAACCGGGCTCCCCTTTTTCTCCAGCAGCTGGCCACCTCCTTACGGAACCGACCGACTAGCCACCCCATCCTTCCATAACCAGGCAACACAAGTGCCCGCCCGTTCTGTAACTGGGCGCTCGTCCCTCTCGCCCTCACCGTCGTTGGTTGTTCTGCTTGTCATATGAGATTTTCACCCCAGACAGACACCACAGACAAGCCAGATGAGCATTTCAGTCACTCGTGATGACTGCCTTTATCGTGAGGCACCCCTCTTTATCTCTCTCACACATACTACCGCTCCGCACCCCAAACAGACGGCCCAGGCAAGTCAGGCGGCCATTTGAGTGTCTCTAGACAACTGTCTCAGGGTGGAAACAACCTTCTCCCCTCTCCTTTCCTCACTAGTGTGACGCCTACCTAGTTTGACCAGCCGACCGCCTTAACCCCACAAAATGACCGTTTCTCTTCTGTCAGACAACCGTTTGTCCTCTCTCAACAACAAATCTTCAACATGTCAGAAGGCAGATCAAGATGAAGCTTCCTTGACCGCTTTCGTAAGGGCAAGCACCCCACAAAATATACAGTTTCCCGTGAGCCTACTCGTCGTTCCACTATGAGGTCTGGAATTCACATTGAGGAACCAACCGGAGAGTCCTCTCCAAAAGTGGCATCGAACATGCAACACGATACTGATGAGCTCAAGTTCATCATGGCATTCACATAGGGATGTTCGGCTTCATGTTGCGACCCCAACTCCACCATGCCTTACTCACCATGCATAACTCCTGCTTTGGACAATTATGCACAATTTGTCGACGCCAAGCACTGCAAAAGGTTTAAGTTGACCACCTCGATAGGCGTCTCTCTTCCCCGTTGGGCATGTGGAATCACTCTTGATGTGCTTGGAATTTGGGAGGTGGTCGACAACATCCTAAGGAAGAACCACACCCTTATCTTCCCATATCATGTTACTCTCGTATATAGCGACTTGACATTGGAGTTCATCACCACTTATCGCTGATACCACAATTCTTGGGGCCAATCCAGTTGCAAGGCATGAGTCTTTGGTGAGGGTTTTGAGATTCCTTCTAGGAAGCTGACCTCCATGATGCTCGATGGCATCGACGATTACTGGCTCACCCAATGCATGGAGCATCGCGACAACATCCATCCTGACACCTACAATGCAGAGAAATTCTAGGCAGACATTACGGGGCTTCCACCCAAGCTACCTGGAAGCATGAAGGCCTCTAGCCTTCACAACATGGTGGTATGTTAACTTTATCACATTCTGACCCGCACATTCTTCGGCAGGGAAGGTACTCAGGGTGCCATCACTCTTTTAGAGCTATATACTTTATAGTGCCTACTGAACAGTGTGCCCTATTATTGGGGTCGTGCACTGATTGACCATCTTCACTACCAAGCCACCCACACCACTTCTTCTTCATATTGTATTGGTCATGTAGTCACATACATTATGCTCTTCTTGGGCTACACTCATATCCCATTCCAGCCTCTAGTCCAAGGCACCACCTGATCGACCTCTCCTACTTGAAAGGGTGCAAGTTCATCTGTCCTAGTACCAATGGAGTCTACCACTTACTTTTCAAAGAATCTCATGTGGTCCTCGAGCTTCCCCGCCATGCTAGGTTTGTAGTAGCCAACCTAGTCTTTGACTTGACATATCTACCCGCCCATGTGGTGTGATTTCTCCAAGAGTATTTGGATCCAGATGATGTTCTCAAGCCTACTACCCATCAGAGGAGTGTCTCCATGGATGCACATGATGAAGAGATCGGTCCACCACTGCCACCTTCATGACACTGCACTAGGAGACATTGAGGCAATGAGGAAGGCCTCAAGGATCCTTATGGCTTTTATGAAGTCTGTGACTAGTTGGAGGAGATTCAGCGAGAGCAGCAGCGTCAAGGTCATCAACTCAACCACAAGTATCTAATGCAGCACTCCCACGAGTCATGGCATGTGCATTAGTGTAACATGCATGACCTGTATTATGGTATAAACCTATAAGTTTACTTAAGTAGTTTATTTATAAACTTTTTTTAATATTTTAAAAAGTAATTAAGACTCTCTTTGAGTTTAATTTTCAAGTTTGAGCTTATTTGCAAACTATTTGGGCATTATATGATAGGTTGAGTGTAAATTGCAATTTACCCAAGAAGAGGGGTTATACTGCAATATGTCACATTTTGAACATGCTTCAAGTGCTTTAGCATCATAAGAGAGAGAATGATGCTAAGGGGTGGCTTGTGGAAAGCCTAAGTTCCAAGTTAGAACTTGTTTGAATAATGCTTGTGCCTTGTGTACCAGTTTTGATGCAATTTGCAATTTACCAAAATGTAGGGTTGATATGAAAAATACCACCTATAAAGTGTCCCTACTATCTCTTGGCATCATCTAGAGGATAGAGAAATAAAGAGTCACAATGTTTGAATCATATTTGAGTGGTAGCATTCTTGGTGATGAAAAGACCAAGAAGAGTTGTATAATTGAAACTCGGATTTGAGTTGTATTGAGTTATAGAGATTATATGGGGATGCCTATCGGCCAAGGAGCCATAGAGGAGGTACCATATCATTTTGTCAACTCTTATCCTTTTCCATGATGGGTTAAGCACCTCAAAGAATTGATGGATATCAGTTTGTAACTTTCCTTAGAAAAAGTGTATCGAGTTGTGAATAAAGTATTGTGGAGTTGAAATACCTTGCTCAACAAGATAACTAAGGGACGAAATCTTATCCCTAGATTATCCGCAAGAGTTTTGTATGTCAAGATAAATATTCATGCATGGACACGTGTCAACCATGCGTGGACATGTGGCACCTAGTAGTGTAAAATATGACACCTCTTATACACCCTCTCTCATGAACCTCAATTATATATACCACTCCTTTCACCTACTAGTGAATCTTTTCGAACCCTATCACTCCATTTCTCTTAGATATCGTGCAAAGAGTTGAGGATGAAGGAGGATCTTGAGCCATTAAGCTTAAAGGTGAAGCCATGGTCACCTTCAACCTTGGATAAATCATGAATCTCGAGTTGTGATTCTTCCTTTCTTACCTTCTTCACCAAGTTCTTAACTATGGTGATTCCTTGCATGTAGAGAAGTTGTGAATGAGTCTTAGATCTATGATAAGTTCATATTCAACCTTGGTAATGTGAAGCTTTGGAGCTTGGAGATTTGAAGTTGTTCTTGAGGTAGGTTATATAACTTGAACCCAATCATGTTATTAATCACCACCAATCTTGCCATATTTGATGATCTACTTTCAATTTCGAGTTTTATTGTATAATTGATGATTCCATGAGTTCTATTAGTGACATAGGACTGTTTTCCATGAACTAAAACAGAAAGGAACGAAGTCTAAAGCTTGATGATGATGACATCATCATGGCTCAACCCGATATTGGGTTGAAGCACCTCTAACCCAATATGATGTTGAAACCCAACATGGTGATATGAAACCCAATATACCTTGGAACCCCATACCCCTATTGGTTTGTACACTTGGTTTGGTTTAGACTAACATGTTGTCTAGGTTGTCACTTAATACATGGTGAAGAGTAGGTCGATACCATGAAGGCTTGAAGAGGTATGAACATTAGGGTCTAACCTGATATGCAAACCCTAATTTTGAGCAACCCGATATGAGTGACATACACATACACCTCTTAGGTGATATATTAAGCATACACATACCTCATGTCCTATATGGTAAGCATACACACACCTCTTGCCTGATATGGGAGCAAGAACACACCTCTTGGGTGATATGGAAGCAAGCACACACCTCTTGGGTGATATGGAAGCAGGCACACACCTCATGCCTGATATGGTGGAAGCACCTCAATCCAATATACTTGATGGATTAACACATGAAGTGTGTTATGTCAAAAGATATCTTAAGAGGTATAGAGTTTAATGCATTTTGATAAATGTAGGCCAATGTACCTTGAGAAAAGGATTGATCCAACTTGATAAAGTATGATGAAATCTATGTCCTAGTGAGGATGAGATAGAAACTCATACTTTGTGTGATAATCATTTAATGAGCATACATTGATACTCCTAATATATGAGGAGCTATGAATCATGGTTTTGATCCTTGATAAGATGAACTTGAAACTCTAATTCGTTTGCAACCCTAATTAGTTTGAAAACCTAATTGGCTTGAAACCCTAATTGGTTTGAAACCCTAATTGGTTTGAAAGGGAAGCCCTAACCCTAATAATGGGAAAGTTGTATTTTTCTTGTATTGCATGTTGATGATATGTACTTGATATTGCTTTTATCATGAAATACTAACCATGCAGGTATCATGAGATGAGGAGCACAACCAGTTATGAGCTATGATGTTTCATATGATACAGATTAAATGGGCCTTGTGAGCCATGTGAAATACTTGTACAACAAGTATTATGTATACCTGGGTCTGAGGACCTAGAGTAATAGTTATCTAATAAGAAGTAACAATGTTCACTAATGAACTAAGGGTTTGAATACCCAGTTCTAGAAATCATGATGATGATAATGTTAAGGGATGAGAATTCCCAATAATGTGATAAGGGACTGAGATCCCGAGTGTTGTACATTCAATGTGTTCCAAAGATTATGAAAGTACTTGATAAATGTATTACACCTTTTCTTTATATCATCTATTATAATCCATGCTTGTAACTTGATTGATGCTAAAAGATATTGTAATACACTTAATTAATCAAATGGAACTTTATCATGTAGTTTCCCATGCCATAGATCCATTAGGTGTCAGGATTTGTTGAATGGTGAAATGAGTCTAACTCAGAGTGTATATTTTTGAATATGTGGGGGTGAAGGATGAGCATATCCTTACGTCCAGATGGGGATTGATGTGTTATCTCCCCGATAAATGCTAGGGTTGTCGTATGATTGCCCTGATGAAAATGTATCGGGGATTGATGTGATATCTCCCCAAAGAGAGTGCATGTTGTGGCTGTAGCTCTATAGTGAAGATGCCACTATACCCCGGTAAGCTAGTTGTAGTTTGACATGTGGTCACTGCCAGTGGTCTCGTACTGACCGAGATGGGTGAGGTCATGGAAGCTAGCTCTTCCATTGACCTTGTATGGTACTGATGCTTTATGTAGCCATGGTTGGTTGGAGCATGAGCGGTATACCTCATCTCCTCTGGGCATAAGTGTGATTGTAAATGTGAAATCAGTCGTGTAGCATATCTGCTTAAGGATTGAATACGGAAACATTGGTTGATGTTACATTACTTCTATACATCTTAGTTGATAGATGTTATACATGTTCTTCATATTCCTTATAAAGCAAATAGATGATCTATAGCTCTATTATGGATATTTGAACTGTTTAAAACAATGCAATTGCTTTGCACTACAATTAAACAATGATTAAACATGCTTATTTACATAAAATATCCTTTGCTTAGTTTTATACTATTTACTTGTGATAATAATATTGTCGGCATAGAGTTATATCTCTCACTGGGACTTGTGTCTCACCCTGTGGGTTCCACAATTTTTAGGTGGATGTGGACGAGGAGGTAGAGACTGTACTATAGAGGAAGGAGAACAACAACATGGATAGTAGTAACAACTTAGGTTGAGTGTGTTGTCTATCGTATCTTGTAGATAGAAGTCCTATGTGTCATCTCTGTACTCTCATGTCCTTGGGAGTTAGTACGTAATGGTTTTATAAACAATCTAAGATTTTGGCTTGTATGCCTCGAGGTTTTATGTTGCTTATGTATATGTTTGGGCAAAGCAACTGGTATATGATATCCTCAAGATAAGATGGTACAATGTGAACCATGATGTGTATATTTCCTTGGTTCTTTCTTTAAGAGTTTATGGCAATGGATCTCTTTGCAAAATGGTTTTAATTTTTAGTGATTTTTGTTAATTTTCTACTAATGGTTATTCCACGTAATTACCTGCATTGGGGCGGCTCGGGCGGTCGGGTTGTCACAATTAAGGCCACTATGACTCCAGCAGGCCTTAGTACGAGGAGTATGGGGCTCATCAAGCTTACCCTGACCCCAACTCCCCTTATTGGGGAAACTACTACTACAACCCTCCATCGTCTTAGCAATTTCCAACGCCTCAGTGATTCTCTTCCCTCCATCCCCGATTTAGATTTTTCCCGGGACGAGCAAAAATCTAAGTCTGGGGTGGGGTGGGTGGTATTATTCTATTCTATCCTCCTATCGTTTCCCTTTTTCTTTATTTTGCCTTATTTTTTTACATGTATTCGCTTTAGTTATGGCCTTTATCTAGTCGGCCATGAATTTCTATTTCATTTAGTTGTTAAGGCCATTATCTAGTTGGCCATTACATAATTATCTGCCATTATACCCCTTTGAATTTAATAAATCTTTTGCAAATTAATTTGTTACAAATTGCCATGTCTAAAACTTTTATGTCACCTAGGACCCTTAAGGACATCACTCCTCGGAATAGTTGGCAAGTCATATAGATTTGATCAGAACCAAGCATAACATTTCCTTACTTTTAGACAAATAGATTATCTTGTTATAAAACTTACACGATGTGAACTATAGAAATACTCTAACTTGAGCAATGACATTCTCTGGATATATATATATATATATATATATATATATATATATATATATATATAGAGAGAGAGAGAGAGAGAGAGAGAGTCAGGCTAGAATACACTCGAGTATATAGATTACACCGTACACCTCAATGGTGTTTTCCTATCTAGACATTGTCTTTCTAAAATCCAATCCATTGATCTTCATGGTTACAATAATAATAGGCCACATACAAATTTTGAGCTCATTTGGATGAGGGTAAGTCACTCATCCAAGGACAAAACAAATTGACGCACAAAACTAATTTGAAATGCATGATTATTGCCTCCTTTAGATGCACGACTTATAAGTATCCAAATGAGCTAAAATTTATTATATAGTATGTTCTTAAGATATTTAAGAAGATCGATAGTTTAGAATTTTCAAAAAGTTACTGCATATTTAAAAATGACTGAGGTGTACGGTGCCTCCAGTACACTCGAGTGTATACTAGCCTGACTCTCTCTCTCTCTATATATATATATATATAAGAAAAAATATTTACATAATTAAAGTACAAGAACATATTTTTTTCTTCCCTCCACCGTTTTTTCTAAAAAATAGAAGCAAAGAATCACCACCAGACAAAAATCAAGTCCGGGGTGGCATGCTTCCCAAAAATAAATTTCATACCCCAAAAAGGGGCGTACCATCAAAAGATGCCAAAGCACACAAGAGAAAAAATTGTGACCAATGTAGCCACAATTCCACAAATAAAAAATCCCAAGTCGAATAGAGGAGGGATCAAAGATGAAAAAATCTTTTGTTATTTCTTCTTTACTTGTTCACACCCCCTTCTTCCTAATCTTGTGCAAATAAAAAAATGTAGAAATTGAGAGTGTCAAAGATATAGTAAGAGGGAGCCTATTTTTCTACAAATTCTCATTTTAAAAGCAAGATTTGATATTTTCCATTCATAGGGAACATAGAATTTTATGCTATGTGGTTCCAGGATATTGGGTCACTTGGTCAAAAATTGGAGGTGAGGACTATAGTGATGTTATTAAGGTGAGGATGACATTTTTGGAGTATAAATTAGAATGTAATTGTAATTTAATTTGCTTGGGGCAAGCAAAGGTTCAAGTCTGAGGTATTTTGATGAATGCATATTCATCCATCTTTTTACATATTTTTCTTTGTCTTTTTTCATTACATTTCCTTCTTTTTAGTAAATTTTGGATGAAATTGTAAATTTCCCACTTTCTTGATTATTCATGCAAATACTTATCCAATTATCCTTAATATTGTAGTGATTTTCTCCAAAGTTCAGGTTGACCCTCTGAGACAGCGAGACAGTCATCTCACTAGACCCAGATGGTCGGCTCACACATATAAAGGCCCTCATTCCAGAGCCAGACGACCCCCTTATCCTTAGTTCAATCAGTTGACCTAGCTAGCCAGACAATCGTCTCAACCAGCTGGGACAGTTGGTTCATGCAGTCGTACGAGCACTCTCACATAGCCAGATAGCTATGTCACTCAAACCTAACCTCGCATCACAAAGGCCAGGTTCTCGTGGTCTCAAATTCACACATAGCGACGCCAGAGGACCACTTGAGCCCCCCCCCCACGCTCGTTTTGTAGTCTTACTTTGAGACCAAGAAACGAAGGATGGGTGCCACCATTAGGGTTTAACCATCGCTTTCAAGTCAAGCCATGTCACGCACAGAAAGGGCGGCTCACGGACGCCAAACAGCTATTTGGAACGTCACTTCAAGCCCAAGTAACCATCGAGATGGGCGCCGCCACTACCCTCTTGAGGGTTTCACACGAAATCTCCTAGACGAGCGTCTAGTCAGTGCTATTTCGTGGCGTGCAGACAACACTATTCAGTAGCCATTTATTTTCTTTTTCACCCCCCTCTTAGGGTTTCCACCCCTCCTTCCCCTATTAAAGGAGGGGGGACTCCACTAAGAAAAGGGTCCCAAGTTCTTTTTGTATGAAATCAATAGAGGAATTCAGCCATTTCATTTTAGTGTACTCATATTTTCAAGAGAAATAAAGTTAGTTCTTTCATAAAGTTAGTTCTTTTATTTCAATTCTGCATCTCTCTTCTCTGGTTCTTCTTTCCACGTTTCTTCTTGGAGCATGAGAAAAAGCAAACGAGTCATTTAATCGTCACCTCCTTAGACTCTACGGAGATCCAAAATTGTGGTCTATGACTCATTTGCTATCTTTGCTCATTTCTCCCATCCTCATCATGAGTAGCGAGTAGTTTCCTTATCGAGGTAAGGGGAATATCCCCTTAGCCAGGTGTTAATTGGATCAAGTTTTTACACAACTATTTAGATGAATGGTTTTTCAATTTAGCAATCATAGATTTAAATGACATAATTAATCATTTTTATCGTTTGTTCATCCTAGCGGATGCGACTGTGGAAATCGGGATTTAGAACACCTAAATTGAATTCACAGGGATTTGGATGCGACCATGAAAAAATCCCCTTTAGGATGAAGAGCAATGACACATGAATACCAGAACCAATGGGTTCACGTAGAGTTTCTCTTTTGTGTTTTATTTATGAATAAGCACATACTTGCTTCCTTCTTGTTTTCATGTATCATTCGATTTTATTTTCACAAGGGCTAAGGTAGTAAAAACCCTAAGCCTCGATGCCTTCATCTTTGATTTCAAACTGCTTTTGATCGTTGCTTTTGTATCCGCCCTTTAAGTTTCAACATTTTACTTTTGTTAGATAATCTTCTATGCTAACAAAATCTTCTTTTACTTTCTCTTATTTAGAATAATCTTTTATTTTCCTTGCATTAGTGTAACCTTTTGTTCTTCTTGCAATTTCCTTTCTCGCATTAGAATAATCAACCCCCTCTCTCAAATCAAACTTTACTTTATACAAATCTTTCAAAATACCAAAAAGAAATAATTTCAAAAATAAACCAGGTTTAGGAGAAACAGATCTTAAAAATGTTGTCCTGTGGGATCAACCCTTCTATACTAGCCTTAATCAGAAAGTAAAAAAAGATTAAACTCTAGGATGATTTTTCTAGTGAATTGGTGTGCAAACGATGTGTATCAATAGTCTATACTTATAGTTTCAATTTTTGAGTCATCGGTGTTGTAGGCATATTGTTAATGATTCAACTCAATTTTTTTGTGGTGGGATAATTGAGATTGGCCACATGTTGAACCAAACTCTAGTTTAGTCTGATTGGCCTATATGAGAGGTTAGGCTACTCAATACTACCCATACCATCCAAAAAGTAAATTAGGTTAGATATTCAACTCTAATTTGTAGTCGATTCAACAAACAATTAGTGTACTAGATATTTTAGACTAGCACAATTATTTTGAACCGACCTATGAGATAACTACAACTTTTTATCATTATTTTTTAATATAGATCAAGTTGTGGGATTGTTCTATCCTATTATACCCTACCAAAACCCTAAATCTTAAAGAGGCACTTTTGGGTGATTTTGAAATCTTAGAAAGAGAACGATGGGAGAACTAAGATAACCAAATATGTCAAACCTACTTGACCTACCGTAAGTGTTTGGCCTTGTTTCTTTTCCATTTCTTTTTCTATTTAATTGATGGTATTTTCTTTAGAAACCTAGTTAGAATCCCTTACCCTCCTGTAATTTCTCCCTCCCATGGAAAGAGATAAACCTACATATAGAAGGGGTATAATAGGCAAATCTTGAGCCACTTTTGTAATATCTCCTAAAATACAAAATCAGAGAGTTGGAATCAGATTCCAACAAGGGCTCTACATAGTAGGTGAGTGAAAAAAACCTTCTAAACCAAAATTTGTCAATACCAAAGATAAAATTTAACTTTTGTGTTCATTGTATACTTCCAATTCTTGAGTTTGAAATTATCAAAATGACAGATCTCATATATTGAAATGAATTGAATCATAGAAAATATGTAGAGTATGATTTATTTCAATTATAAAATGTTTAAGTGACTTTGATTGTATCTTTTGATAAAGTGCATTTTAGGGCAATCATATTATGCAATTTTGCCCCAGTTTCATGTAAATTGATATAAATTTTGCATATACAGATGTGACATGCATGTGTGATTATGGTAATCATTCCATATTGATGATTTATCTTTTATGTGATTACTAAAAGATGATAAACTAATTGAGATATGATATATATTGAGAAACCCTAATGTACATTAATGAAAAAGAAATAGCATGAGATTATAGGTGAAAGATATTGAAAAGCCTGAGATGTGAGATTAATTGTAATCAAGTAATTCATTAGATATTATATGGCTATATATTATGGAATTTGTCTGGATGTATGTACCATGATGGAGGAAATATGTGTATCGATTGGATAGATCCCAAGATGAGGTATCTAGAACACATACTAGGGTGTAGAGGATCCATACTAGTACGAGAAGTTATGGCATTTAACAATCAAGATAGATCCAAAAGGTATTTAATTATAGGTAGTTCCTTAGTACATAATGTCTTATCTCTTAGTGTAAACAATGTAGTGGACAATTCTTCAATCTTAGGAGCCTAGACATCCCATATGAGTACCCAATGTTGACATAGGTTAAAGTGTATTGATCAATAGGGTAGCGCAATGGAAAGACATGGAGAGCCCCATTATAGAGTTCGGAAGCTACCCTACTAGTCTTAAGGTTCTTAGATCTATTCCAAGTCTTGTATGATGAGTCCACAACATAGATCTGAGGCTTTCACATGTCCTGTTACACCTTAATTGAGTTTTAGGCATCATAATTAAAATAAAATGATCTTTTGTCATACCAAGTTTAGTTTGGAAGATAAAAGACTTCTCTTATTATGTTAATGTTTTCTAGTTTGATACATGCCTTGATTGAAGTAATTGGATGTCCTATGTATTTAAATTTATTAATGATTGTAACTCTATCACTATACATTCTTATGTAGTTTTATTTTCCATTTAAAACCATATACTTCATGTCTAATTTTGGTAAACATTAGTTTTCCACTCCGAAAGAGTTTTGCACCCATTGGGCTAGTAGCTATTGATATATCAAAAAAACCTTTCTTAGGTAGTGGATAATGCATCAGGAGGATCCAAAAGAGAGTTATCACCAATAGTAACCTTTAGCTAAGAAGTCTGAATTATAAATAGAATAGTCATATATTATAGGTCTCTTGTTATAATCAATTCTCGAGCGTGAGTGAGAGTGTAGTTGTAGTATGCAAATGATGTAAATTATTATGTACCCTTATACATACTTGTAGAAGTTGTATTTCTGATTTACTTGTGTGCTAGTTGTAACGATCTTGATGGCTTTCAATTCCAATATTTGCTATAATAAATATTTTATTATAATTAGTTAGAGAAGAAAAACAATGGCATCACTATTTTTAAATAGGTTAAAGAGATTGTTGGTTTCTTGATATCAACCCTAGAATGTTCTTAACTCCTGGTAGTGGGTTTATGTTGCACAGTTGGTGGATAGTAAAAGATCAACTATGGTCTTATCATAAAGACAAGGATGGTTTCAAATCAACCACATAAAAATCATTTCACAAACTCAAAAGATATTGAATGATTCAATAAATCAATGCACTTCATTCGATTCAAACACCACACCTAGACCTGTATTCAAAAAAATCAAATTATTCTCCTTTTGGAATATAAATACATTGCTTTATATTAAATTGATTCATATTTCACGAAATATATTTGACTCATTTAATTCCTAATTGAGATTTTATTCTGCCTAAAATCATGCACAATCCTTTTGGGTCCTAGACAATAACTAATTAACGAGACCCTTCAACATCGCAACCATACTCATGATAATAAATTGAATCATGTTTTTTAGTTTCCCTATATAAACGCAACATATCTTGCATTTAAACCCATGATGTTTAACAATTCAATGTCCTTGTTGTCAATAAATACATCATCTTTTGTGCCTTGATCCTTGGGTTGAACTGATTTAGGTCCTTATTTTCATAATTCATGAATCCAACACCTATTTTATGTAGACCCATGACGATATATTGAATTTAGGTATATGTTTTTGACCTTTATATCATAGTTATCTTACTTCTAGACTTGTTACCTTAAAGTAATCTAGGCCATTGTTCCCAACATTCATAAATCCAATATACTTATCACATACTAGGACTCTAACTAGACCACCCATGTAATCTCTCACCCTAGTATAACATGTAGGGATGTTGTATCGTATTACCATGAATTGACCTCTAGGTGAAATTTATCGTTCTTCACCTAGGTTCACCTGTAGGGTATCTCACCTTGGATTCACTAAGAGGGGAAGTCTTCTCTTTTCAACTTGAAGCTACCCCACGATCAATTTTCTCTATTCACTCATGATCCATCTCCCAGGGGTGTTAAACCTTATCATATTCGATTAATTGCCATGATAGTTTTCTCTTATTATTGTACATTCACCTTATGAGATAGTTCTATATTCATCTAGAGTCAATTAAAGTGTTTATTTATAGATTTGAGTCCTATCATGAGTAGGTAGATATCTGGTTGAATTTTTGATATTCTATCACTACCTTGACTTCATGCAAACCATGATAGTATCACATTTATTTCCTATGGGATAAAAGGATTTTTTTAAGTTGTATATAACATATGTACTGATGTATTTATGACTTGAGAGTTTATGTCTTAAGTGATCCAAGACTACCTCTATCCATGGCATACACATTCCCCTACCTAATGAAAGACAATCCCTTTAAGAGGTTCTAACTAAAATGAGTGTCAAACTCAGCTACAAACTTTAGTCCTTGGCAATGTCACATACCCCAAACCCAATTTTGGTTCCCTAACTAAAAAATTAACAAAATACCCTATTTATATTTTTATCCATCTTTTATCCTTCTCTCATCATTCATTTCCTCCCTAACTAACCCAAGGTCACAACATAAGATTTAATCTTGTCAAAATAAATTTATTTGATTTAGGGCCAACCAATCTCACCAAGTGGACGTTTCTAGGGTCAAAGTGTCAAAAGATGCTAGCTTGAATCATTTTTCACTTGATGGAATTGAGTACACCCTCATGGGTCTTTGTGTACATACAATATACACATACATGACCCATGACCTTTAAAGTGAGATCTTTCATCGCATTTTTGTTGAAGGTTGCATGAAACATGCTTCACATAATATTGATGTCGATGTTGTTGGCTTATCATCCCAAATATCTGATTACCAAGAAATTATAGATATCCCTATACCTACCGTTCCATTGGTCAATTTTAGAAAATTTTGAGATTGTCACTAAGAAAAAAACTTGAAAGTCTTCTCCTGCTAGTATCTAAAAATATTGCTAATTTTATTTGACTATTCACTTTCATCCGCCACATGATCAATTATGTTATTGAAAATTCACTAGAAGCAACTTAGTTAGCATGTCTACATTTCTCATATGGAAGGGCCTACAACACCCTCTTCCCATCTCTTTTTCTCTTGCCTTCGTCAAAGTTGTTTCTTTGACATCTTATTGTTAATATATGACTATTACCTTGCGTCTCTCTTTTCTTGCTTTCAGAAGATGATGTTTTTACTATTGATAAGACTAGGAAAGAAAATCGATGGTAAAACTATAAAGTGAGTTATTTTGGAACACATTTTTCTCAATTTCCCCTAAAAGATGCTATTCTTACAACCAACAAAGATGGTTAAGGGAAAAAATCTTTTAGTGACTCCTCAGACATAGGTTATGCATTACATTTTGTACTTATTCATTGTCATAACGTCTGTATCATCAAAGCTTCATTGCTAAACTTGTAGTCTCTTTCACTTTACTATTTTAGCATATAGGAAGTGCCCAGTCTCTGCCAAGGTTTGACTTTATTTTGTTTTAACCCATGCATGGAGTCCCTTCTGACTTAGAATAAGAATTCCCTTTCCATTTTTATCAAAGGCATAACAATTGATAGGGTCCTTCTCTAAACTGAATATGACTCCCATTTTGTTCATTTTGCTTTAGTCTTCCCATAGTCCCCAACAACTATCTCAATCTTGGAAGATCCTACATTGATTAGGGAGCATAATCACAATGAATTGTGGTATGTTATATCAAGAACCATTATCCTGCAAGGCATCACGTCTCACAAATCTAATGACTCCTTTTAAATTTTGAACATGTGATTGCATACCAACACTAGTTGGGCCATACTAGGTGTTAATCCCATCAAGATCATAATTCGACTGTAGGTTTAGAATGTTTGGTTTGCATACTCCTATTTTTGAGATACACATTTATGATATAAATTTCTATGTGATTTCCACCAAATCATTGTGTAGCTTGTTTTCTTTATTATTTAGCAAAAAGTGAAGTGAGAGCTCCTTTACTTTTTTGACCCATCCTTAACTTTTCCCCTCTTTGCAACCTAGCCAAGTACATTAACTCATTGAGGGAATGAGCATACCAACAAGCCTTCTATGCATGGTTAGGTTTGTACTAAAGTAGTATCCATATCTTACCAAAGATCTAACATGAATCACAAGCCATGACCAAAACATTATCTAATTGATGACAAGTTTAAGGAAAAAAAAGGACACTAATATAAATCGAGTTTTATCGAGACAAGAATAGGTTCGTAGTGAGGAAGGAAATGTGGTTCAGACAAAAGGAAATTTCAATTCCTAGCCTCATGCTTCACATTTAGGGCTGTCAATGGGTAAGGGTAAACCCATTTACCCTTTACCCATACCCTGTAGGGGAAGGGTAAGGGTAAATGATTTTCTTACCCTTTACCCTTTACCCGCTACCCTTTAACCTGCTACCTTAGTGGGGAAGGATAAGCCATTACCCATACCCTCTAACCCGCTACCTGCCAATATTTATGTAAACTATATTAAATGTATGGTCATATGTTGTTTGAATCTATGGAATATTTAATATGATGGGGTCATCATTTTAAATAAGACATGATATTCTTTTCTACTTCTTATGTAGTTAACTTGGTTGTGTATGCAACACTATTTTGGAGGTGCAAGACTCATGTATATAAATAGTTTATGCCCATTAAATAATCTGTAGTGTAAGACAAACATGTATATAATAACAAGATTTAATCTTTAATGTATCATTTGATACATATGTGAGGTGGTGTTATCTATTTTATTTGTGCTTTATTTTTTAGATGCTACAACATTTTAGAGGGTATAAGATATGCATGTTTCTAACAATAACTCTCTATGACATATTGTCATTTAATATCATTTTAATGTAGAAGCTTTAATCTATTTGGAATAATTTATTTTTTCACACACTAATGTTAGGGTACTGCCATTTGTACATGCATTCAATACAACACTTGTAGAATATTATTTAGAAATATTTTTGGATATTTAAAATCTATTATGGAACATCTTGATATTTTAATCAAATATATGAATGTACTAGCTAGACCATTATTGTTAATATTGCCACAAATTTTAAGATGATATATAAATTCCCCACTTCACCCTTACCCTCTCCGTTTACCCTGTGAGTAAGAGGATAATTATAAGGGGAGAGTAAGGATATTGGTGGAGTGGGGAATTACCCATACCCTTACTTGCCAGAGTTGGTGGGTAAGGATAAAGGTAAGACCCTTACCATCCCCATACCCTCCATAGTCCTATTCACATTCCAATCGGATCCCCACATTGTGGGTCTCTTCTCTTGTGTGACTTTGAGCGTGGCAGGTGTGTATGCATAGGATTTTCCTTCTCTTGTGTGACTTTGAGCGTGGCAGGTGTGTATGCATAGGATTTTCCATTTCCAGTAATACCCTTGTTTAATTTTCGCGGTGATTCCGCTCTTCGGTTTGGATTGACTACAAAAAATGCAATTATTGGATGTCCCCCATCTCGGTCAAGGATGAATAACATCCATTCATTGTGGCACCGACGGTTCTGGTACGTCCTCGTGGTTTTAGATTCGAATAGCCGAGTAGCACCATCGTTGTCTCTGCACTGTGGTCACAGTACAGCTCATTAAACTATCGGCCCGGACTTCGACTGTTACCTCCCGCTTCCCACGGATCAGAAACGCGATTAGTGTCAGAGTTAAAGACAAGGGAGAGCTACTCCAGCTCCGCCCAAACCCCGGCAAACTTACCCTTGGAATGTGAAGCGGTGGCCACGGTTCTCCTGATCTCGCGTCATGGATCCGGGATCTCTTGTCTCCGACCGCCCATTCCCCGATTTCTGGCCCTTCTCCCACCCTGAGGACCCTTCCCGAACCCAGGGTCCGGGGTTCCCAGTGCGGGATTTGGGCGTCCTGGATGGCGGGAGCAGGGACGGGTCAGCGGAGGAGTCCAGCGTCACAGAGCAGAGTGGAGGGAGTAGGGGCAGGACTGCAAGGAGGAGGGGCAGGGATTTCTGCGGCAGTCTCTCTGCGGTGGAGGGTGAGGAGGACGAGTCATCGAAGGCTTTCTCCACTAGCTGTGGTCTCAGCAGTGGCAATGATCTGGTATTCCTTTTTTTATTATACTTTCCTTTTATGCCGAGTTTCTGTTTTTAGTATACACTAATTCTCTCGCTTTGGTGGCATTTTCTTACTCTTGGGAACCTCATCTCTGTATCTTTATTATTTTCGTACAAGCTGTCTCTAGTTGTTTAAATGCACACAGTCATAGACTTATATAAGCCCATAAATGGTTCATTCCACTTCTATGTGTATTTGAAAGAGGGCACCGTGGAGTGCTGCATCTAATTAATGTTCCTGATGCAGAAGAACGGCCAATTAGGTTCAGTATAACATAATCTATTTATAGCACCCTGCAATGCCTTATAGATGAAACTCTAGCTTACAAGGTCTGAAATATCTGTACTCTTTGTGCTGAGTGAATGCGTGTATTAGAATTCAAGGCGTAGTTTGGTGTGAGAGTTAGAGTCGACGACTCCACATATAGACTCTAGTCAGCAAGCTATCTATGCAACCGCTCTAATACGGAATGACTATCTTAAATAAATTTTTCCAATGATGATATGCAAGGAATCAATGTTCCTGATTGAACTGACTCACATGAATAGCTGTACTAGTTTCTTGGATATGGATCTTGTGCTTGATGAGGACCAAAAAAAAAAAGATATTGTGCTTGACAGGTGGTGTGTTTCTCAAACGCAACAAAACAAACTGGCAAAAGACGGTGCCAAATGGGAGAGTCAACACCACAACTACTAGGTAGCTATGGCGCTTTTTGTCCCTAGCAACGACGCCAGAAAGCTTGGTGCGTTTGTGCCAATGGTGTTACACACTACTCAATTGGAGTTTGTATAGATGCAACCCCGCGGACAGACACACACGGTGGATTCACTTTTGATATTTATAAAACCTAACTTAACACCTACTCACACTAAAATAACTACACCCGCAAGCACACGGGGTCGTGTTGTAGTATAGGAAGGTAGCAAGTATATGGTCGATCCACAGGGAAAAGAGGGGGCACTAGAGTTAGGTTTAGTTTCGTTGGGTTCCTACTGTTGAGACTAGGGTTAAGGGTTTGAAGGTTGTTTTGATTGTTAAACTATTATGGACAAACAAGCAATTAAAGGTAAGAATGAAATCTAAGTTAACCCTAGGCTAGAGTAAGGCTAAACAAGCAAGAAAGGATTAAGCTAGGTATGAAAAGACAAATTATACTAAGGCAAGCAAGAGAGAAGCAAAAGAGCTATTAAAGAGCTAAACTAACATGAACAAGGCAAGAACAAAGCAAGAAGCTAACTAAGCAAGGAAAGAACTAACTAAGCTAAGCAAGCACAAAACTAGGGTTTTAAGCAATAAAGAGATGTATGAGCTGTTTAGGAGTATGAACTTATCACTTAAGCTGGGGGATGACATATGAACATTATGATTCCATTTAATTTATCCAAACCAAACAACAAATTAGAGTCTAATGAATTAACATAAGCTACTAACTGGCCATGGATATGCTAGGTTGTGTATAGGGTAACTAGTCCCTGACACCCCTACTACCCTTACGAGGCTCAATTGGGTTAGGGATTAGGTTCAATTCAAATATAGTCTAATCAAGTCTAGGTTTCTAGATTAGGGACTCCTAAGGCAATTAAGGGCCGAAGTTAGTAATGGGGAGGTGAAATTAGGGCTTTGAACCCCAATTCTCCCACATTCTAGCCTTGAGAAGGCTCCATGCTAATTGCACTAGAATTATCTAATCTAGCTACTTAGATCTCTCACTTAGGTTTAGGGAGATTGATTAGGATGTGGGAATATGGGAGGCAACCTAGGGATCCAAGAATTGGACCTAGGGGCAAATCCCAAAATTCACACATATAAGCAATTTGTCTAAATTCCTAGGTGATTTCACACACAAACCAACACGCAATTCATGGAGAATGAGATGCAAATAGAATATAATCATTAACAAATGGAATTATAAAGTTTACATGCCATTTCCCTCCAACTTAGTATCGAAGTAACATAATTTCCCCCAAATAGCCCACCCGAGTGGCCTAACTACTCATAACAAAGCAAAATACAAAAAGAAAGGAGATAGAATGAGTAGAGGAGTGAAAAGCCATGATGAGCTCGCTGAAGACTCCTCCTTCTCCACCTCCTAGTAGTTGTAGCTCGACCTCCCTCCTCCAACGTAGGTGAATGACATGGATGTATGGTGGAAATGAGTGAAAATATTGGAAAACTAGGGTTTTGGTGGTAGAAATGGTGAAATGGAGGTGGAATGAGGTGAGAATGGATGGAGGACGAAATGGGGAGGCTAGAGTGGATGTAGGGTAGCTCACCTCGTGCCCCAGTTGCCACCTAGGTATATATAGGTGTGTGGGAGACACTAGGTTAAGTAGGGGCAATATGGGTAAAGCAGTGCAAAAATGGGTAGGTTTTGTGAATAGCACGGCCGTGGTGGGTCACCACGGCCGTGGTGGGTAGGGGTGAGCACGGCCGTGGTAGGATACAACGGTCGTGGGAATTAAAATGGCAAGATCACAGGGTTTTGGGTTGGAACTGGCATGGCCGTTCTGGCCAGCACGACCGTGCTGGGCTCTGGCTAGCACGGGCCTGCTGGCATTCTGGGTCATTTTCTGAAGGTCATGTTGATTGGGGCATGTCCCAGAACGGCCATTCCATGGTAGCACGACTGTTCTGGAGTCCTTCCCCTGCATTTGAGTGTTGAACTTGGCCATCCATGAAGGTTATTGCTTCAATACATCCTTTGACCACTTGGGGTAGGTTTGGAGTGGTTTTGGCCTCATTTTGGGCTCCTCCAAGCCTGGGGAAACCCTAGATTCAACCATCTTCTTTCCAATCCATCAAGTAGTGGCCAAAGTACCTATAAAACATGCAAAAACCCATCCATAAGCGCATTTGATAGAAATAAGCATATTGGGGGAAATAACATGTAATCTTACGAAGTATAGATGTGATTGAAATGCTATATGACACAAGATGAAACCCTAAAATAGGGCTGAATCACCACCCCAAACTTAAAACATACTTGTCCTCAAGTATGCTCTAACTCAATCTCTCTACAAATTTTCACAAGCAAGAAATGACAAATGCAATGTAAAGAATGATTATTGCTGAATAGGATCAATAGTGACCAAGTAAATGCATTCCACCTCTCTCATCTCCTGCTTTCACAAACCAATCATGAAAAGAGCACAAAGCATATGAACTTCAAATATAGTGCATAAAACACAAGCTATCCATATTTCTTTCATGTAGTTCCAGGTAAACCGTTTCATGATGGTGTTAATCAAGGATGACTAGGAGTGTTGTTTCACCTTCATCCTTTCAACCTTATGTTTCAAATCACACCAAATGACCCACATGGCTGCGGAAAGGGGCAAAATGAGCTAGGTTTGATGTTTCCTAGCTCAATGAGTATAAAGATGGAAGAAAGGGTTGCAGTAAGATTTTAGAGTGCTATTACATAGAGCACTCATCTTTTCTTTATTTGAATGCTCTTAAACAGGAGCATCCTTTTATTTTCTTTTTCCATTTTTTTTGCCCTTGGAGTAGATAGGGCATATGGTGATGAGTGAAGTGGTGAGATGTAGATGTGACCACCCCAAACTTTTGGAGGTGGCCACAGCTGATATGTGCACTTTGACATCCTTTCATGAGGCGGATGGGTAAGAAGATGGTGAGTGAAGAGTCGGGTCAAAGAGGGATCATCGGCGTGATTCTCAATATAAGGTATCCTGCATGAAAATTAATCCAACACTTCATCCAACAATGACACACCACATGAATGAACAATCTGAAATTGATATTTCAATCAAGTGATTTCATAGGCACTAAGTGCTCATAGCTTGCTCGAATCACAATTTAACCAAATCATCCACAAACACAAGAGAGGTGATGCACATGTAAAAAGTCAAGAATTGATACCATTTAGCAACAAACAATGATAATTCACTTGCATTTGTCAAAGGTCATCATTTTTAATCCAAAAAGTAGAGATTGGGTTGAAACACACTTTTAGATGAGAAATCTCAAATTTGGGCAAAATTGGTCAAAATGGTGCCAAGTTGCCTTCAATCACATCTAAGCCTATATTATTGAACTCAAAGCAGTAAACAAATAAATCCTAGTTAAAACATGCAAAAATTATCAAAAACCTACATGATATGCAATGCATGGCGAAAATGCAAAATTTTTAAAAATTACGCAAAAATGATAAGAAAGCAAACTACATGACATGCAGGTATGCAAAGCAGTAAAGATGACTAAGGTAGATAGCAAAAACAAGAAAATAAAAGTGGATGTGGCAGGTGAAATGCAAAGTGAAACTAGGGCATACCTGCCCTACCACCCCAAACTTTTGAATCATGCTGTCCTTAGCATGATCCTAGAGTTTAGGATGATAGGGTAGACGATCATGACTCTCTCGAGGCTCCGACGGTGTTCCTCCCTGTGGTGGAGGATATGCGTCATAGCTGCCCCACTAATTTGCCTTAAGTGGCTGAAATTGGTCTGCAACACGGCCGTGGTGGCTTCAGGTTGCACGGCCGTGCTGCCTGGCACGACCGTGGTGCAGTTCTTTGGCAGTTTTTCTCAATTTCGCTTCTGAATCTAGGGACTTGGTGTGTTTTTATGCAAATGACCACGGTCGTATTGATGTGCCACGGCCATGGTGGTCCCTGTAGCTGCTACTCTCAAAATGAGAAACATCAAACACTAAAAAACTTGACCCAAAGTGATTTTTCTTTGAATCCTTCTCTCAATTGTACTCAAATTTCCTTCATTTCACCCTGTTATCACATGCACATCTTAAAACTAGACAAAAACTATTAAACACAAGTGTGTGTGTGTTTTCTTGGAAAGTGTAAAAACAAAGAAAAATTATCAAAAAGTGAAGGTTGGGTATAAAAGATCCCAAACCTATGTGGGTTGTCTCCCACTAGCGCTAAGTTTCATGCCTTCAGCCGGGCTTCTTGAAGATTCTTCAAAATTCACCCATTTGGGATCCTTAGGTGCTTACTCATGCAATAGACACATTCTTCATTGAGAACCTTGTCTAGTTGTCTTTGACCCATTGATCATGCAAATCACCATGAGATGTGTCATTCAGCCCCTTATCTGTCAAATGTTCAAATAAACTTCTCAAGTAACTATGCTCATCATCTTCACCTCGGTTTTGCCGGTTTGGAGATTTGAACATATTGATCTTGATCTTCATGTCCATGAAGGAGACTGTCATTGTGCCACTCCGCACATGTATCTCGGCGTCGGCTGTAGATAAGAACGGTCTTCCCAAGATGATGGGAATCTTCTTATCCTCCGGGTCCATGTCAAGAACAATGAAATCCGTCGGAAACACAACTCCTCTCTCCTTGTCTATCATCACCAAGACATCATCCACTCTTCCTCTAGGCACTTTGATGGACCTATTCACCAACTGGAGAGTGCCATGTGCTGGTTTCAATTTGCCTAGGCCCAGCTCAACATAGACACTATATGGCATCAAATTCACACTAGATCCCAAATCAAGTAGGGATTGGTCTATGCGATGTCCCCCAATATAGCTAGGTATGAGCGGGGCTCCTGGGTCCTCCCTCTTCACTGGGAGTGAGTGTTGAATGATTGAGCTCACTTGCTCATTCAACTTGATCTTCTTTGGAATCCTCCCTGTTGACTTCCTCTTGATTGTGCATAGATCTTTGAGACACTTGGCATATGAAGGAATTTGCTTGATTGCATCCAAGAGAGGAATGTTGACTTTTTCTTGTCGGAAGACCTCAAGAATGTCCATATTGTGCTTTTGTCTTCTTTTCACAGTCGGGGGCTCATCTAGTGCTTCAGGAAATGGTAGCTCATTAGCTCTCGACCCACTTGGCTCAACATGATCTTCCTGTGGTATAGCATGATGTGGAGCACTAGGACTCCCAATATCAACATGGGGTGGCAAATGATCATCTTCAGCAATCTCAATCACAACATCACCACTCGGCTGCTTTTGCTTTGCTTTGCTTTGTCACTGTTTCTTTGACTTGCGGGCTGCTCAAGTGTTTTCCCACTCCTTAGAACTGTCACAACACTACCTTGCTCATGATGGGGAGAGGGAGCATGTTGTGGCTGTGGAGGAGGTAGGGATGATTGTTGGTATTGAAATTGAGGCGGAGAGGGAAATTGAGGTTGGAAGGTGAAGTTTTGGGAAAATTGAGGTGGTGAAGGTGGTGGGGGAGTGTAAGGCTTAGGATAGCCTTGGAAATGGTAGATGGATTGCACTTGCATAGGAGGTGGGCTATAAAGAATTTGAGATGAATTAATGGGTCTACTTGCTTCATTGTAACTCAAGATGGATTTTGAAGCTATTTTTTCTTCTTGGAGAGCAAGTGTGGAAGAGAGATGCTCTATCTTTTCTTCAAGCCTTGCAACATCTTTTTGGACATCATCAAAGATCTTCAATCTAGAGAGAACCTCTTCCTCAAACCTTGAGCTGTAGCTTGGAATTTGCGGTTCCGAGTAGCTATAGGAGTGAGGTGTCTTCACTTCTCCCTCAAAAGAACCAGTGTAGTTGACCGGATGACAAGAACCATTTCCTCCTTGACTTTTCATGAGTCTCATCATTTCTCCCATAGCCTTCATCACTTGTGCATTGGGATCATTAGAAACAGAAGACTCACTAAAGACCCGACCCCCATCACAAACCATGCTAGAAGCTCGGTTCCTTGAATTTTCCACCAATTGCTCAAACAACGGCCATGACTCCTCCGGTGGCTTTGTCATGAAAACACCTCCACAAGATGAATCCACTGTAGCTTGATCCCTTGACGAGAGATCGGAGTAGAATGCTTGTACAAGCTGCCACAAAAGTATCTCATGATGCAGGCACTCTCTCAACATCTTTTGCAACCTATCCCAAGCATCATGGAACTTTTCATTACCCACTTGGCTGAAACTCACTATTGACCGCCGCATTTATGTCATCTTTGAAATAGAGTAGAATTTCTTCAAGAATGCCGTCTTCATCTCACCCCAACTCATGATGTCTCTCCTTGAATCATACCATTCCTTGGCCCTATCCTTGAGTGAAAAGGGGAACAATGTGAGCCGAATTGAGTCATCACTTGCCGTCATCGTTCTGAAGGTGGCACACATCTCTAGGAAGGCATCCACATGCTTGTAGGGGCTCTCAATCTCTGAGCCGTAGAAGGTGGGTAGGAGCCCAAGAAGACTTGGAGGAATAGAAAATTGCTCCCCTTGCATTTGAGTGACTCTAGATGCAATAGGTGACTGGTAGTTGCTCGACATGAAATAATCTTGCAAGGACTTGTGAGGTGCATTTTGGCCTTCCATCTTGTCTTCTGCAGGTTGTTTGTCACATTCACAAGGAACAACCAAGCAAAAGAGAGCAAATTAGCAAACCAATATGCAAAAAGAATACAAAGAATAATGAATAATGAATAAAGAATAGCAATGATGAGGGCAGTAGGAAAAGTCAAAGCAAAACTAACTAGCTAGGCCGAGCGCCTCTCTCCCCGGCAGCGGCGCCAGAAAGCTTGGTGTGTTTCTCAAACGCAACAAAACAAACTGGCAAAAGACGGTGCCAAATGGGAGAGTCAACACCACAACTACTAGGTAGCTATGGCGCTTTCTGTCCCCGACAACTGCGCCAGAAAGCTTGGTGTGTTTCTGTTAATGGTGTTACACACTACTCAATTGGAGTTTGAATAGATGCAACCCTGCGGACAGACACACACTTTCAATATTTATAAAACCTAACTTAACACCTACTTACACTAAAACAACTACACCCACAAGCGCACAGGGTCGTGTCGTAGTATAAGAAGGTGGCAAGTATGGGTCGATCCACAGGGAAAAGAGGGGGCACTAGAGCTAGGTTTAGTTTCGCTGGGTTCCTACTGTAGAGACTAGGGTTAAGTGTTTGAAGGTTGTTTTGATTGTTAAACTATTATGGACAAACAAGCAATTAAAGGCAAGAATGAAATCTAAGTTAATCCTAGGCTAGAGTAAGGCTAAACAGGCAAGAAAGGATTAAGCTAGGTATGAAAAAGCAAATTACACTAATGCTAGCAAGAGAGAAGCAAAAGAGCTATTAAAGAGCTAAACTAACATGAACAAGGCAAGAACAAAGCAAGAAGCTAACTAAGCAAGAAAAGAAGCTAACTAAGCTAAGCAAGCACAAAACTTGAGTTTTAAGCAATAAAGAGAGGTATGGGCTGTTTAGGGGTATGAACTTATCACTTAAGCCGCGGGATGACATATGAACATTATGATTCCATTTAGATTATTCAAACCAAACAACAAGTTAGAGTCTAATGAATTAACGTAAGCTACTAACTGACCATGGATATTCTAGTTGTGTATAGGGGAACTAGTCCCTAACACCCCTACTACCCTTACGAGGCTCAATTGGGTTAGGGATTAGGTTCAATTCAAATATAGTCTAATCAAGTCTAGGTTTCTAGATTAGACACTCATAGGGCAATTAGGGGCCGATGGTAGTAATGGGGAGGTGAAATTAGGGCTTTGAACCCCTATTCCCCCACATTCTAGCCTTGAGAAGGCTCCATGCTAATTGCACTAGAATTATCTAATCTAGCTACTTAGATCTCTCACTTAGGTTTAGGGAGATTGATTAGGATGTGGGAATATGGGAGGCAACCTAGGGATCCAAGAATTGGACCTAGGGGCAAATCTCAAAATTCACACATATAAGCAATTTGTCTAAATTCTTAGGTGATTTCACACACAAACCAACAAGCAATTCATGGAGAATGAGATGCAAATAGAATATAATCATTAACAAATAGAATTACAAAGTTTACATGTCATTTTCCCCCAACATGGTATCAAAGTAACATAATTTCCCCCAAACAGCCCACCCGAGGGGCCTAGCTACTCATAACAAAGCAAAATACAAAAAGAAAGGAGATAGAATGAGTAGAGGAGTGAAAAACCATGATGAGCTCGCTGAAGACTCCTCCTTCTCCACCTCCTAGCAGTTGTAGCTCGACCTCCCTCGTCCAAGGTAGGTGATTGACATGGATGTATGGTGGAAATGGGTGAAAACAATGGAAAACTAGGGTTTTGGTGGTGGAAATGGTGAAATGGAGGTGGAATGAGGTGAGAATGGATGGAGGACGAAATGGGGAGGCTAGAGTGGATGTAGGGTAGCTCACCTCGTGCCCCAGCCGCCACCTAGGTATATATAGGTGTGTGGGAGACACTAGGTTAAGTAGGGCAATATGGGTAAAGCAGTGCAGAAATGGGTAGGTTTTATGAGTAGCACGGCCGTGGTGGGTAGGGGTGAGCACGGCCGTGGTAGGATACAACGGTCGTGGGAATTAAAATGGCAAGATCACAGGGTTTTGGTCAATTTTGGACTGGAACTGGCACGGCTGTGCTGGGCTCTGGCTAGCACGGGCCTGCTGGCATTCTGGGTCATTTTCTGAAGGTCCTGTTAATTGGGGCATGTCCCAGAACGGCCATTCCATGGTAGCACGGCCGTTCTGGAGTCCTTCCCCTGCATTTGAGTGTTGAACTCGGCATCCATGAAGGTTATTGCTTCAATACATCCTTTGACCACTTGGGGTAGGTTTGGATTGGTTTTGACCTCATTTTGGGCTCCTCCAAGCCTGGGGAAACCCTAGATTCAACCATCTTCTTTCCAATCCATCAAGTAGTGGCCAAAGTACCTATAAAAATGCAAAAACCATCCATAAGTGCATTTGATAGAAATAAGCATATTGGGGGAAATAACATGTAATCTAACAAGTATAGATGTGATTGAAATGCTATATGACACAAGATGAAGCCATAAAATAGGGCTGAATCAACATGGCCCTTCATTTTCATCGGAAGGCGGTGTAAAACCCTGTTTGAACATCAGTTTTTTGAAACCATGTTAAAGTCGAGGATTATGCTCAAGTGTAAGTCTAGCATAGAGAGACTTAAGCTCAAGTGTAAATCTAGCATACTGAGATGTAGCTGTAGTTTCAAGAACCAATCCTAGTCGTAGTTGAAATAGGGTGCTTGGCCTTAAAAAGTGCAATTCAGGATGGAGAAAGAGATACCAAGTGAGATGTGGATCAAGAAGGGCCAACATGCAACGTTTAATATTAAAAGAAGGGTTGATGAATATTTGATTATCGAGAATAATATCTTAGTCATGGGTTGATATGATAAGAATTATGACACATATGCTCTTGATATCGTATCCAATCTTACTTTTACCACAGGTAAGTATCTTCTATTAGTGTTCTCATCTTGTTGACAACATTATCTATAACTCTGCCTAACTTCATTTGACACTAAGGCTGTCTATATATATATTGGATTGTAGGTCTTAGTATGACTATATGAGTTTATTGGAAAACTTTGAGATAGTAAAAAACATATGTTATGGAAAACACCTTATTTAATTGGAAAGCAAATGATTATTCACTATTTGAATAGCTGCTGTTGCAGTGCTCCTGAAGGATGTTGACCAGGAGTTTGTTGTATAATAATGGGGCAGCCAGTTGGAACTTCATACCCCTTTCTGTTTCCTTTTTCGTTGCAGTCAGTTGCATCACTGGCATTGCTTGGATAAACTAGAATATGGATCCAATTAAAGTATATGTACTCTTTCTGCTGAGTAAATGTGTCAAGGGGTAGTTTGACATGACAGTTAATAGTCAATTACTCCACATAAAGACTCTATTTCTGAAAGTCAGCAAGTTTTGAATGAATTATATGATTTAACAATAAATGCTCTCACATGGATAATCAACTCAAGTAAATTTGCCAAAGATGATGTATAAGCTAGGAAGCATGGACACCTGACATGGATACCATTACCAACCATGGTTGTTAAGGCGGCCAGGTACTAGGCGTTTTTTGAGGTCCCAGGCGTTTTGATTATTTCATAAATAATGATGATTTTTTGATATTTACATTCATATTTTCATATATGTAAATGTTAAACTATGATATTATTACATATAGTTTAGGCTAAATCACACCTAATATAACCTAAACTAGAACTGATTGACCCTAATTTGAACTCATTTGATCAAAATTTGATCTAAGTTGACCTAGTTTACCCTACATAAGACCTAATTTTGTATTAAATGACCTAATTAAACTCAATTTCCCCAAAATTTTCATATATTGACCTAAATGAGATCAACTTTCGCCACATCAGACCTAATCTTCCCAAGTTAGAACCATTTCCCCAAATCATTCTTGTTTTCCCCAAATTAGACCCAATGTGCCTAAATTTGACATGATTTGGCCTAAATGAGACCAAGATTTGCATATTGTAACCCACTCAGACCTAACTTCCTCAAATTTTCCCTATGTTGACCTAAACAAGATCTAATTTGGCCAAATCAAACCTAATCTCACCAAATCAGACTCATCTCCCTCAAACAAACTTGTTTTCCCCAAATCAGATCTAATATGCTTAAACTTGACATAATTTGGCTTAAAATCAAGCCTAATTTTCCATAACATGACCTATAAAACCTAACTAGCCCTAATTTTTCATATATTGATCTAAATGAGGCCTTACATGGCCAAGTCAGACCTAATTCCCCCAAATTAGACCTATTTCCCCCAAATCAGACCTAATTTTACCCTAATTTGACCTCATTTGGGATAAATTGGACTCATTTCAACCATAAAATTATTCAACTTGATCAAATGCACACCTAATTTATGTTAAATTAGCCTTGAAGTGGCTTAATTTGGGCCTAAAAGGCCTTTGACGGCCACTTAGGTCATCTAAGGGGCTGGGCGCCCAGTTTGAGGCGGCCCGCCTTAAGCCTAGGCGGGCGCCTTGATAACTAAGATACCGACACGGACTCGGACATGGGACACGACAATTTTAAAAAATATAGGACACAGACACGGCACCGGACACGGCAAAAAAGTATATATGTATATTATTTCTATATATAAACACAAAAAAGAACAAACACATTCAAACACAAAGATCATCTCATCCACGCTATCATATTTACATTTAAACACACATTGCATACATCATGAAATCAAGCCATCAAAGACATACTATAAAAGAAACCTACATTGTAATCAGAGTAACAGTCAACCTTATAGACAATTTATTAAAAAAAATAACAATATGAGTTAAATACCACATTACTGAACTCACTATAATATTTTGCATTCTACGTTTTGGACTGAAGTAGAAGATACTGGTGGTGGTGGACAGATATGAAAGAAGAGGGAGGTATGTTGTTATTTGTAGAAAAGGAGAGTGTACATAGTGATGGAGGTGTTTCCCCTTCTTAGTGTTTGGCCATATCCTAACTTTATCCAAGCCGTGTCTTGGTTGTGTCCAACTCCTAATAAAAAAAGCAAGACTTGGACATGTCTAGGCCGTGTCCATCACGTGTCTACGCGTGTCCATGTTGGACACCGACACGGCAGCCTCTAGGAAGTGTCCATGCTTCCTAGTTTATAAGGAACCCATTTACCCTATTGAACTGACATGATTAGCTGTACCAGTTTGTTGGATGTGGATATTGTGCTTGACAGGGCCCTTCCTTTTTATTGCAAGATAGCATAAAACCCTACTTCAACATCAGTTTTATGAAGCCATGTTAAACATCCATTTGTGTCAAGCCTGAGATCGGGACCTGGTTTAGATTTGGTCATAGATCAACATGAACCTTCACTTGAGATCTGACCAATCTGAATCTTCTTTGGATGCAAAGTTTGAACTTTAGACTCAAGTTTAAATCTAGCATAGAGAGATGTAGCTGTAGCTTCAAACCCATTCCTGGTACTAGTTGAAATGGTATTGGCCTTTTGGACTCAAAAGTGCAATCTAGGATTTAAAGGACACGCCAAGTGAGATCAGAAGCGAAAAGGGCCAACATGCAACACGTAATCTTAAGTAGGGTTAATGGATATTTGGTTATCTAGAATAAAATCATACTCACTGGGTTGATAGTATAAGAATTGTGATAGATATATTCTTGTTATCCAATGTTATTTTTACCACAGATAAGCATCTTCTATAGAGTTATATTGTCTCGTTGACAATGTTATCTATACCTCTGCTGAATCCCATACCTTCATTTGACACTCCTAAGACTGATAATGTATCTATTGGATTGAAATCTTAGTATGACAATATGAGTTTACTGGAAAGCTTTTAGATCACAGAAAGTATCTGTTATATGACAAACACCTTATTAATTGGAAATAAATGATTATTCACTTTTCGACTAGCTTCTGTCATAGTGTTCCTAAAGGACCTTGACTAGGAGTTCCGGGGGAGCCATTTGGAACTTCACGCTCATTTCTTTTCCCTTTTCTTTGTTGTGAATCTGCATCACTGGCACTGCTTGGATAAACTAGAATATGGATCCAGTTATAATATACTGCACACAAGAGAGAGAGAGAGAGAGAGAGAGAGAGAGAGAGAGAGAGACTTGATTTAACTCAACCTTTTCGTGCTTGTCATCAACCAAATAAATAATTTCTTGGGATCATCATAATCATCTAATACATGATATTAAAGTAAATTTTGGTTCAAGTTTCCAAAACATTGTTGCGTTATGCAAATTGATTTGGGCATATGGTGTCATAGGTACACTTGTATAGTTGGCCCCAACCTAACCTAACTACACAAGCGCGGGTGTCTGCGTACGCGCACACACCCACGAGAGAGAGAGAGAGATAGAGAGAGAGAGAGAGTAGATTTAACTCAACTTTTTCATGCTTGTCATCCACAAAGTGAATATATTCTTGATATCATCATAACCATCTAAGCCTCAATCCCAACCATGTTGGTGTCGGCTCGGCTACATGGAGCCTTCTTTTCCGTTCAGCTCTAGTACGGGTCATATTCTAATCAAGATATAAAGAATCGAAATCTCTCCTTATAAGCTCTTCCCAAGTTAATTTAGGGCCGGCTCTTCTTCTTGATCTTGACATGTTGAACAAAATTTAGGTCATCAAGTATTGAGTTATTTTAATGCAAGGGTTATACTTTGGGCTCTAGTTTCTTTTGTATGAACGATCTATCAACATTGAATAAACAATATTCATTTAGTGTGTCAATAAAATATTAATATTGCAAATGGAATGCATAAGGAAAACATGTATTCTAGCCAAAATAGAGTCTAGGTTGTTCTTATACAAGTACAGGAATACATATTCTATACTAGTTGTAGGAAATATCATATGCTTACTCTTTGTTTCTGATTATATCAAATATGTTTTTTGTGACACAACCTTATAGATATGCAGCTTATTATACTGAAAAGTTGTGTTAAAACTTATCCAGATTAAAGTAAATATAAAACCACCATCATGATGTTATGTAGATATGCAGACGAATGACAACCATGTAACATGCTATGCAGCATTAAGTTCTTTGGACAATTCCTCAATAAATATGTAATAAAAATTCATTAATTTTGTGTCTAATTAGACCCATATCTGTCAAGTCCATAATGAAGAATATGGGTTTGCTTAGTGGTGTTTGGATTGAAATTTTCATTTGTGTTTTAGGAGATATCATCCATAAAATGTGCTGATTGTATCATGGTTTTGGGAGGTTTAGATGTTGACGACGATGACAACCATAGATATGTTGATTTTATGAGATATCATCCTAAACAATTTAGTGGTGGATGTCATATTTCATCCTCACCATTGATTTATGTGTTTGTACAATGTGATCGTGGAACTATATGACTCTCATACTTGTTAAGGCGCCAAGGCTCTAGGACATCGAAGCTATGGTGCCTTTGCCACCTAGGTGCCTTTACCACCTAGGCGCCTTTGCCACCTAGGCGCCTTATTTTTATTTCAGTCTATTTTTCCCACCTATTTACTTTTATATCTTATATATTTTATGAGTACTCCCACTATACATGTATATATTTTAAGGTTATTACATAGCTATATATTTTTAAATTTATATTTATATGCATAAACTTATACATATATATTTTGGTTAAATTCTAGAACATAACAAAATTACATTTCAAATGTAACATCTGCATTTGCGTTTGTATCAATATTCTTAGAAGCGGTATGCGGTATATGTTCGGCCAGGGTGCTGAACAGAGTACATTGAATGCAGACGCATATGCGAGCATATGCAGTTATGGATTTTTTGATAAATTAATTATACACGAGCATGAAATCATATATTTAAATATAAAAAATTATAATTATATATATTATATATAAACTTATAAATATACATGTATATTATATATATATATATATATATATATATATATATATATATATATATATATATATATATATATATACAGAGAGAGAGAGAGAGAGAGAGTCAGTCTAGTTACACTCGAGTGTACTGGAGGCACCATACACCTCAGTCGATTTTAAAGATGCAGTAACTTTTTGAAAAAATTAAACCGTTGATCTTCTTAAATATCTTAAGAACATACTATATAATAAATTTGAGCTCATTTGGACACTTATAGGTCATGCATCTAAAGGAGGCAAAAATCATGCATTTCAAATTAGTTTTGTGCGTCGATTTTGTTGTCTTTGGATGAGAGACACACACTCATCCAAATGGGCTCAAATTTTGTACGTGGCCTATTATTATTGTAACCATGAAGATCAATGGATTGTATTTTGGAAAAACATGGTCTATATAGGCAAACACCATTGGTGTGTACGACGTGATCTGTACACTCGAGTGTATTCTAGCCTGACTCTCTCTTTCTCTCTCTCTCTCTATATATATATATATATATATAGAGTCAGGCTAGAATACACTCGAATGTACAGATCACACGAATACACTCAAGTGTGTTTGCATATCAAGACTATTTTTTGCAAAATGTAAACCATTGATTTTCACCGTCATACTATAACTAGGCTACATACAAATTTTGAGCCCATTTGGATGAGTGTAAGTCACTCATCCAAGGGTAACAAAATCAACGCGTGAAACTAATTTGAAATGCATAATTTTTGTGGTCTTTATAACATGACCTATAAATGTCCAAATATGCTCAAATTTTACATATGAGCTATTCACAAGATGTTTAAGAAGATCAACAGATTAGATTTTAAAAAAAATATTGCATCATGAAAAACTACTTGAGTGTATTCTGCTTCGAATACACTCGAGTGTATTCTGCTTCGAATACACTCGAGTGTATTCTACTCCGAATACACTCGAGTGTATTCTACTCCGAATACACTCGAGTGTATTCTAGCCTGACTCTCTCTCTCTCTCTCTCTATATATATATATATATATATATATATATATATATATATATATAGGCCATTCATTCACTACCCGCACGGGTAACTAACTTTAGTTATCCGTGGTTCTATTTTGTAATAGAAAGGTACCTATTTGCAATGAGACAGACAACGTTTGTAATGAGATGACCAAATTTGTAATACAAACACTCGTTTTGTATTACAACGTAAACTGCTGTCATAAATATCATTTTCACTGTAATCAGACGTGTAATACAAAACGAGTGCTTGTATTACAAATTTGGTCATCTCATTACCTATGAAGCACGGATACTCCAAAACAGATGCCGTACCCATATCCGATACGTATCGGATACCAACACTCCGTGGATACTCCTAGATACGTATCAGATACTCCTAATCCGTATCCAAGCCGTATCCAGTCAGTAAAAATTAGAAAAAAATAATTTGGGCATGAGTCATGACATTGCTTAATTAGCATTTGACACCAGCTCATGTCTCAACCCTCTCTATTAAGTAGTAGCTTGCAACAAGGTTGTCATAGTTGCTTCCTTGAAGTAGTTCAAGGTTAGTCACCATTCCTCTTGCTAAATGCCAATCTTCCTTCTCTTTATTGTTTGTACCTCGTCTGTTTTTTTTGGATTTCACTTTTTAAAGAACCTCCAAGCATCGATACTCTAAAATAAATATATTGCTTATTTTTAAAATATTAAAATAAATATTAAAAAATTGTCGTATCCATGACGTACCCGTATCCTATATTTTTAAAAATTGCTGTATCCCCGTATCCGTACCCGTACTCGTATCGGATACATATCCGTATCCGTGCTTCCTAGCTCATTACAAATGATGTCCGTCTCTTTACAAATAAGTACCTTTCTATTACAAAATAGATCCACGAGTAACTAAAGTTAGTTACCCGCATGGGTATTGAATATATATCCATATATATATAGAGGTTAGGAAGTGTGTACCGGCCAGTGCATGCAACTTATGTGTACCAACCATGAAAATGAAATATGTGGAATACATTTATGCAATTCAACCTTACAAATTGAATCAAAATTCAATAGATTAGATGTGTTAAAAAAATCACAACCATACATCAAGTATATCATTAGATATAAAATATATCATTCCACGATTTCTGCAACTTACCGTTGGATTAAAAAATAGGTATATACTTTCATTTGATGATCTAGGAATGTTAGTTTGAAGTGATTTTTGATACACATGTTATCTAAGGGGTATGCATCGCATCCATAAGGTTGGATTGCTTTTTATACTTTTGTAATCATCACAAATAAAGATGGGTACATGTAAGCTACATGTACTCGGGTACACAATTCTTTTAGCCATATATATATAAAAGACATGTATATGTGTATGTATATGTGAGTGTGTCTGTGTTTGTTTACAGGGCAAGGATGGCTTGGTTCCGCTGAACGACCACCAATGAAGTGACCCAGATTTGAACCTAGGAAAAACATTCTTGGTATACCTCCTTGCCGAAACATCATGGAGGGTTATTATTGGGCAGCCTGGGGTTACCCATACTGTTGTTACTATAGGTGGGTCGGTGTGTGTTTGTGTGCAAGGAACAAGGTAAAATTGATACAGTGCTGTTTTAACATCGTGGAAATAGGTATTTGTCAGTAAACTGATGGAAATTTTGAAAGATGCATTCCTGACCGATTTGATGCCAAACGAATGAAATCATGGCATTTATAGGTGTAATCTCTAGTCTCTACATCTAAATGCATCATTTTATGCAATAAAATTCTATGTTAGATATGTGTGTGTATGTGGGGGGGGGGTTTCCTTCATGTGGGAAAGTAAGGAACCTGGCACGTTTCCTGCGGATTTTGTGACAAAATATAGGAATTATGTTGCAAATTTTACTAGCACAATCCATAAACTAAATACACACATTTATGCAATGACATCATATATTGAACATATAAAAGGGGGTCCTTCATGTATTCTTTAAGTGAAGAGAATATCAAGTCTGAAGGAAGGTAGAGTATAGATATTACTATTACAAGTAAATTATAGACATCTCGCCATTAGATGCTAGTTGATTTAAATAAAAGAATAGGTCAAATTGGATGGCAATGTGATTATTGACCTCCTTTTCATGGCGATTGTTGCCCAACACGAGCTACTTGATGTGATAAACATATTATTCTCAGCCCACGTAAAACCTATAAATCTAGACCTATGTCTCTATATGCATCATATTAGATTATGAAAGAAACTCCACCAGGGTTTTTTCTTGCTCTTCTTCAAAGTCAATATGTGATTCTGGTAATTGTCTCACAACTGTGAAGGAAGTTAGGCAACATAACTGATGTGACATCTTGTTTCTCTGCCATCGTGATTACCACATGATCCCAATATTATTAGTGAATTCCCCCACATCTTTCATCCTCAATAGTGGGATAAATATAAAAGGCATAATCACCATGTCCATTGATGTGCGTGTTGTGAGGATTGGATTATATAAGAAGCTTTAGTTACCACGTCAACTATGTCCATGTTGTGGGATGTGTAGCAAGTGCTATATTCTAGGAAGCATGGATGGTCCAATATAGGTGGCACACTCGTAATTTATACGTATTGGATACTAGTACTCCCTGGATATGCCTGGATACATATTGGATACTCGTATGCAAAGTTCTTTTAACTGTTCAAAGAGTGGATACTTCATGGATACATGTTGGATACTTCACGGACATGGACCGGCCCATTCATAAAGAGGACACATAAATCTGATTTAATTTGTCAGTATGTGCCTACTGTTATCATTAGCTCTATGTTAATTATATTTCATCATTCTTGGCTCTCAGATAAAAGTTGAGAGTTTTGGGACTACGTCAAAAATCAGTGTATGGTAATTATGGATCTAGACAAACACTGTTCTGTGAACCAAGTTGACATTCTAATAAAATTATTCTTACTGAGTAACTTTTTGTTACTTCTTGTTAGTAACCTACTGGAAGTAATTCACTGTTTGGAATATAAAATAGGCATGTATTTAATCTCATTTTTTGCTGTGTCTACTACCACTCATATCCCGTATCCGTATCCATCCACCTATCCGTAGCCGTACTTCATAGGCCGTATATAAACAAATATAAAATTAGAAAATTACAAAATATATATTGTTTTACAGTAATTTTTTGTCTGTTGCTAACTATTACATTTTCTTCCTTTATATGATGAATACTACTACTAATAAGAACATATGTATAATAATTAGCTTATCATTGACAATGATTGCAAATTATACTCATATTTGGTGGAGTATTTACTATTTAGGTATATTACTATGATTATAATCCATATTATGAGATAATGTTGTAGATTTATGATCACATATAATTAGAAAAATATATAAAGAAGTAAATTGGGGGATCTTTGTCAATTTAAGACTTTTTTTGATGAATTTATATTATAATTAATACATGAGGTATGAATGAGAAAAAAGTAGAAATATAAAAGCATACCTAGGATTATGCTTATTTGAGCCCCAACTGCCAAAATTCCCCTGCTCCACTTTTCTCCTCTTAAACAATAAAAACAAGCTCACACGCCAAAATGGTATTTCTGTCAGTATATTGGTATATCTTGTTAAAATTTCACACGATTATCAGTTTTGACGAAATCTGTTGGTATACCCATCAATATATCGATATTTGCGATCATATCGATACACTTGCAGAATATTCTATTTGATAGTGTCAAAATCAAAATTCCAAGCGAAAACTTGCCATTTTTGATGAAGTTTCGTTCCTTGGTTTGTGCATATAAGCAGTTTAATGAATAATTGAACAATAACAAAATACATACACATAGTCTCGATATAAAAGTGGTCGCATATACGGGCATGGCCACATATCAGACGACATACACATGCGGTTCAGAGAGGTGGCCAGACCACATATGCGGGCCTCATGGGAAGCATACGAGAACACTGGTTTGTATAATAACCCAGAGAGTCTCTAAGATAGTTACTACAAAAATTAAAACACATTTTTAATATAACTATGCAAACACATTTTTTTAATATTTCAGATCATTTTTACTCTTACAAGGATATAAGTATACATACTACATCATATATGGGTATTTAGGGTTCGTATGGAATGCAAGAGTGAATATAATATAATTGTTATGATCTATTACCTTGCAATTGAAAATTAACAAAGTTCTTGCGGATAAAATTTGAATTCAAGGTGTAAGCAAAGGGAAATATGCAAGGAAGAAGATACCGACGATATCGTCGGTATACCGCTCGGTATACCGATATCGAGCCAACCTGGCATCGGTTTAAGCATTTCTATCGCTGCTCCCGCAAATTTCGGTAAACCGGTGGGTTTACCGGTAAAACCGACCGGTTTTCGGCGGTAGGGGGGGGTTCAGTGTAAAATGCCCCACTTATGGGCGATATGGGCGGTATACTGCCCCAGTATGTCGGCATTTGCGAGCGTGTTGCTGCTGCTGCTGTTGGAGTGAAAGAACAAACACATTTGGGGTCATTTTCTTCGTTGGAGCTCAAATCAGCTGTAATCAAGGTATGTTTTCTTGATTTCTTGCATTCTTCATCATTTCCAACCCATCTCCTATCTATTTCCATCTATTTTCACCATAAAATCTCTCCAAAAATCTCTAAATACACCCAAATCTTAGATCTACTTCAAAAAACTTAGGATTAATGCTATTTAACATTAGATCTATGAATATTATATGTAGATCTACTAATGTATAACTAGATCTACTACTTTTAATTAGTATTATCATATAATTTCACTAATTAATATTAAATTCGTAATAATACACAACCAAGCCCCTACTCCTACCCATCTAATCCACAACCACAACCACAATACCGGAGTCCAAGTGATTATCATTCTGATGTTGCTGAATCAATGGATGCATTGAGTATATCTGACTCTCAATCTCAATCTCAAGCACATTCATTTGGAGATATGTTATTTGGGCAGACACTTCCATACCCATCTCAGACTTCTCAACATGGGTATTCTGGATATCAAGTTGAACCACAAGGCCCACAACCAAGGTTACAATTAGAACTTGGACCTGGTATGGGATATCATGAAGCATACTCTATCCGTAGCCCTTATGGATGCTTTCGGGTGAACACCGAAGCATACTCTGGTGATTTCGGGCAAACATGGAGTGGTGGGCATACTACAATTTATCCTATTGTCGGAGTTCCATTACAACCTCCTTTTCCTCAACCTCCAGCTCCTCAAGCAAGGGCACCCGCACCTCCTCCCGCTTCTTCTCAGCCTCCCAGGAATTCAGCAAACAAGGCTAAATATCTCAAAGATTTACAAGAACATTTTCCAAAGATTGGGATGATGCAGTATGTGAATCCTGAAGTATATGAGGAGTATGTTGTCACATACAACAAATCGTATAGAGCTTTGATGACATGGGAGCAATATGTAGAACAACAATATCCTTATCAGCAGCCGGCGCGCCACTCAACATACAACTGATGTGAGTTAGTACTTAGTAATTTACTATGTTGTTATATGTTTGTTGTAAGTTGAATATTATTGCATAAGTGTGTAAACATGCGTTTATGGATTGTGCTACTAAAATTTCAGATCTTAATTCTTATATTTTGTCATCGAAATCTCAAAAAAACAGGATGGATTCCTTACCTCCCACATGATTGACCCCCCCCCCCAACAACATACCCAATATAGAATTTTATTGCATAAAACGTTGCATCTAGGTGTTGAGACCACACCTGTAAAATTTCATGATTTAATTCGTTCATTTAGGCGTCGATAAGTCCAGGATTGCATCTGTCGATATTTCCGTCGGTATACCTATAAATATCTATTTCCACGCCGTCGATAAGGCGTCGGTATCGGCATTTAATTCCTTGGAAATATGAAAATGGAGATTAAGGCTGTCAATCCTTTATAATAGTGGTATTTAGATATCTAACATATTTAAAACAATTACTTCGAACATTATGACCCCCCACCCCCACTAAAAAAAATAAGAAGAGCATGAATAGCCATTAATAGGTCTAGGGACCCTAAAAATGCATAAGGCGACACATAAGTTGCGGCGCAGGTCAAAGTGCACTTCATTTGGGTACTTGACACGTAGGTGGCCGCCTAGGCACACCTTGGTGCACACCTTAACAAGTACGTTATTAGGTTTGAATAGTTTCTAAAACATCACCTATCTGATCAAGAAACTTCACATCTGTAAGGTTGGATTATGGAAATAATGTATAAATAATCTAAAATACAAACTAGGTACAAGAAGTTTTCTGCGCGTAGGTGTGGACTATAGAGTTCTCCTCTATACATATATAGTTAGGCTAAAATACACTCGAGTGTACATATTGTGCCATACATTGAAGTGTCATTCGCATATCAATACTCATTTTATAAGAATTGTAACCATTGATCTTCATTACTATGATAAATATAGGCAATATAAAAAACTGAACTCATTTGGATACTTATTAGGCACTTGACCAAGTACAACAAAATTGATACAAAAATTTTCAAGTACATCATTTTTGTTGTCTTTAGATACATGGTCTATAAGTGTCCAAATGAACTTGAATTTTGTCTAGGCTATTCATATGGTATTTAAGAAGATCAACAGTTTGGATTTCAAAAGTACATTTATAAGATACAATATGACTTGAGCATATTGAGTCTTTGCCACTGTTCGTGAAATCGGTTCGCAAGGCCGCTTATACTCCCGCTTATGCCTATTTGGTCACCCCACCGCACTGCATATTGCTAACCAGTTCGCTAAGCTGTCCTGGGACGCATATGCTCCCGCTTGGCTGATTTAACGACCGATAAAACTCTGGTTTTTGAAAAGCCCACAGCTTATGTCCATGCATTAGATACATACATGCATACACACACATTTCATTATATATTAAAATCTAAATATTTAGTCGTTGATTTATATGTATACATTGTTATACATATAACAATTTCCACACACATTCAGACATCTCTATGAATACCTTTTGATATATTCATATGTGTACATACATATATAATATACCTTCATATACAAACACATTTGTACATGTATGTATAAATTTTGATTTATTCACATTTATACACACTACACACATATTAGCACATTTGTATACATAGATTTTAATATGTTGTACATATATTACATACACATTCCATATGTAGACATATATACATAGATAAGCATCTCATGCATGCATATTATTGTGTTTATATGTAAATATATATATTAGTGTGTAATGTATATTTTTATATTTTTTATTTATGATCTCTATATATCATTTTATTATATAATTAGTTTATTGGAAGAAAAAAAATCCAAAACCGCGTATACTCCCGTAATACTCTATGCAGTGTCCTCTCGCCCGTATACTGCATACCACTTTCCTGAACAATGGTTTGTGCTACTCTCGAGTGTATTCTAGTTTGAATTTCTCTCTCTCTCTCTTTCTCTCTCTATACACACACACATGCATGTGTGTACGTGCAATTATACTTGGTAAGGTTGCATGATGCCACTAAGCCAGTGCCGAATTTCTTAGCACGCCTTGATGCACTTGGGCACTTCTTTTTATTATTAGTTTATTTTGCCACATATATACACATATCTTATATATTTAGTGAGTACTACCACTCTATATACATAATTTGATGGTTACATATTAGGCACATACACGACGTTATGGTTGTATACGGAGATATATGGATATGTTATATGGTTTATTCCAAAAGTATGTACTAGAGTATGTTTAGAACATAACTATCTTACATTTCAATGGTTAATATTGGTATATTGGGTTACTATTATTGGTAAAAAGGGCTCGGACATTAGACTCAAATATTCTATATTGCAAATTGAATCCCTAATAGGGATAGCATAATCTTTACGTCAATAAGAAACCTAGTTTTTATTTGTAAGTCTCAGGTTATCCTCACGGCAATAAGGCTTCTATACATGCAATTTACATCAAATATGGGTATTTGAGGTTCCTATGATATGCAAGAGTGGATCTAATATAATGATTATGATATTCTACATTGCAATCAAAACCCTAGCAAATAATGATCTTCAGTTGCGGATCCGAAAAGTATATGTGAACAAGTGTATACTATGTTGTTGTGTTGTTCTATTGATATGTACACCCATGTCCTTATATAGGAGAGGTGGTAATTACAAGGAAGCATAAAGGAAGCGACTAAACCCTAATGGGCCATGGACAACATACCCATGTACAAAATAGACCAATTAACCTATTAACTAAATAGGCTAATATTCTAACACTCCCCTTCAAGCTGGAGCATGGGTAAACGCATGTCCAAGCTTGGAGTTACATAACTCGATTGAACGATAAGAAATAAATGATAAATGAAAGATAGACGTGTCACTCATACAAAAATTGTCACTCTTTCTTAAACAATACTTTCCAACTAAAAATATATGATGACGCCTCTTTGAGATGTGTTCTGCAGGTTAGAGAAGCTCAAACTTTTGAAGAAGGTCTTTCTCTTGAAGTGCATATGGAATGAAGAACATTTGAAGCAGACAATCATAAATACCACAACTACGCCATCTTCACTGGAGAGGAATGTGGAGCGGAATAAGCGCACTCAACACATGCCACGTACATAACGCGACACGAACGCAGAGCAACATCGATGTAGCAGTAGAGGGGTCTTTGAATTGTTTGAGAAGTGTAGCCAACTGGAATAAGTGCAGAAGACCACCTACGTGCATAACGTGGCACGAACACGTTGGGCGAGGTGCTGAGGTGTCATCTCAACACGTAGAAGTAGCAGATGCAACTCGAAGAAGACGTGATGAAGTAGCTCGGTGAAGGTCACTCTGGATGAATCCTTGCAGATGCAAAATTTACACAAGCTTGAAGATGACGAGCTTCAGAGATGAAGCAACTATCTGGAACACCAACACAACATGGAAGAAAATAGGAACATCATCAAAACTAAAGGGCCTTGAGGCCGGAATTAGCCCCAACAACTCTTATCTTGACGTACATAATGCGGTATGAACGCGAAAGGCTTGGTGTCAATGATGCAACTATGAGATCTTTCAATGCTGTCTGAAAGTAATGAACGGATGTGCAGAAGAACATGAAGATAGCCTGGAATATATCATCTCATCTCATCTCGTCTCATGTATCTCTCCTCTCCTTATATCCTCTCTCTCATGTTCTCCTAATAACCTCCTCTCTATCTCTCTCTTTCTCCTCTACCCCCTCCCCCCTTACACCAAATACAATGAGAGTGAGTAGATGGTGTGGAAAAGGAAAATATGACCCCCCGCACGTAGAAAGACGCACACATGAGAGATGGGAGGGTGGGAAAGGAAAAGATAAAACAAGAGGTGTAGTTAGTAGAACAAAAAAAAGACTACCGGAATGGAAACTCGGTAGAAAGAGGAGATACACTACTGGAATGTTACTCGGTAGGAAAGAAGTGGCACTGCCGGAATGGTTCTTGACAGAAAAAATGCTAACCGGAATCAATATGCAAAACAACCCGAAATAAGATCCAAATAGAGACATGATTCAGTTATCATCAAATATTGGAGGAGAGATAGACCTTTGGAGGACGTCAAAATTAGAACTGGAAGTGCACAGATTGTTGCTGACACGCCGTGTAGATTGTCGAGGGTGAGAGGCAGGCTCCTGTTGACACGGCGTGCGAGGTTTCCGATATGCCGTGTAGCTCCTTCGCTCGAAAATAACAGACACAGTGTACTACATTGTGTAGTGATCCTACACGTCGTGTACTATGTCGGAGGCGTAACTCATATCTCCGCTGACACAACGTGTTGGTCCGCACACACCGTGTAGTTATCGATCTGGACGAAGTCGAAGATGACAAAGCCGTGTCAACACACCGTGTTGGTTAGCCAAAACGCCGTGTGACTTGCGATCTAGACGGAACCTTACGCTGCCGAATGGATTCTGGGCTTCTACACGCCATGTTGGTCCAACACGCCGTGTGTGACGCCGCTGAAGCATGATGGGAATTGGCGCCGTCAAGGAGACAAAGAAACCGGAATTCACTAATGGGCGGCGGGAATTAGGGCCGTCTTTTGTTCTCCCGTAGATCATGATGAAAAGGAAGGGTGCGGATCACCGTCACTTCTTGTAGTGGCCGTTGTCGCTACTCCATGTAGGGGACGACGAGATTGCTTGGAGTAGACGGTGTGGATGATGGACGCGTCTCCTTGTAGTGGTCGTTATTGGTGCTCCTTGCAGGGGTCAGAGAGACTACTTGGAGTGGTCCGTGTGGCTGCTTGAATGGTTGGCATAGCGGATGGATGCAGACTCGGCATGGCAGGAGATGGACAATGTGGCGACGGTTGCTCAAGCGGAAGACTGATATGCTTAGCGTGGCTTCTTCAATAACGACGGCTGGAGCTGCTTGACGATTAGATCTTTAAGGAGATGTGGAAAATGACGGCGAACTGACGGATCTGGACGGGAATTAGCATCGTCCAGAGACTTGGATTTGATAAAGACTGATAGATCGTCGGGAAGGAAAGCGTCCACATATGGATAGATCCATGGAGATCGCTGGGAAGGACGACGTCAACTGAAAGGTTGGATCTTTAAAGAGGAGAAGCCATGGAGGCTAGGAAGTGCCTAGCGGGCGGCCGACCTAAGCCATGGAAGGAGGCGGCGGCGGCCTGCAGTCGGGCTCTCCCCCTGTTGGTCTCTCCCTAGGAGAGAGGGGCGGCAACTAAGGCTAGAGGGAACGTCGCGAGAAGAGGAAGGAGGGGGCGGCGACTAGGGTTCTCTCTCCCTCTCTATAATGCTCTGATACCATATGAACAAGTGTATGCGATGTTGTTCTATTGATATGTACGCCCCTGTCCTTATATAGGAGAGGAGGTAATTACAAGAAAGCACAAAGGAAGTGACTAAACCTTATTGGGCCATGGGCAACAGGCCCATGTACATAATAGACCAATTAACCTATTAACTATATAGGCTAATATTCTAACAATGTATATATATATACATATATATATATATATATATATATATATAGAGAGAGAGAGAGAGAGAGAGAGAGAGAGAGAGAGAGGCTAGAATACACTCGAGTGTACAGATCGCACGAATATACTCAAGTGTGTTTGCATATCAAGATTATTTTTTGCAAAAGGTAAATCATTGATCTTCACCGTTAAACTATAACTAGACTATATACAAATTTTGAGTCCATTCGGATGAGTGTAAGTCAGTCATCCAAGGGCAACAAAATCGACGCGCGAAACTAATTTGAAATGTATAATTTTTGCGGTCTTTATAACATGACCTATAAATGTCCAAATGTGCTCAAATTTTGCATATGAGCTATTCACAAGATGTTTAAGAAGATCAACGGATTAGATTTTTGAAAAAAATATTGCATGATGAAAAACTACTTGAGTGTATTATGCTTCGAATACACTCAAGTGTATTCTAGCCTGACTCTCTCTCTCTCTCTCTCTATATATATATATATATATTATCACTATAAACATATAGATAAATATTTGTTCTTTGATTTGGGGTCGGGGGGAGGGGACTAGAGCCATTGGGCCCTGTGTCTCCGCCCCTGGATTAACAGTCCTCAACATAAAAAAAACTAGTTTTCAGGTCTAGGTTAAGGGAAGTATTGGACATCTGCCCAATCAATAGTAGCAAAGCTTGTACATGAGGCAATTTAACATCTTAGGTGCAACTCTGCACATCCTTATGTCGAATTTAACATTTCAAGCTAAGGGAAATATTGGAAATGAACATTAAGGCTATTCATCCATAGTAGTAATGATATATAGATACCTAACATGGATGAAATAATGAATTGGAACATAAGGCCCTAAAAAAGATTCTTAATAACCATTGATAGGCCTAGGGGTCCACAAATATACCCAAAGCAGAACATAAGTTGATGCACAGGTCAAAGCACATTATCTTGGGGTGCCTTGATGCATAGGCAGCCACCTAGGTCCACCTAAGCACACGGCTCAACACATGCGTACTACATAAGCCTAAGAAATGTGTATCCCTATTGCTGAGGGAAGCAGCAAAGTAACAAAAATAGAAATGATAACAAGTGGATCATCCATATGGTGGAGTAAGATTGTGTGAAAATCATCATCATCGTCATCTAAGCCTTAGTCCCAACTATGTTGGGGTCGGCTACATGGATCTTTCGTTTCCATTCAGCTCTATCATGGGCTATATTCTGGTTGAGATGTAGAGATTCAAAATCTCTCTTTATAAGCTCATCCCATGCTAATTTAGGTCTTCCTCTTCTTCTATTTATTGTGCTTGACTCAATAGCATTGCTTCGTATAGGCGTATTAGTCGGTCTGAGTTGCACATATTCATACCATCTGAGTCGGCCCTCGCACTTGTCCTCAATGCTCGACACCCCCACTTTATTCCTGATAATCATTTCTTAAGTGATCTTTTCTTGTCTTCTCACACATCCATCTCAACATACTCATTTTAGCCACGTTCATCTTGTTGATACCGTGTTTCTTCACCGCCCAACATTCACTCCCATAGAGCATGGCTGGCCGTGTAGCTGTTCTATAAAACTTACTTTTTAACCTGAGAGGGATCTTCCGATCACTTAAAACTCCGTCTATGTTTTTGTATTATTAGTAGATAGACTTTGCTGTGTTTTTCTCTTTTACACTTAGTCTATTTTCTATTTTTCTTTTCCTTTACACTTATGTTTTATCCCACATGGGTTATCTCTAGACCCTGTGGTTCTTTTGTGTATTATATAGAGACTCTTGTATATTCTTTTATCATTGAATAATACAAGACCTTTTTCCGCATTATCCAGATGGTATCAGAGCAACAAGATCCACCCTAATTCTTTTTCCCCCCCTCCTTACCCTAACCTACCCCTGCGCCGTCAACCACCACACTGCCACCGCCCCCCTCCCCCCTGCGGTTTTCTCCCTGCCGCCGCCGTCCTTCTTCCTCCTCCTCCCTTCCTTCCTTACCCTACCACCACCGCAACCCTTCTCTTCTCTTTCCCTGCCCACCGCCCCATCTTCTTTCTTCCCGCTGCTACAGTACCGCGGATGCTACAGTACCACAGCTGCTACAGTACCGCGGCTGCTATAGTACTTGCTGTCCGCCACCAACAACCACCACCACCACCAATTTCCCGGCCCCTACACCACCCACAACCCTCCACCACACCCCCACATCCTCACCATCTCTATCCTTGTGGCCTAGACAACCACAAGTTCCCTTTTCGGTCTCCGTTCATTTTCTAAATCCGTTACGTACAGCCCCGACACTTTCCAGTTCTGGCACGTTGAGGGTCTAAAAGCTACATCCGGATCTGCCTGCCTGCGCCACATGGTGGAGTAATTGTTTCTCCATGTTGGCTTAGGTTCTGCTTCTTTATCTCTGCCCCGTGAGGGTTTCTGAGGTCCATGATCGGATCTCCTATCTGCTGCTGCTGGTCCATGTGTTGGACACTTCCTGCTGCCTACTGATTCGACTGTCTGCCCTGCGCTCGTGCTGCTGACTGTCTGCTTCTACTCTCATGGCGACTTCAGATTTACCACGGTCTTTGTGTGTTACTTCTGTTAAGTTGGATGGCTCCAACTATCACCTATGGGCTGCTTCATTCGAACTCTACGTGAAAGCACACGGGCGCCACTCGCACCTGACTACCAAGGGTCCTGATGTACCTGCTGCTACTGTTGATGACAAGACTAAGCAAGCTTATGATCTCTGGTCCAAGGAGGATTATGGGGTTATGGCCTGGCTGGTCAACAGCGTTGATGCTAAGATCAACCACTCTCTGCTTCGCCTTCAGAGTGCTAAGGAAATGTGGGATCACCTATCCTATGTTTACTCTCATCAACAGAACCCCAAGAAGGTGTTTGAAATTTTCAAGAAGCTTGCGAAACAAGACTTCTCGACATCTGACTCTGTGGAAGACTACTACAACTCGTGCTGTGCTCTGTGGGACGAGTTTCAGGTTTATCATCCTCTGACTGCGAATCTTGAAGAACTACATCGTCAGCGGAATGAGCTCATGCTTGTTCAGTTCCTGGCTGGCCTTCCTACTTCGTTTGCTGGGGTCGTGGATCAGATCCTCTCCAGTGACCCGTTACCTACTCTTCGGGACGTCCTCAAGCGGGTCCAGCGTCTTCCTTCTTTGACGCTCTCTACTTCTGATGGAACAACACTTGCTGTCCGTTCTGCGGATTCCTTTCGTGGTCGCGGCCGAGGTCGTGGCCGTGGTCGTGGTGGCCGCTCTTCTGCACCTGGACGTGGTTCTGGCTCGGAGTCAGGGGAGCCCCGCTACTGCACTCACTGCAAGCGTACTAATCACAATGAAGACCGCTGCTGGATAAAATATGGTAAACCTGACTGGGCAAACCAGGTTACCACTGAACAACCTGCATCTACCTCTGCTGCCTCTGACCAACTGCTGATTGGATTCGCTCCGAGTTTGAGAAACTGCTTCAAGCCCGCCTTGCCTCTACTTCTGCGGACTCTCCTGAGAATGGCGCTGCTCTCCTGACGACGACTGGTAAAAGCCCTTGGGTGATCGACTCTGGTGCGACTGCACATATCTCTGGTACTGCTAGTTTATTTTCTACTCTGCGCAAGACTTCTCTTATACCGCCTGTGACGGTTGCTGATGGTTCCAAATCTCCTGTTTGTGGCATTGGAGATATCACTTCTACTAGTACTCTACCTCTGCAGTCTGTGCTATATGTGCCCAAATTTCCTCTGAATTTACTATCTGTCAGTAAACTGGTAAAAAGTCTTCGTTGTGCTATTAAATTTGACCCGGATGGTGTTCTGTTTCAGGATCTGCGTACGAGGACGACGATTGGTTCAGGCCATGAGGGACCGGATGGATTATACTATTTGGACGAGCCGAAGCCAGCTGCTTTCCTGACATCTACAGTTCCTGATATTCAGTGGCATTACCGTCTGGGCCACCCGTCTGCTGAGAAGTTGAAGGCTTTACTACCGATTGTTGCTAGCACTAGATTTTATTGTGAAACATGTCAATTGGGCTAACAACACCGTTCTACTTTTTCTGCAAAATTTTGTATTGGCTCTAAAGCCCCTTTTGACATTGTGCATGCTGACATTTGGGGACCGTGTTCTGTGCCTAGCGTTTCTGGATTCAAATATTTCTTAAGTTTTATTGATGATTTTTCCAGAACCACATGGTTATTTTTACTGACAGACAGATCTACTGTAGTTGAAAAAATTTCTGAGTTTTTTGCGGAAATTCGGACTCAATTTGCTAAGCCCATCAAGATTTTTCGCACAGACAATGCCTTGGAATTTGTGCAAATTTCTGTTCAGTCTTTTTGTAAACGTCAGGGCACCATTCACCAGACTTCCTGTGCTTATACCCCACAACAAAACGGTGTCGCTGAGCGTAAGAATCGCCATCTCCTTGAGGTCGCCCGCACACTTCTCTTTCACTACCATGTTCCTCACAAATTCTGGCCTGAGGCAATCTCCACTGCTTGCTATCTCATAAACCGCATGCCTTCCTCTGTACTTCACAATAAAATCCCTTTTCAAATTCTTTTCCCTGATCTACCACTGTTTGCTGTACCACCGCGTATTTTTGGGAGCACATGCTTTGTGAAGAACCTTAGACCTGGTCTTACTAAATTAGATCCCAAGGCCACCAAGTGTGTTTTTTTGGGATATTCCCGCACTCAGAAAGGATATCGGTGTTATGATCCTGCTTCACATAAATGGCTTGTATCTGCGGATGTGGTATTCTTTGAACACATGCCATTTTTCTCTTCGGAGGGTTCTGCTCTTACGTCTGATTTGTTGACTGATACGCCCTTACCTATGGTGGATGATGAGTATGATAGCCCTGCTCCTGTATCTACAAGTGAGAAGCCCCCTCTGCAGGTTTATCACAGAAGACCAAAGCCAACAGCTCCCTCTATGGCCTCTCCATCGTCCACGTCCTCTGCGCCAGATCAGCCACCTCCGCAGGTATTTTCTGACCTTGATGTTCCCATTAGTCTGAGAAAGGGGACACGTGCTTGTACGAAACATCCAATTGGGAATTTTTGTACGTCTGTTCATTTGAATTCTAATTTTGCCAACTTTACTGCTGCTCTGTCTGCTATTTCTGTCCCTAAGACTGCTGCTCAGGTTCTTAAAATCCCAGCATGGCGTCAGGCAATGGAAGAAGAAATGACGGCTCTTACTGATCGTCATACTTGGACTCTTGTTGATCCTCCTACTGATTGCTCGCCAGTTGGGTGTCGCTGGGTCTTTACAGTGAAATATCAGCCTGATGGTACGGTCGAGCGCCTGAAAGCCAGACTGGTTGCTAAAGGATACACTCAGACCTATGGGGTTGACTATTTTGAAACCTTCTCTCCTGTGGCACGACTTAATTCTGTAAGGATTCTGATCTCTGTTGCTATTAATTCTGATTGGCCGTTATACCAGCTCGATGTGAAAAATGCCTTTCTCTATGGCGATCTACATGAAGAAGTCTACATGTCTCAGCCCCCCGACTTTATCTGTGAGGGGGAGCCATCTAAAGTCTGTCGTTTAAAAAAAGCTATCTATGGCCTCAAACAGAGTCCACGTGCGTGGTTTGACAAACTTAGCACTATTCTCCAGGATTATTCTTTTCGCCGCTCTCAGTCGGACCACTCTGTTTTTGTTAAACAATCCACAACAAGCATTATTATTCTTATTGTGTATGTTGATGATATTATACTCTGTGGGAGTGATGCAGCAGGTATTCAGGCAACTAAGCGGTATCTTGAAAAGCACTTTGTTACTAAAGACCTCGGTTCTTTACGCTACTTTCTTGGGATAGAGGTCTCTCGCTCTTCTGCAAGACTGTGTCTTTCTCAGCGGAAGTATGTTCTGGACTTGTTATCTGAGACTGGACTCCTAGGTGCTAAGCCTGCTAGCACCCCTCTTGATCCTAACACTGATTGGGATGATCAAGCCTCTCCTGCATATCCTGACACTCATCAGTACAGACGAATGGTCGGGAAGCTTATCTACCTCACAGTCACACGAGCTGACATTACTGCTGCTGTCGGATTGGTTAGTCGCTACCTTGACAAACCCCGACAATGTCATTGGGATGCTGTTTGCCATATTCTGCGCTATTTGAAGAACTCTCCTGGAAAAGGGCTTCTCTACAAAAAACATGGGCACTGTAAGATACTGGGCTACTCAGATTCTGATTATGCTGGGAGCAAGGTTGATCGCCGCTCCACTTCTGGATACTGTACTTTTGTTGGGGGCAATTTAGTCACATGGAGGAGCAAAAAATAGGCTGTGGTTGCCCGCTCTAGTGCTGAAGCTGAATATCGCGCCATGGCACATACTACCTGCGAGCTCTTCTGGATTCGAAGCCTTCTGACAGATTTTGGTTTTTCAGACTTGGCGCCCATTCCTATGTTCTGTGATAATAAAGCAGCCACTTTCATTGCTAGCAACCCTACCTTCCATGAGCGCACGAAGCATATTGAAGTGGACTGTCACTTTGTTCGTGAGGCGGTTCTATCTGGTCAGATTTCTACCCCTTACATTCATACTGATGAGCAGATTGCTGATATCTTCACAAAGATTCTTCCGAAGAAGCGCTTCACTGATATGACATCCAAGCTGGGCATGATTGACATCTATGCTCCAGCTTGAGGGGGAGTATTAGTAGATAGACTTTGCTGTGTTTTCTCTTTTACACTTAGTCTATTTTCTATTTTTCTTTTCCTTTACACTTATGTTTTATCCCACATGGGTTATCTCTAGACCCTGTGGTTCTTTTGTGTATTATATAGAGACTCTTGTATATTCTTTTATCATCGAATAATACAAGACCTTTTTCCGCATTATCCAGATGTACATTTTGTGCAAATATAACCGGTCCCAAGCCCGGGTAAAGGAGGGTTGGTGGTAGGTTGACAGCCAGCCATAAAACTGTCACTCTTTCTATGACATGGATCCTTACCAAAATTGTGTAAAAATATGGGGAGGAAAATAAGCCGTTGGTAGAAAGAGAGATGAGAAACAATTGGATGTCGTGGTAATGCACACACTACACATATCTTATACAAGTCTCTAGGATCCCTTTGCAATCATATATTCGATATTACATTTTGGTCATTGCTTGTTTTGACAACTCAACACACAGTCCAAAATAAGAAAAACGACTCTAAAATGTATTGGAAGTATCTAAAGTGTCTGCTAGAGACATCCCCACACGTACGGGCCATCTCTGATATTGTAAAAGAAATAGATACCATTATGTCCTGTATGTGTCTGACATCATATATTCATAAGTGTAGGCTGGGTGGGTACTAGCATACTTCAGAAATCCAAGGGAAAGCACATGTTTCCAGGAGTGTTTTCCTCATGGTAACAGTTATGGTAAGGTGATTCTCTTTCTCTATATTTCTTGTTTTCATACTTGTAAGGATCTACAAAAGAAAGAAAAGGTCCTACCTCACGCATCTTATGCTTATTAAGTGGTGTTCTAGGTGGATTACTAGCATACCTCGGAAGTGAAAGGGCAAGCACATATTTGCATGAGCTTATTCCTCAATTATAATGTAAGATTGCAGATGTGGATAAGCCTGAGTGCGGATCTGTTGTCAAAGGCGCTGATAGTGACAACAACAGTAATGGGATCCAAATAGTTTAACCTTGAAATGGGAAGTCACTGGGACTGTCACAATAAGGGCATTTAGCTTGTGATCAGGGGGGGATCGGGAGCTAATGGTCGTAACTTGTAACTTGTGAAATAACATTGTACTGGATTTTTCTTCAGTTACAGTTTGGCTCAGATACATTGGAGAAAGAACTGTAGAAACCATAGTACAATTAGGAATTGGAGGGCAGTGGTATTGTAGTTAGATTGGATTAGATAGCATCAACCGTCAAACAGCTTACCCACCACTCTATCTACCATTGGACGGGAACCACTGGCCCCCTTTTGTAATTTCTCTTTCTCAAGTGTTTAGCAATTTGAAATCTAGATATTACAAGTTTCTATTGTTAGCAATGTTTGCATGGCAGATATTTCAGAGCTAGCCAGTATGCCAAAAGTCACTGAAATGTGTGAAAATTGAAAGACACTAAGGAGTAGTTTGCCTACCAACTTCTGGTGTTTGTATACATGAATGCTACTTGATCTGGAGACTATTGGGATTTTTGCAGAATCACTTTATCTATCTACAACAGTAAGTGAGCATGCCGTATATCCAACACCAACTGTTCACGGCAGTTATCATTGTGGCTAGATATGGCGTGACTTAAAATCACGGATATATGTTAAGAGCAAGTACCGGATGACATGCAGGATGAGGGTTCTAGTAATTAATCTGGCCATAATTCTCATATAAGTACCACAACTTCAAATGACGAGAGCCAAAGGGTCCCTAAGAAAGTGACTTGAAATTTCAACATAAGGAATTCTTGTTGTCAGCAACCTTGACACAAAACATGATTGCTGGCATGTAGGCCAAAGGCCACTGAAGTATGTGAGAGTTGAAACTTGAAAGAAACCAAAAAAGCCATCCGGGGATTGTAGACCTAGACTTGAAAATTTATATAGCATATATGCATAACAACTAAATGCCGGTTTCAATCGCTTTAGACAAATTTTTCTGCAATTGCTTTAACAAGATGATGTTTCTACTGTCGATCTGTTGCCTTTGGTTTGTCATATAACATATGAATCTACTGTCTTATACTCTCATTAAGCAGGCCGATTGTGACATAAAGCGCGTGAAGGCTGTGGAACCTGGTAATGAAAATGGGAACCCAAAACTTGAGACTGAGGAAAGTTCCGGACTGTGTAACAAGGATGACCAAAATTTGCACCCGTCGGAGGCATCCAAGCAAGATTACATTCATGTGAGAGCTCGAAGGGGTCAAGCTACTGATAAGCATAGTCTAGCAGAAAGGGTAGGCGCTCTTCCTGCATTAACATTGGAACTGTTGGTTATATTCCACCTTGATTTCCCCATCTGTGTGCAGTGGATTGTAGTTTATTCCTTCAGCTTGATTTTAAAAAAAAAAATTTCTCCTGAAGCTATTTTATGCCTCTCAAGGACATTATTAGCGTGATTAAGAATTCAAACAAGAAACTCTTGATATTAAAAATTAAAGTAACAGATTTATGAAGTTTCAAATTTCAGGCTGCACATTATTTTGGTCAAAAGGAACAATTATTTACCTCATACACTTGGTTAGTGGCCACTGAATGTAAGCTAAGTGTCTCGAAACACCATAAAAGGATCTTTCTGGAAGCTATCTATAATGCAATTGGTTTCGATCTTCATACTTCTGATATAATTCCTCAAAGATTCAAGGAATACAATATCATATCAGATGACTACATTAGTTTAAGTTCATAAAATCCAAACTGTGAAATGTTGCATGCAATGCTGATTCAGCAACAATTAAACCGACAATAGCAATGAGATGATGATCCTTTGTGATTAATCTATTGGAAAACAGGCTAGAAGGGAAAAGATCAGTGAGAGAATGAAGATTCTTCAAGATCTGGTCCCTGGGTGCAACAAGGTATGCTATCGACTTTAAACTGAAGCAATTGAGTTACTTTTGTTTTATAATGGTTGAATGTCTGACACAGAATGTTTGCAGATAATTGGCAAAGCATCAGTGTTGGATGAGATCATAAATTACATCCAATCACTGCAGCGCCAAGTTGAGGTATCTGTTGCTACTTCCTTAGAGCAAAGAAAATTGACATTATATATAGAGAGTGATTATTATGATTGTTAACTCATGCATTGCTGTTTCCTCCCATTTTTCTAGTTTTTGTCGATGAAGCTGGAGACAATCAACTCTTCTAGTTCTTCTCGGATGAGCACTAGCATTGAGGGGTTTCCAGCAAAAGATGTAAGAGTTTATTGTTATAGTTACAATAGAAAGAATGCTCGCCTTGATGTGGCACATGACATGTCACATTTCTTATAATACGTTGAGATTCTACTTTGTGTTTTCATATCTGGGATCGCTCTCACACATGCACACGCATACACACACAAAGAGCCAGAGTATGCCTTCTTTAGTCTCACTAGCGGAATATGAAGAGAAACATGGAAGGCCAATTACACCCTTTATCAATCAATAGATGATGGAGAGAAACATAGAAGACCAAAAATCCTTTGAAATCATATCTGGAGATTTTGATTGGATTAGCAAAAAGTGACTGTTCCTTGCTCATTTCACAGCAGTCATAAGTTTTTTGAGATCAAATGGTACCTTCTTTGGTCGAATCAGTTAAATCTTTTATTTCAGCCAGGAGGGCCATCACTCCTGACCTTGTGTCCACATGACTATCTTCAACATTTCTATACCCCCACATTGGTCACTGGCGCACACTTTGTTCCCACAAGTTAAAATGTTTGTAAGTTTATGTTTTGCACACTGCCGACTTAGGGCTGGCTGGTTGGTGGACATAGTACTTGTCCTTGAGCATCTCATGAACATTAGGAAAAAATTATGTTCTGAGTATAAAAGGAATATTTGATTACCATCTATTTCATAAAGGGGAATTCGGAGTACTAGTGTTACCACTAGCATAAGCTAGCTACAGAGTTGAAGTTTTCTTGGCATCAGCTTTTGTGATGAAACTATCTGTTGTTTAAATCGTGGTCCAAGAATTAAGAAAAAGGATATTGGATGAACCATAACCAGCATATCATTTATTCATCTACCCATAGACTTTCTAAAGGCAATACCATGGCCACTTAGCTGTCAAATAATATTTATGCACGTAGACTATTGGTTGGTGGCTCAAGAAAGACCCGGAACACTCAAAAGGTATGTTCACATTTACACATAAGATCAGTTACATTCTTCATGATAAATCTGTTCTCTCTTTTGATTTGTACATAATCTTGGGTCGTGCCAATTTATTCGTTTTTCAATTGTCTAATAAAATTGTGCACTAGTTTTTATCACTCACTCAACTTGCTCTTTATTGTTATGAGAATGATATGTGTTTGTTTTGGTGCCTGATAGCCATAAGAATCAGATTGCTGTATTTGAGAATTTTTCTGACCGTTCTTTTTTTTGATTCTCCAGTTTGGGTTCCAAGCATCTGACAGCGCTTCCAGTCTTGCGTTTGGAACACATCCGGCTAGAGACTTCGGCCACGGCCCTTCATCATCAGATTGGCTGCACATGCAAGTCGGTGGCTGTGAGAGAACAATGTAGTTAGCTAATTATATCTGTTCTTTGTTTCTTTCTTCTGTATCACCTGTGCCGCAATGTAAAAACCTAGCTGCAAATGTGGCTGTACTGCTACCGGTGCTTGTACTCGTTTAACTCGTGCTCTTCGGCCATTGGATCAGTACATATGCAGTCTGCATTACCACTTTCCCCCTTCTCTTTCTTATGAACATTGCATAGCTCATTGTCGTTAATTGAGATAGCTTGAATTACATAGAGGCTCGCATCACATGAGCACGAAGGTAGGAACCTAGAAAAAAGGCTTGTTGTGTTGCTCCTTCGTATCTGTTTCACCAGTGGACAATTGGGAAAACGTATAACTATAAACTAACCAGAGGCCCATTGGGAGAACGTAGAACTACAAACCACAGAGAGAAATAATTTTAGACCACTGTTATCCAAGAAAAGCAGCTACAAGCCTACAACTATGAAATAAGTAAATTGCAGATCATGCCGACCAACATGAATGCAGAGACGTGCAATGCACTGTCATGATAGCAAATGATTGGCTATTGGTGATCGGCAATGAAACAAATAGGAATCAAGTTCAACAAAGAAGAAGAGATGAAGCATTTTCTTATTCATTTGAACCTATTAAGAAAAAGAAACAGATGCAGCCACAGTAGGAGTTGCGATCCAGAAATGAACTAGAAACAGGCGGACCCTGAGGTCGGATTTGTACCTCCTGCACATGAATACTGATACGCAGGCTTTTGTACCTCCTACATGTGAACACTAATACGCCTACTTAAAGGCTTTTTGGACCGGATCCACCGAAGTCTACTCGGGCTGTTCCCTATGCATGTGCCGGGTGCACACCTTTTTGCTCTTTAATTAAAGGAAAAAAAAGGTCAAAATAAGCAAGTCCGACTAAATCAAATACTAAAACAACTTTTAAACAAATTACCTAGATGACTTTTGGAGCCGACCTGCTGCCACATGGCACACACAGAGTGAAGACGTGTGACATGTGGCAGTGGGTTGGGGGCTCTGCACGACCGAGAGAATCATTGGGAAAATTTTACCGTTGACAACAAATATTTTCCTAATAGTTAGATTTTTTTCCTAAAAAATTCACCCCCTCTGCTTTTCTAAATCATATCTTCTTATTCTACTTCTTGCTTCTTCTTACCTATCTTTATTACAACATTTTGTTCTTTGTAAGTGCACACATTCATCTAAAGGCTCAAAGATCTTCTCTTGATATTTTGAAGCAACAAAGAGCCTTTTTGTTTTATGTAATTCTTCTTTGGGAACTTCGGCGTTATCTTATTATTATTCAAAATTTTCTCAACTTGTTGTTAGTGATACGTCTCCCACAATCAAGTTTTCTACCATTCATTAGTTTATATGATATTAATATATAATGTAATTGAAGATAAATTTTTAATTTTCGTAACTTAAGTTAATGGTTCATATTACCAAAATTCCAGAGTTTAAATCTTGAATCTTGACATACTACTTGTTAAAGTAGGAAAATAGCCACTCTTTTGCCTATTATAATGTCGCATTATGATGGTCACTTTCTTGCGGATGGATCTCATTCTGGACAATCATATAGGCCCGTTCAACTGCCAATTTTCAATGCTCTATTTGACTTAAAATCCCACATTCACACCGTACTAGCAATTGATCTGATAGAATTTTTTTATATCAAATTCACATATCTGTTTCCCAATGTGAAAAGTGTATCTGTTCAATTGTTGGACGATGAAGCCTTTGAGTCATGTTAACTCTCGATTCTGGCTATCCCCTTGATGTCTATCTTGAGAAAATATCAATCATGACTATAATATGGCTCAAGTTGTTGATCCTTCTAGCTCTATATTTACCCCTTCTAATATATCATATCCGGGTAGGGGGTACAATATAACATGTCGAGCCAAGTTCACTCCACTAATGTAAATGACACGTCTAATGTGGATGAGGTCGGACCTTCTAGAAGCATTCTATCATCAATTCAAATGATGATAATGAAAATTTAGACAAAGAGGGGGATAGTGATGAAATTTCAAGTGACAACCCAAATGACAATATCGTGAATGATTCACAAATAGATCAATATATTATTAGTGACACTGGAGCTGTCCTTAGTTCCACACCAGGACTATTTACAAATGACTGAGTTGATCAAAATATATGGTAACTATCAATATTTTCAAGAGGATGATTGGGTTAATCACTTTAGGCAACCTATTTCTTTGGAACCTGCATCTGCATTGACACATGAGTTTCATAAAGGTTCATTTTTTTCAATCCCAGAGTTAATAAAAAAAATTCAAAATTGGTCTATAAATAACATGTGTAATAACGTACTGAGCGTTATACCAAATAAATCCTCACCCTCATATTTATACTTAGTAATGGACACTCTTGGAGGCTAATCGATTATGTTTCTAAAAGGACGGGTGGTTTGTGGAAGATCACCAAATATCATGGTGAACACACATGTTGCAACCAAGTCTTAAATGAGTTTATTGTGTGGATGATTATGACAATATTATCTACGGGGTTGGATATGAGCACTATGGAAATACATGATAAAGTAAGCACAACAATGAAATTGAATATCTCAATTATGAAGGTAAGGCGTGCACAGAGGAAGGCTATCTTGAAGATTTTTGGAGATTGGGAAGAATCTTATTTAAATGTCTTTGTTTCTTGAGTTGCATGAAAGAGTATATTCCGAGTCACAAGATTCTTACCAACATAGTGATTATGCAGCACGTGTGCATGGTACTATTACATTTTATTGTCTCTTTTATTCTTACAGACCTTCTATTGCTGGACATGATCATTTCCGTCTAGTTCTTTGTGTCGACGGAACCTTTCTTACAAATAATATAAGGGAACTCTTCTAGTCAGAAGTAGCATTGATGCAGCAAATAGCATGTATCCTCTGGCTTTGGTATAGTTAAAAGGGAAAATAATGATTCATGGGAGTGGTTCTTTGGCACTCGAACTTTGCTAATCCCAAAATTGGTCAGACATGACAACCTGTGCATTATTTCTATCAGGGTGTGTAGCACAGGCAATGCAATTAGGGAAACATTTCCGCACTCCTTTCAACAACATTATTTTTAGCACAGTCGTGACAACTTCCATTGACATTCAAATCCAAGGAATTGTTTGACATGATGACAACAACTGCTTATTCAACCAAGCAATTTGTATTTGATCAACATATGGATGCAATCAAAGCATTAGATCTAGGTGCATATAAGTGGCTAGTAGATCATGATCCAATAGTTTGGGCACTTTCATGTGATTGAGGATATAGATATGAGATTCTTACAACCAATCTTGTAGAATGACCTAATGGAGTTTTGAAAAATTCGAGGAGTCTTCCAATATAAGATCTAATCTTAAGCACATACTATCGTGTGGTCTCCATGTTTTTGAAGAGGCAAATCATTTCCAAAGCTTGGGATAAGAAACCTTTCCTAGAGTAGTGGATGAAGGAATATGATGATGTGAAAATTAAAGTAAGAGGTTTACATGTTTCACTGTAAGTGCACAACTCTGAGTTCCTTGTTGATGATATGTATGTCCATAAATATCATTACCAACTACAACACAACAATACATCCTTCTGTAGTTGTGGTGTCCCTCAACTAAAATATATTCCATGTCCTCATGTAATTGCTGATGGGAGTAGCATCTGATTTATGTGGGAAATGTTCTTAAACAAATGGTTTACATTCACCAAATATCTAGTGGCATATATTGCAACATTCAGTGGTATTCCAGACAAGAGGTATTGGCCATAGTTTGATCCGAGCAAAGGAATCTTTCCTCTTTTACCACCAATTGGAAAACCAAGAGAAAGAGGAGACCGAAGACTGGAAGACGTAAAGGAAAATATGGACACATATCCTACTCGTGCATCTTATAAATGCACAAAGTGTGGGCATTTATTCCACAACACTCAAACTTGTACTGGGACATCTATGTAGTGTTTATTTGACATTTATAATGGTATTTGCATCTATGTAATATTTTATTTGGCATCTATGCTATTGTTTGTTTGTCATGTGTGATAGTTGATTTGGTTTATATGTAATAATTTATGTGACATCTATGTACTTGTTTATTTGTCATATATAATTCTCATTTTGCATCAATTTAAAAGTTTTTTTTGGCATCTATGTGATAGTTTAATTGAATCATTTTTTAAAAAATAATGTAGACATGTCAGAATGAAGAATACTTCCTTTGTGACTTTCTCAATTATATTAAGGAATTGCAAATGTAGAATGACATAGTTAGGCAATACATTACGATAGCTGGGTTTGGTCTAATCACCACCACTTACCCACCTACTTCTAGATCCCTTCTTGATCACAAAACTTGTACACCTATGTCATCCATATATGAACACGTTTCATTTTTCGATAGGAGAAATGACAATTACACCACAAGACATTGCAAGTCTTTTGGGTTTACATGTAGATGAGGAGACAGTTATATGTCGATATCCTATAGGAAGAGACGAAGGTCAATTTCAATCTTAGAGTGACATGTGTGATCACTATTTAGGTACACATCAAGTAGGAAGGTTAACATGTAGATATCCTTGGATTGGTTACAGTCTACATTTTCTAACTTAAACTTAGATAATTCCAATGAGAAACGAGTGAGATAATACACTACAACTGATTTATTGCACATTGTGGGCCATTTCTTCTTCCAAATAGCACATGGAATGGCGTTACTTACAATACTTACCACTTTCTTCTCAATTTTGAGCGATGTAGGCTGTTGGGTTAGGGTAGTGCGATTTTAGCCGAGTTGTACCGAGAGTTGTAAAAGGAAATTATTCATATATTAGAACTAGACTCATGTATAGTTGGTTGTTTAGTTCTATTACAATTCGGTCATTGGAGCACCTTCATGTAGGTTGTCCTAGATAGTGTAACATCCAAATTTGGAATTAAACAAGCTTAGGTGTTTTAAGTGAATTTCTCAATACTTGAATTCAAAATTTGGACCTCAATGCAAATAATCCAAGTAAATCAATTTTTTTTCCTTGAATACTATACAAGATGAGTGTCATAGTTTCCCTCTTCATGGCGACAGTTAATTCAATGATATCGATATATGTAATGAACTTTATCTCTCCTTAATGCAGTCTCATGAACACCAATAAGTACATGAACCCTAATTGCACTGATTTCATCTAATAGTCTCAATACATATAAAACAAACACTGAGTGATCATAAATGGAAAGATAAATCAGTTATGGATCAAGAATAATTATCTTAATGTACATAAGTGATGCTAAATGCATTATAGCAAGAAATCATCCTTGGGTCATCAAAGTTGGAAAGCAATTATGTAATAATGATCTAGGCCCTAAAATAAACATATGGTCCAAATTTGAAGCTAGTATGATCTCATTTCTCCCTCAAATCATTTAAGAAGATTTATTATATAGTTATTAGAAGAAATTAAGTGATATATCATTTAACCTATAGTATTGGTCCTATTAATATGTCACACAAACTTTTTTAGAATAAAAATCAGAGTCCCAATTCCAGATTATTCCCCATTCGGAGACTCATCCCCTCCACCCAAGTCCCAGTCTTTTGGGGACTCCTTTAAGGAACAAAAACCTCCCTATTTCTCTCTTATTTACTGCATCCCATGAGAAGCAGAGTCCACCATCATGTACGCCTTCTCTCTGAGATTGGTATGACCCTAAAATCTTAGGGCTTTCATCACCTTGATATCGTGGATGATGGGGATCCCTGTCCCACTGTATCTTGACTTTGATGGGAACCCTAAGAGAAATAGGACTCTGCACTATATAACTAGCATGTACGAATCAATGCCGAAATCCTCAACAACACCATCTACCCAATTTTGCCTACAATAGCCCATTTCCCCCGAACTTTGAAACCCCCTCACTGCTACTCAACCACCTTCAATGTCAAGGCATCAATGATCACAATGCTTTAAGGTGTAGGTTCCACCCACTTATCTTATACTCTGTGAAGCCCAGAGTTTTGTTTCCCCCTTCAGGGTTCTCTATTACGGTTCTTCATCATAGTTTTAGGTCACACTCTTCTAGCATTTTTATCCTGTGTTTCAGTCTTTGTAAACTTTGCCTAGGTTCCCAGAATCCACACATGGTTATGGAAAGATGGTACTCGCATATTCAACCATGTTCTGTGGTGGGTTGCCATCTTCAGTTCACATGGATTTAGTTTATGCAATTGTTGATTACATGTGAGGTTGAAAACAAATATGCGAGTCAAGATTTACATCTCTATCCTTGGCTATTCTCATCATCTTGTCACATTCCCATTAGCATATGCTGATTTCTGCCATGTGCCTTGACCCTCTTAGTTGTGTGTCTTGGATAAATGCCAGGCCATGTGGCTACTACTATTTGGGCCTCATCAACGTGTGGGGCTAGGCTAGTAGGATTTTTTCCCGAATCAAGATAATAGTATAACATGGATTTTTCTCAATTTATGCTTTTCTAAATATTAAAAAATCCATAAATAATTCATATCAAGTAAACAAAATACAAACAAATATGTGTTGGAAAGGGTTTTTTAATAAACAATCAGACTTTAATTTTTCAAGCCCAATTTTGCTTCATATCTGGATGTTTTTCATATGGAACCCTAAACCACTAATGTTGAGTAACATATTGATTAGTTAAAACCAAAATCAATAATATTCAGGCCAAGTTTTCCTAATTGAGTAAATCTAACCCATAACCCCAACCTCATTCTTGATACATCAAAATTGAACCCTATTGTATAAAGTATTTATTTATGATGTTCAATGTTTAATTTCATGTGCTTAGAGCCTAACCAAAATAAGGAGAGGATGACCTAGATCTTTTTATCGAGGTAAACTGGTCATGATACTGTGCATAGTTATTCATGGTTCATTTGAATGTTATGTGTAAAGTAGAAATTATGATTTCAAGTTCAATGTTCTAAGTCAAGTTCATTGTATCAATTGCTTAATAATTGCTATATATTAATACTTATAGTTAACATCATCACTAATATTAGATATTAGATTCATCATTAATGAATTTAAAGTTCAAGTTTTATGAGTGAGAAATCCCATCATGTTAAAGATTCAAGTTCAAGATTATGCTAATGTTCATGTTAAAAATCAAGTTTAAGAATTTGATTAAGTTTTATATTCTCTCACAAACATGAACCTCAAGGGGTATTTATGGGATTTTATAGCCAATCATGGACTTTCATGCCAATTAATGGGATTTTCTAGCATCAAGGGCTTTCCTAGCAATCATGTGCTCTTATGTGGGAAAATCATAGAGAGATGCATATTCTACTTATTAAATTCTTTATGTCAAGAAGCTGTTTAAAAATTCCTAAGTTAATGTTCAAGTCAAGTTTCTTTAAATGTCAAGTATAATTATTTTGTTTACGCTAAAAGTGCCACCACTATTTACTTGTGTTTCTTCTTTCCTTTGCATGACTAGGGATGTGATGTCCCTATGTATTATAGAAAATAAGGACTAAAGAAGACCAAACTAAGGATTACAAGACCTTTAAGTGCAACTTGGTGGGGTGCCATATACCTTAGAAGATCCTACTATTGAGAATATTTCCCTTTATATTTTAGTCATTCCATGTTTAGATGTTAGATCTTAGACATGATAAACAAGTATGTTGGCTTTTAGGCTAACGAGTTTCAATCAAATTAATGATCTTTTACCCGGTTAAACCAACTCCGCAAGTATACAAAGGTGATGTAGTCGGGATCGAACTCAAGGAGCTTAAGCAAATTAATTGAACGCAACAGTCCTAGCTTTCATCAATCTAGATCGGTTTTTAAAAGAGTTGACTGTTTAATGTCTAAAACAGGAAAAGTTAAGAATAAACTTTACACAAGTTTAGGCGGATTAACAAGGTTTTAGTCAAATGCTAAAGGATCCTGGACATTAGGGGATTCATTCACATACCATAGCAATTAGGTAAACTTGGCAATCTAAACATATCTAAGCTCTTATCTCAAAAGGTCGATGTGTTGCATTTTTATCTCCCGAAGCAAATGCAACGATCGCAACATCAAACAACATTCTCATGTTAATTTTCGTTTTTGATCACAAACAACCTTTCAACTATTTCTAGCTACTCTCATAGACTAGAAAGAGTTGTTATAAAAGATACCATCCATACATTCATGTTTATTTTCTCAAATCAAACATAAACGCAGAAAACATGCACACAACATGGCCAATATCATATGCAAGAAGAGAAGAACCGGTATTTTTATAAAGAGAGACAAGAAACATAGACATTTAGTACGAGATTACGTAGTTTCACACATGCTATGGCATGGGAGTTACTCTCCCATGCCCAAGAAAAAGGATCTACTCGTCCATAACTATGTACAGCAGAATTTCTACAGAATTCTCAATGCTAGACATGGTTTTGGGAAGAAAAGACAAGAAGAACCAAAGATGTAACCACAAGGAGTAAGAAATCCGGCTTTATGACGAGATTCCCTTCCTTTAGCTGCTCTAAAACGTACTGACTCCTCTCCCGAGAAGCTGCACGGAGTTGGGGAAGCTTGGCTGCACTTTGGGGAAGACAATGGAGAAGTGGAGAAGAAGAAATGGCTTCTTTTTTCAAGAAACCACCTTAGTTCCTCCCAATTCGCCCTCCTCTGCTCTCCTCTGCCTTTGGGACGAGAGAAAACTTCCAAATGGTCGAACGTAACTGTCCCATTCCTTCCCTCTTTCTTTTAAAATCGTATTCTGCATTTTCGAAATTCTGAAACTGCCAGGTGCACGCCGTGCACCTGCAGTGCAGTTATAAACATGGCTGCAGTTGACAACGAACTGGTACGTGCACGGTGTGCACTTTTGAGATTGCACGCCGTGCGTATCTTCAGAGCCTCTTTCAACAATTCACGTTCCAGGTGCACGCCGTGTCTTCTGGATGTGCACGCCGTGCATATTCGTGGTTGAGCAGAACAGAATTCCTCTGTGATGTTGCACGCCGTGTACTTTGAAAGTGCACGCCATGTATTTTACTATTTCGGAAGATAAATCTTCTCTGGGACGGTGCACGCCGTGCATCTGAGTTTGTACACCGTGTACTTTACTGTTTCTGTAGAAAAACGTTTGAAATTAGTCATTTTTGTGAAAAACTTGCAATACAAGTTATTGGACACGTAGAACAACTAAAAGATGGCAAAACTACTATGAAAGAGACTGAATTACACTAGAAAGAACCAAATTTGTGTGTGATAACATGTGAAAAGATGATATACAAATCACACAAAAAATCCCCCTAAGCTTAAACCATTGCTTGTCCTCAAGCAAAAAGAGCATGGAAATATAATTGAAGAATTGTGAAGAACATGAATAAATCAAATGAAATGAAAGATGTGTATAAAACCAAACCAACCATGCTCAACATGTTTATGCTCATAGCCATCAATTCAACTCAAACACCCGAGAAAAAGATTTTAGTTCAACAGGGGTGGCATCAATTTCAATGAAACAATCAATTAAACAACACTAGGTAGAATTTGGATGACCAAGCCAAACAATCAGTAGATGTACAACTCCAACTCTCAATTATTAAGGATAACAAAAGATGAAATCTTAGTTAAAAAATTGACAATTTTTTTTGAACTCTCTTTTTCCCAGAAAAGATATAACAAATGATTAAGGGCTCCGATACTCGGCTGCTAATGTAGGCTTATGTACACGAGGAGTGTCGGTTGGGGTATTTTATCCTCTTTTAAGGCATACCACCTAACCATCGTGGCCAGATCGGACTTACACTAGGCTAGCATGATATGTGGGCAGATTAGCCATCTTTAATGGGGTATAGAGTTATTTAAAAATTTCTAAAACTTTGGAGAGTCAACTGAAATGCAACATTAACTAGATTTCTTCATCTGTTTTGAAAATTTTTCATTGAAAGAAAGTTTGCATATGTACTAGGAGCTTGGCAAAGTCACCCCGTATTATAAACGATGTTGTACAGTTGATTTATTCACAAAAATTGAAACCATTACATGTTTTTAAACAATCAGGGATGTGAAAGATGAAATTTTTAGGCTAGGAGCATAAACTTGAGTTAAACACATGTTTGTGGTTCAAAAGTTTCATTTGATTTACACATGATTTTTACAATTCTTCAATTGAAATTTCTCATAAAAGGAGGACGAACAGTTAAGCATATAGGGGTGAGTCTCATAGCATATTAGATTTGCCATCAGAAAAAGAAGAACTAAAACAACAACTAAAAGAGAGAACAAAACAAAAGTACAAAAGCAAATGACATGAAGCAAATAACATGGAAAATAAAAGCTAACAATACTAGGATACCAAATACCATCCGGTTGCTCCCCCAAGCTTAAAATCAGTAGTGTCCTCACTGCTTCATTCAAACTTTTGGAGTTTACAACCGGATACCTGCCATGAACAATATCAGAAGAAAGATCCCCCACCTCCCTGATCTGGGAAGAATTGACTGACGATGTCGGGGATATCCATCGGTGTTGCGGCTGATGAACCTGGCTGCTGCTGGGCTTCTGGAAACTCGTGGTGCGGTGCGTCTGGAGCTGTGGTCTGCTGGCGAGATGGAGACTGGAAGGACTGTGGTACTGGGTAGTGGCCTTGCGAGATGTGCCACGCATCCATCCTGTTTGCCATGTCGTACACAGTTGAGTATTGTGTACTCAATTGGTCAAACCTGGAGTCATGCTGCGCGCCCATCTGATCAAGGCATGTCTCCAAATGATCAAAACGCCGCTCCACGTAGGTATAGAGATGCTGAAAATCTGGCGTTGACCACCTGTACTCGGTCTGAGTACTCGTGGACGATGGCAGAGGGGTGGCTGCTCCTGGGGTAGGTCCTGGTGTAGAGCTGCTGGCACCCCTGGTGGGTGTTCCGTCATCATTCTCTGGCTGAAGCTCTACTTTCCAGGTTGCCTTGTCCTTGATATTATTACGGCTCGCATCAGGGATTGTGATGAATTGTGTCTTTGTGATATAAACTTTGAACTTTGACTCGCTGTTGCCATGTTTTGAGATTAGACCGCATGAGATAAGATAGCTTATATCCACTAGATTTTTCCCTGGTGCAGGTTCTAAGCTACCTACATCCAACCCCAATTGCATAGCCAGGATGCTAATTACTCCGCCACACATGATGTCGCCAGCTTCCCTTTTCTTTTGTTTCTTCGTTTCAAGCAGCTTGTGCACAATGTAATAATTTGAACTGATGCGCTCATTTTTTACCACACACCACAAAAAGAAAAGATCAATCTTCCCTACAACACCCTACGTTTCATTCTTTGCAAATGGTCCCGTGCTAAGAAGGCGATGAAGGATTCGGAAAACAGGGTTATGGATGCTAGAAGCCCGTGCATTCCGTGCCTTATGCAATGTATCAGAAGTGATTTCGGACCAAAATAGATCGCTGTTGAAAGCCGGAGGGTAATCAATATAACCGCCAAAATTGCATTTGAGTAAAGTGCTAAACCGCTCGAGATTCATGCAAAACAGTTTATCCAAGAGACGGAAACTGATTTTCTGAAAAGGGATTTGAAAACGATCACCTTCGGCCTTAAAGGTAGTAAGAAACTCATATACCAGACGGGGGTAGGTTTTAGCAACCCGAGTGCAGAGAAAGTGTAGCCCCAAGAAGTTTAAGTGGTTTACTACCTCATCCTTGAAGCCTAGTTTGGCTACTGCTTTTTCACACATGTATCTTGAAGGGAGAACACGCCTTGTAATGAGAAACTAATAATCGGCGTCTTCTTCAGGTTTGACCATGAACTGTGTGGAAGGTATAAAGGACTGTGGTTGAGGTGCGGAGGAGGAACCTGCTTCAGGTGTAACTTGATAGCCTGGACGGCTGCTGGCTTTCCTCTTGATTGGCGCCATCAGATGAATGCACGAATGGACCAGAATCTATCTCAGGCAGATAATTGCACGGCGTGCGATCTGCAGTGCACGGTGTGCACCTGTGGATTTTGGGAGAAACTGTGCAGCGGCGTGGACGGCTCTGCTTTGCAGAAACTTTGCGGTGATGGGACGGAGTGATGGCGGCTGCTGCTAATAGGACGAGCTTTAGATAGCGTCGGCGGCGCTTGGCGGTGCTGCTGTGCACAGCTGGAGTTGCGGAGAAGAAAGGAAGACGATGGCGACTTGGAAAGGCGGCTGGAACTGCTGGAGTCGCGGAGAAGATGCACGGCTGTTGCTTCGTGCACGGCTGCTACAGATCGGGCGTGCTCGGCGGAGATTGGAGCAACGACGGCGCGAGGTGCTGCGCACGGCTGCTAGATCTGGAGCTGCTGGGCGCGGCGGCGTGGAGTGGAGTCGGAGGTACTCAGAGGTGCTGCTGTGCACGGCTGGAGAAGAACGGCGCGCGGCTGTTGATGGTGGAGCTGTGCACGGCGGCTGCTAATCTTTGGGGTCGGGGTGCACGGTTTAGGGTTAGAGTGTTAGGCCATGCACTCCGGCCCTTTTGTTCACATTTCACTTAAAAGTGCACGGCGTGCATTTTTGGGGTGCACGACGTGCACCTTTCCAGGTCTTTTGTATATCTTTAAATGCCCAGGTGCACGGCGTGCGTGTCTGAGGTGCACGCCGTGCGTGTTTCCATATACTTAATATCAAACTTGAACATCGGGGTGAACGCCGTGCATTTGTGAAATGCACGTCGTGCATGTTTCCTGTAAGCTTTCGAGTCACCAAATCTCCAGCTGCACGGTGTGCATTTTTGAGGTGCATGGCGTGCATGATTCCAGAACATTCTTTACTACATTTCATAATGAAGTGCACGCCGTGCATTCTGAAGTGCACGCCGTGCATTTTGTGATTTCTGCAGAAAATTGCATTTTGTTAGCAGAAAATTATGACAGATCGAATAGAGATCAAGTCTAAATTATTACATTCATCCATGACAGGATTATTAACAAAATTAAAGAGTGTTTTTGATTTGAAAAAGCTTAAAAGAAATCTATCCTAATGTGGGGTCAACTCCCACGAGTTCCTCCATTTAGAGTCCGGAGTAAGACTCTTCAATCATTCATGTGTCATGGAGGGAGCAAGAGGCTCCCTTGTCTAGAATCTCAGAAGATGAATACATCTTGCATCTTTGTCCATTCACTTTGAAACTCCCATCTTTTCCTTGTAATTCCACAGCTCCATATGGAAAGATCTTCAATACAAGAAAGGGGCCGGACCACTTTGACTTTAGCTTTCCCGGAAATAACTTCAGCCTTGAATTGAACAATAAAACTTGGTCTCCTTCTTGAATATCTTTCCTGCGGATTCTTTTGTCATGCCATGCCTTTGTTCTTTCCTTGTACAACTTCGCATTTTCATAAGCATCGAGGCACAACTCTTTAAGTTCTTGAAATTGTAGAAGGCGTTTCTCTCCAGCTTTCTTCATATCAAAATTTAAGAATTTGATAGCCCACAATGCACGGTGCTCAAGTTCAAGTGGAAGATGACAAGACTTCCCATAGATAAGCTTGAAAGGAGTGGTTCTTATGATGGTCTTGTAGGCTGTGCGGTATTGCCCAAAGTGCATCATCAATCTTCAAAGCCCAGTCTTTTCTTGAACTAGAGACGATCTTCTCAAGAATATTTTTCAGCTGCCTATTAGAAACCTCCACTTGCCCGGATGTTTGAGGATGATAAGGCGTAGAGATCTTATGAGTGACACCATACTTGGAAAGAAGGTTGTTGAATTGTTTTTCAGCAAAGTGTGTCCCTCCATCAGAAATGACAACACGTGGAACACCAAACCTAGGAAAGATGATCTTCTGAAATAGCTTGATTACTGATTTGGCATCGGGTGATTGGGTTGGAATGGCCTCAACCCATTTAGACACGTAATCAACAGCAACAAGAATGAACTGATACCCGCATGAGGATGGGAATGGTCCCATGTAGTCAACACCCCATACGTCAAACACCTCAACCTCTAGGATAGAGTTGAGTGGCATGTCATCACAGCGGGATATACCTCCAGTTCTTTGGCATTTATCACAGGATTTAACAAAAAGATTTACATCCTTGAAGAGCGTAGGCCAATAGAAACCCGCTTGGAGTATCTTTGCAGCAGTCTTTTCTCCTCCAAAATGGCCTCCATAAGAAGAAGCATGGCATTCAGCAATGATGGCGGGAATTTCTTCTTCAATCACACAACGGCGTATTAACCCATCACTCCCATGTTTGAATAGGAAAGGATCATCCCAATAATAGAACTTTACGTCATGAAAGAACTTCTTCTTTTGTTGATATGTCAAGCCGGGTGGAAGCTGCCCTGTAGCAAGAAAATTTGCAATATCGGCAAACCATGGTGCTTGAACAGATGATAGAGCATAAAGTCTTTCAATGGGAAGATGATCTTCAATAGGTAATGAGTCTCCCGCTGTAGTGGATAATCTAGAAAGATGGTCATCAACGCTGTTTTCAGTTCCTTTCTTGTCTCGAATCTCTAGATCATACTCTTGTAGAAGCAACACCCAACGAATAAGGCGTGGCTTTGCATCCTTTTTGCTCAAAAGATATTTGATTGCAGCGTGATCAGTATAGACTATCACTTTGGAACCCACAAGATATTTTCAGAATTTCTCAAAGGCATACACAATAGCAAGCATCTCCTTCTCTGTAGTTGTGTAGTTGATTTGCGCATCATTGAGGGTCTTGCTTGCATAATGAATGGCATGGAGCTTCTTGTCTTTCCGCTGTCCTAGAACAGCTCCTACCGCAAAATCACTTGCATTGCACATTAACTCAAAGGGGGCATCCCAATCTGGAGGTTGAATGATGGGGGCTGAAATGAGAGCTTCCTTGAGTGTAGTAAAGGCTTTATAGCATTCTTCATCAAAGACAAAATCTGCATCTTTAGCAAGGAGAGAACACAACGGTTTTGCAATCTTTGAAAAATCTTTTATGAATCTTCTATAGAACCCTGCATGTCCTAAGAAGCTTCTTATGTCCTTGACTGAAGATGGGGTGGACATTTTCTCAATAGCTTCCACCTTTGCCCTGTCAACTTCAATGCCCTTGTTAGAAATCACATGTCCTAGTACTACACCGGATTGTACCATAAAATGGCACTTCTCCCAGTTTAGCACTAGGTTAACCTCTTTACATCTGGCTAAGACTAAGGACAAATTAGACAAGCATTGATCAAATGAATCGCCGTAAACACTAAAATCATCCATGAAAACTTCCATAATATTTTCAATGAAATTCGAGAAAATGGCCATCATGCACCGCTGAAAAGTGGCGGGTGCATTACAAAGACCAAAGGGCATGCGTCGATAAGCATAAGTGCCATATGTGCAAGTGAACGTGGTTTTTTCTTGATCGGGCGGGTAGATAGGAATCTGGTAAAACCCGGAATATCCATCCAAATAACAAAAATAAGAGTGTTTAGCAAGGCGTTCCAACATTAAATCAATGAAGGGTAAAGGGAAATGGTCCTTGCGAGTTGCTTTGTTTAGACGCCGGTAGTCAATACACATACGCCAGCCTGTGACCATGCGTGTCTGTATCAACTCATCATTGTCTCCCTTTATGATAGTTGCACCCCCCTTCTTAGGTACTACATGAATAGCACTAACCCAGGGACTGTCACTAATGGGATAAATAATTCCGGCATCCATTAGTTTTAAAATCTCTTTCTTTACCACGTCAAGCATGTTTTGATTTAAATGTCTTGGTGGTTCAACGGTTGGTTTTGCATCATCCTCCATGTTTATTCTATGCATACAGATTTTAGGATGAATGCCTTTCAAGTCATTAATGGAATAACCAATCACATCTTTATACAAGCGCAATTCAGCAAGTAATTTATTTTCTTGTTCCTTGGTTAATTCATCATTTATTATAACAGGAGATGAAGAATTTGGGTCTAGAAACGCATACCTCAGCCCCGGTGGAAGGGATTTAAGTTCTACCTTTTTCTTTGAAGCTTCTTCATCAACCTTTTCTTCATCACGTGGAGCTTCTTCTTGATTTGCTTGAGCTTTATAAATAGGAATAGCTCCAGAATATTCAGACTTATCATTTTCAGCAATGACGTCATCACAATAGTTTATCATGAAATCTATCATATCATCAACATAATCATCCATTGGATCAGCAGTATCAAATAAACAAATCTCCTTTACTTGTGCGGGTGCTTTCATGGCATCGGAAATAGAGAATTCAATTTCTTCTTCTCCCACACGTAGGGTCAACTTTCCTTCCCGAACGTCAATTAGACAACCAGCAGTCCTCAAGAAAGGTCTCCCAAAAAGAACTGGATTGCGAGGGGTCTCTACCATGTCAAGCACTACAAAATCACATGGTATATAGAATTTGCCAATTTGTACAAGCACATCTTCTAATACACCTTTAGGGTGTTTAAGAGAATGATCAGCTAGTTCAATAACCATCTTTGTTGGCTTTAGATCCCCAAGGTCTAGCTCTTGCCATAGATTGGTTGGAATGAGGCTAATGCTAGCCCCCAAATCCACTAAGCCTTTTTCAAAAGTGACATTATTGATCTTGCATGGCAATGTGAAAGGTCCCATATCATCCAGCTTTTCCGGGATAGAAGGAATGCAGTTTTGAATAATGGAGCTTACATGTTCAAAAAGTTTGACTGTTTCTACTTGATCCGCTCTTCTCCTTTTAGATAAGATGTCTTTTAAGAACTTGGCATAAGAAGGCATCTCAGTAATAACATCGGTAAAAGGAAGATTAACTTGCAACTTGCTAAGAATGTCCATAAATTTCTTGAACTTGACATCATCTTTATTGTTGACAAGCCTATGAGGGAAAGGTGCGGTAGCTTTGAAAGAAGGCAGATTTTCAGATTTACCTTGCTCTTTGTTGCAATTAGAAATGTGAGATTCTTCCTCATTAAGTACCTCCATGTCCTTCTCCTTAGGTGGCGAAGGTCTTTCAATTTCAGCTCCACTCCTTAGAATAATGGCATTGGCTTGCTGTCTAGGATTCACTTCCGGCACACTAGGAAGAGAACTGGATTGCTGTCCTTGATAAGAAAGAGCTTGTTGAGCTATTTGATTCTCCAACATCTTTGTATGGGTGGATATGTTGTCTACCTTGGATGAAAGTTGAAGAATAGCATCCTTAAGTAGCTTATCATTCCCCCTAAGCTCTTCATTTTGCTACGTTTGTGTGTAATAAATTTTTCCATCATAGTCTCAAGAGAAGATTTTTGGGGCTGTTGTTGTTGTCCTTGATAGCCCCTGTTGTTGTAACCTTGCAGATTACCTTGTCGGTTGAATTGTGATTGCTGCGGCGGTTGTTGTTGTCCCTGCTGAAAATTGTGAGCATTGATAGTATTCTTGTAAGAAAAGTTGGGATGATCCCTCCATCCTGGATTGTATTGATTAGAATAAGGGTTATATTGCTGGTTCCTCTGCATCTCAATAGCATTAACCTGTTCAAGATCTCCCTCCATAGTGTTGGGAGCAAAACATTGAGAAGAAGTATGCCCCGGATTTCCACAAGCTTCACATGTGGCTTCTGCTGATTGAACCGGCAATGTAGTCAACTTCTCGAATTTTTGAGTGAGAACATCAAGCTTTGCAGCAATAAGGTCAACGGCGTCAACGGTGTATTTTCCTCCCGGCTTCACACTAGAAGAACTTGCATTTGATGATGAATTGGCTCTTCTATCACCTCCCCATTGGCAATGGTTGAGTGATATATCTTCAATGATGTCATAGGCTTCTCTATAAGATTTGGTCATAAGAGCACCACCGGCTGCCGCATCAAGCGTCATCCAGGTGTTATAGAACAGCCCGTTGTAGAAAGTCTGAAGAAGTAGCCAATTAGTAAGACCGTGATGAGGGCAAAGACGTTGAAGGTCTTTGAACCTTTCCCAAGTATCGTAAAGAGTTTCACCATCATTTTGAGAAAAGTTAGTGAGCTGATTTCTCAAATGAGCAGTCTTGCTTGGAGGAAAATATTTGGCAAGAAAAACATTAAGTAGATGGTCCCAAGTTTTTATAGACTTTTTCGGAAGAGACAAAAGCCAAGTTTTGGCCTTATCCCTTAGAGTAAAAGGGAAAAGCATCAACCGTACTCCATCTACTGTTACACCATTAATTTTGAAAGTGTTTAAGTATTCCAGAAATTCTGCAATGTGAAGACTTGGGTCTTCATTAGCGGTACCCCCAAAGCGGTTTTGTTGGATCATCTACATCATAGAAGGAGAAATGGAGAAATTGTTCACTTCTATGGCTGGTAGGTCGATGGCTCCACATATGTTTGTGGCCACCGGCATAGCAAAGTCCTTGAGCGGGCGGTCGTCTTCCATGATTGGAAGGCTTGGTGAAGTTTCCTCAACAGATGAAAAAGACGGCGTGGATGATGATGGAGATGGTGATGGTGGCGGAGTAGTATCCTCTAGCAGTGATTGTTCTTTCCTCCTTGATCTTCTCAAGCTTGAGAGGCTTCGCTCTATCTCAAGGTCTAATAACGGGGTTGTTTGAAGACCTCGTTGCGAGCGACACATGCAACCTGAAATTAACAAGAAAAATATAAGAACACAACTAGAAGATATATGAAAATTTCGAAAATGAGGATTATGATCTAGTCTCAAATACTTGTTAGTTCTTATTACTCCAATTAATTTACCGTAGCTCCCCGGCAACGGCGCCAAAAACTTGTTGGCTTTTAGGCTAACGAGTTTCAATCAAATTAATGATCTTTTACCCGGTTAAACCAACTCCGCAAGTATACAGAGGTGATGTAGTCGGGATCGAACTCAAGGAGCTTAAGCAAATTAATTGAACGCAACAGACCTAGCTTTCATCAATCTAGATCGGTTTTTAAAAGAGTTGACTGTTTAATGTCTAAAACAGGAAAAGTTAAGAATAAACTTTACACAAGTTTAGGCGGATTAACAAGGTTTTAGTCAAATGCTAAAGGATCCTGGACATTAGGAGATTTATTCACATACCATAGCAATTAGGTAAACTTGGCAATCTAAACATATCTAAGCTCTTATCTCAAAAGGTCGATGTGTTGCATTTTTATCTCCCGAAGCAAATGCAACGATCGCAACATCAAACAACATTCTCATGTTAATTTTCGTTTTTGATCACAAACAACCTTTCAACTATTTCTAGCTACTCTCATAGACTAGAAAGAGTTGTTATAAAAGATACCATCCATACATTCATATTTATTTTCTCAAATCAAACATAAACGCAGAAAACATGCACACAACATGGCCAATATCATATGCAAGAAGAGAAGAACCGGCATTTTTATAAAGAGAGACAAGAAACATAGACATTTAGTACGAGATTACGTAGTTTCACACATGCTATGGCATGGGAGTTACTCTCCCATGCCCAAGAAAAAGGATCTACTCGTCCATAACTATGTACAGCAGAATTTCTACAGAATTCTCAATGCTAGACATGGTTTTGGGAAGAAAAGACAAGAAGAACCAAAGATGTAACCACAAGGAGTAAGAAATCCGGCTTTATGACGAGATTCCCTTCCTTTAGCTGCTCTAAAACGTACTGACTCCTCTCCCGAGAAGCTGCACGGAGTTGGGGAAGCTTGGCTGCACTTTGGGGAAGACAATGGAGAAGTGGAGAAGAAGAAATGGCTTCTTTTTTCAAGAAACCACCTTAGTTCCTCCCAATTCGCCCTCCTCTACTCTCCTCTGCCGTTGGGACGAGAGAAAACTTCCAAATGGTCGAACATAACTGTCCCATTCCTTCCCTCTTTCTTTTAAAATCGTATTCTGCATTTTCGAAATTCTGAAACTGCCAGGTGCACGCCGTGCACCTGCAGTGCAGTTATAAATAGGGCTGCAGTTGACAACGAACTGGTACGTGCACTTTTGAGATTGCACGCCGTGCGTATCGTCAGAGCCTCTTTCAACAATTCACGTTCCAGGTGCATGCCGTGTCTTCTGGATGTGCACGCCGTGCATATTCGTGGTTGAGCATAACGGAATTCCTTTGTGATGTTGCACGCCGTGCACTTTGAAAGTGCACGCCGTGCATTTTACTGTTTCGGCAGATAAATCTTCTCTGGGACGGTGCACGCCGTGCATCTGAGTTTGCACGCCGTGCACTTTACTGTTTCTGTAGAAAAACGTTTGAAATTAGTCATTTTTGTGAAAAACTTGCAATACAAGTTATTGGACACGTAGAACAACTAAAAGATGGAAAAACTACTATGAAAGAGACTGAATTACACTAGAAAGAACCAAATTTGTGTGTGATAACATGTGAAAAGATGATATACAAATCACACAACAAAGTCCGTTGTGGTTTTCATATTCAAAGAACAACATACAAATCTTTTTAAGACAATGTGTGGTGATTTATTTATTTGTAATGAGTATCTAGTGTGACATGCTCCTTCAAAAGTGAAATTCTCCCGCTCAATGATTATATGTATGCAGAAGTGGGGTGTTACAGAGATGCTACAATACCTAAGGGTGATGTTTGGCCATAAGGAATACCATTGGATGCATGTTGGTGATAACTGACTCATTTTGCTATATCATGCAATGATTATAATTATACATTAAATAAAACTCAACTTAATGTTAAAATAGGTGGAACCACTTGATGATGTGTGTGTCTAATCCTACACTTGATGTCAATCTTTATGACAATGAAATTGACATGCAAAATCCCAGTCATGTAACATATTTTCCCTCACAAATCATAAGTCAATAATGACATGAGTTAACTTATACTATATGCATTAACAATCAATTTATTCCTATAGGTTACATGGACTCCATATATGCAATAAATTTGTCTTGTATAAAATTCCAATGATATGTAGAAATTTATTTGAGTGGCAAGTACCTGATAGAGAGATTCATTAGTTTAGAGTATAAGTTCAACCACAACCACAATGATTTATAGAATAAGCTAGAGTTGATGGGAGAGGACAACCTACGACAGATTTGTTGAACTTCTATCATAGGGAAGTGGTACTTTGAAACAATAGACATGCACTTTGAGTTCAATTACCTAGCATGACTGATATACCACAACAACATTCTTGGTATGAGTCTGTGTGTGTCTGCATTTGTCCTATAGTGCCTCTATCACATTATTATTATCCTAGAGGTTATGTGGAGTGAGAAAATGTAAGTAAACTAATATTAAATATCATTTCCTTTATAAGTTTTTATTATATTTCATTTCATGATTGTGGAATTGTACTTTTGGTCACAACTCCAAACATACATGAAGATCAAAGAGGTGTTGAAAAAATAAAAAAGTATATAAGGATGGGTAGATGCACATGATCACATCATCAACATACTCAATACTTATTTTGATTAGCTTCCTCCTCATAAACAACCACAATTTACATCAACATCAAATCCATATGTTTATACCACAATGGGAACTGACTAAAGCTCACCATTTGAGTACATGGGATGACACTCATCCAAAATTTGAGGAACCTCCATTTGAGAATTGGAAACCTAATGATATAGGTCCATCTTCCATACATACTTAGACTTATTTGACATACACTAGAACTACATGTACACAACCTTCTTCAAGTTTCGACATTCCCATGACATCAATTAGCCATCCTATACCTTCCTGATCCAATATTAGCCAGTCTGAGCCCATACACAGGTCATAAAATAACCAACCTACATTTTCCCAACCAGGGATCAATCAGTTTAAGCTTATGGCTTTTTCATCATTCATCTCACATGTAGTACCATCTACACTCTCCTGGCCTCAAGACGGCTTCAACCAGTCATGGATTTTTCAACCAATTTCTACTAGTTGGGTACCACTATGCTTGTGATTACTCAAATAGGATTCAACCAACTAAAATTTACTCAACATTGATTCAGTTAGTCAGAGGTTGTTCAACAAGGAGTTAGACAACCATACTATATTTAACAATATGCAGATTTACTGACTAGTTCAACTCAAGGTGACTATTTCATTGAAGATCTATTTTCCTATCCCCATCAGGCTCGCAAAGAGAGAAATGATTCAGATTAAGCATTTTATATATGTATTTTTTATGCACTCCATATATTTCATCCTATATTATTATTATTTTTGCATAACTATTCACTCGCCAATCTATTATTGTAGTTATATTTATATATTTCACAATAACGGGAGGGCGAGATGAATAATATGAACCCTCAATCTCTTAAAGTAAATACATGTATAAGTTGTATAAATATAAAATAAATCATATAATTTTAGGTGTGCAATGTGCTTTAGAAACAAAAATGGTATATGATACAATCTTGTAGTTGTTGACAAAGATTGAAGGGGAGGGAAACATAGAATCTCTAGGGGGAGTGAAGGTTCCATGTGGCATCTCCAAAATGGAGATGCCATGGGTAGTAAAGAAGCCATAAATTTTCATTAGGGGGCACCACATAAATATGAATTCAGAATCATATGTCCATATAGTAGTTTAAAAATGAAATCATCATCAACTAAGCCTTAGTCTTAACCATGTAGGGGTCGGCTACATGAATTTTTTGTTTCCATTCAGCTCTATCATGGGTCATATTATACTCAAGATGTAAAGACTCAAAATCTCTCTTTATAAGCTCTTCCCATGTTAATTTAGGCCTTCCTCTTATTCTATTAATTATGCTTGACTCAATAACATTGCTTTGTATAGGCGCATTAGTCGGTCTGTGTTGCACATGTCCATACCATCTGAGTCGACACTCGCACAACTTGTCCTCAATGCTCACCACCCCTACTTTATTCTTGATGTAATCATTTATCAAAAGATCTTTTCTTGTTTTCCCACACATCCATCTTAGCTTACACATTTCAACCACATTCATCTTGTTGAGACCTTATTTCTTCATTATACAATGTATACTCCCATAGAGCATGATTGTCCGTATAGTTGTTCCTTGAAACTTATTTTTTAATATGAGATGGATCTTCCGGTCACATAATACTCCAATTACACTCCTTCATTTCAACCATCCTATAGTGATCCTATGAAAAATGTCATCTTGGACATCCCCATCTTTTTGAGTAACAAAACACAAGTAATAAAATTTATCACATTTTGATATATCTACTCCATCCAACTTGGCTCCACCATTCACACTGTGAAATTGGCTGAAATTACATTGCATATACTCAGTTTTGCTTGTACTAATCATCAATCCATTTGATTCCAATGTCTTTATTCACAATTCAACTTTGTCATTCAATCCATCTTTGATTTCGTCAATCAACACAATATCATTAGAAAATAACATACACCAAGGAATGTCATCGTGAACATTATACGTCAACTCATCCATGACAAGAACAAATAGATATGTGATAAGTGTGGATCCTTGTTGTACCCCAACTATGATAGGAAATGTTGACGTATCTCCTCCAGGAGTCTTCACACTTGTGTTGAGCTATCAAACATGTCTTTAATCAAGTCAATGTATTGGATTGCATCTCCTTTTTCTTTAAAACCATCAATATACTTCTCTGGGTACCTGATCATAAGCCTCTTCCAAATCAATAAAAACCATATGAAGATCTTTTTTACATTCTCTATACTTCTCCAGAAGCCTCCTTATCAAAAAAATAACATCTTTTGTTGATCTTACAAGCATGAATCCAAATTGGTTGTTTGATATCTACGTTATAGATCTTAGCCTCTACTCAATAATCCTCTCCCGAAGCTTCATAGTGTGACTCATCAACTTGATATCTCTATAGTTTATGTGGATCTAAAGAACTCCTTTTTACTTGAAGATGGGGATTATAGTATTATTTCTCCACTTATATAACATCTTCTTAGTCTTCATAATCTTATTAAAGAATTTTGAATGTAAAAATGAAATAAGAAGATAAATGTTGAAAACCATTTGTAATGTATACAAAAAATAGAAAGAGATAACAATAGTGGTAATAAGCATGATCATTTTGTATGTTGTACTATAGAAAATTGGAATACTCATCAGATAGGGACATATTAAATCGAAATAATTTCTTTTCTAAAGTTTCTAAAAGAAAAATTATGAGCTGTTGGTTGACAACAACAGTTATGTAAGTAAGACCTAAATGGTGTCCCAAACATTAGCACAATAAATTAATATATCTTCTCCTAATCCCGGATAAAGATTATCCATGTTAGGTGGAATTGTACTCATTGGGTCTTTAGAGGACTCGACACTTGTTCTTCATAGTCTCGAATAGGACATTCATTGGAGTTTGAAATATGCAGTTATTTTTTTTGACAAATTTGTGCATTATAATTGACTGTTTGTAACATAATAAATATGCACTTGAGAATATCATACATTCAATACCATACGTACTTATACAAAGATAAATTGTATAATGTGATTAAATTCTAATTATAACATATCAAATAATGAGACAAAGAATTTTGTGTATTTATTTATATCTTTGTATATAAAAAATGATAAACTAAGCATAATATTAGAAGAATAAGTATAAGATTAGAAGAAAATATGATAAAATAAGTATAAGATTAGAAGAATAATACTTTTATTTAAAATGGTGATTCTATTTATGGCATCGTCGAGGCTTGAACTGGATACCTATTGGTAAAAACCGAAAAATCTAACCACTTGGGTGTCCCACCTTGGACTAGAAGAACAATTAGTAACTAGAAAGAAATGATTTTTACCTTTGGAATACCAAACAAAAGATGAAAGAGTGACACATGGCCTTACAAATATTGATGCAAAGAAGGTAGAACATAAGATGTGTCAGTTACTAAAAGGAGATGTATGATTTGTATTAATCCAACAATAGAGCAACAATAAAGATCGGGAGCGAGACTTTTGAGAAGATAAAAATGAGCTTGAACTGACATGCAAATACACACAAAGCCCTAAAATGTGGGAAAAGATGTGCCAAACTAATTAATGGATAAGTTGTAAGAGAGTAAGCAGTAAAAAATGGTTGACCCATTATACAAAGGACAACACCCAAAAAGTCACAAGTGGGAAAAGCTAAAAATGATCCAATGTTGTTGCATCAGCTCTATCAAAAATGAAATCGAGGAAGGATATAATGATTACGCAATTGGTGCTGGCATACATGAACAATGTAAAATAAAATAGATATAATAGAATAGAAAAGGAATAACAACTTGTAAGAAAAGTAGTGCAATGTAGATCTGAAGGTTTTATTTTTCCCACTATTTGACTATTTTTTGTTGTTCTGGGTAAGAATCTGCTATTTTACTTTTACCAACATTATCATCTTGGAAGTCATAATGATCCATATGAAAATCATTCAATGGTTGAATGATTGTCGGAATCCAAGAGACTCTCTTGTTTTATCCCTCTCAAGATACCCCCATGTTAGCTTATGTACGCAATCCCTAAATGCATATAACATGGAAGCATGATGGCCAATCATGAAAACAAACAATAAGAACCAAAACATATCTTGGAATAGTAAATCAGCTAGCATAAAACATGAAGTCTAAGTTCATATAAGTTATGACATAGTATCTACTCTCCCATGCCCAAGAAGCAAAGTTCTACTAAAACATAGTGATGAAATGCAAGTAGAAATAGTAAATCATGGAGTAGCACATGAGTAAAGAATGGGAATAAAAAAGTAATCTATAGGAGTGGAAAAATAAGTAGGAACTACAGATGGAAGGCAAAGTTTTGTCCTTGCAATTACTCCTACTCTAACAACCTTCTCTCCTGAGCGGTTGGAATAGAATAGAGAAACCTTTCTTGTAGTCGTTGAAGATAAATGGAACAGAGAAGAGGTTCTCTCTGAAGCAACCGTCTTGCCTTCTCCAAAACCACCTTCCTTCTTCTATTCTCTTCTCTCTGGTTGAAAAGTCCTTCAAATTATGAGTGATAATTGTCCCATAGGTGTCCTTTCGTACTTAAAAATGAGATAAGATTGCTCTCCAAATGTAAAGAAATTGTTAGGGATACAGAGTGTTTGTGAAAATTCACAGTGAGTCATCCTAAATAACTGAAGGTGAAACTACCCCGCTCAAAGGATGCATGGCATGTCACCTGGATGACACATTGTGTTGCCAGTAATTGATGAAGATCTAGAAAATTTGGACCCAGTGAACACAACATTTGCAGATACCAACACGCTGTGCTGGTTGCCATGCAAGGACTTTGGCTGATTCTTTGAATGAAGGGACACAACATGTTATTTAGAAGATACACCATGTCACTGCTCATTAGGGAGGGAATGTTATCTATCAACAACTGACACACCATGTTCAACAAAATGACATGTTTGTTTTAGAAACTTGAGAATTTCCCTGAAGAATGTGCAATCACTTGGGGCATCCAACCAAGGTTGGATTTTGATTGGGTTAACCCTATTTTTTGTCATTATCATTACTTGTGATCACAAACATGAAATGAGTAAAGAAAACTATAAAGTGGGAAATCTAGTATGATTAGAGGTAAAATGAGGTATAAAGTGGAATGAAAACACATAAAAAAGTGAGCAAAAAGTCTTTATGAATTATGCACATCACCCTAACATTATTTACTAATAGATACAAATGACATCCGTTATATGATAAGCAAAAAACTAATAGCATTTTCCTTTTACTTTTTTGTAGTATCTAATTCAAAATGAGAAACCATCTTGGATTTGTTACATAATATTAGTTCTATTAAATATTTGTTAATCAAACTTTTCCTATTGCTTTCCTTCCAGACACTCCATACCACACTCCATACAACTGATAAGACTAATGCACGCTATGCTCATAGATTCAAATGACCACTACTATGGATTGAAATTGACCAAAATTTCACTTTCAAAAGCTACTGCACATTTAAATTTATGTCTCAATTGCTAAGGTTTTTGATACATAATTTTATTACAAAAATTGATAATGTCTAACAAAAATAAAAATGTGACGGAGTCCCTTCACTTAATTGAATGCAAAATTTAATACATAACATGTTATCTATAACTATATACATGTATACATCGCATAATCCAAATCTCCATAAAATAGTTAAGTATCTTTTCACTTACACATGTAGGCTCCCACCCCCACACCAAAATATGATGTTATCATATATATAGGTATATTTATGTATGTAGACCATCTTGATAAAACTTCATGACCTAATTTCTTAATTTGGTAGTTAAAATATTATCTACTTAGACAGGAGTAAAATTGTTAAAACTTTGGTCAAAAATATCAATCAAAGTTTCTATTTCTGGACCATAAAAAATGGTGTCAAAATAAACATCTCAATATATGATCCCTACTATGATATCAAGTGGATTTATTACAATTAGTAGATATTCAAAAGGTAGATATAGGTGAAGATGATGTCTACTATGTTCTAAAGATTGCTAATAAATGATCACGATGGGAATATAAAACTTAAAGTGTTCTATGTATGAATATGAACCATATAAGTTACTTCATTTAAGGTGTTCTAAGTATGGGGGTGGGGGAGTAGCCCAGTGGTGCGGCTTGACAATCCCCAATGAAGGAACCCATGTTTTACTCTGGGCGTAACCCTTGGGGCGCAACAAGGCCCCACGTTACTAAGCGCGCCGCGGTTCCCCTAAGTACACAGCTGGTTCTGGGGTTTACCCTTGGCTGGGTGGGGTCCATTAGTGGCCGATCCTGGGAGGGGTTCCTCATTATAAAAAAAAGGTGTTCTAAGTATGTTTTCCAAACCTAGTATCTAAACGATATTTTTTTCTCTAGGTGAGATTAATCTATTTAGTACTATGAAAAAGGAAGGTGGTCCCCTTATAAAGGATGTCATATGCTTTCTTGACTAAGAAGATTGCCTTGCATTTATATAGGATATTGGGGTCTTTGGGTGGGGAACAATATTCCCTCTAGATTTGAATCCCCCTATAGCACAAGATTTTTCAAACACATATACATGAGAGGATGTATCAATCCATTCACATAATATTGGGAGTTTCACAATTTAAATCCATTACAATAATGGAGTCAAAAACCATTACAGACTCAAAAAATTATGTTCTCAACATTGTTCGTAAAGCTCAACCTTAGCATACATACATATGTAAGAAAACTATTAATATGAATACATGAATCTAAGTAAACATATTTTGAATGTATAGAGACACCCCACCGGAGAAAACATCCTAAATCCTTAGTTGAAGGCACAATTTCACCCTCCTAATGCTCCATCCATGTAGTTATCCCATCTCCAACCATACATAAACAAAATGTAAGTTAGCATAAGTAGAATTGAGGAGCACGATCATCTACTTCTAATAATAGGAAATATATAATTTTTGAAAACTATGTTAAATACAAAATGATTGACTATAAAACCATGAAATCATAGCATAAAATCATTTAAACATCAAAGCCTAAATAAATATTGAGATGTTTAGAGAGCTCAAGTTTTTGACTAGCCATTATAGGATAACAAGTGGGAATAAAATGACTAATTGCGGGCTAACTAACATTTTGCAGAAAAGGTGCTTAGTTAAATTAAGATTCAAAAGAAAAGCTACCCAACCAGATTACAATTAATTTGAAAATCGGCCTGACTTAAAAAGTAATTTTTGTAGAAAATAACTTAAACGATTTTGGAGAAATTATCTACCCATCATAAGGGTGTATACAAGTATAAACTTGATTTGTGATGGTTTTGGGAAGTTCTCACTTTCTCTTACATCATTCCTATTATGTTGTTCAAGTACACATCTAGAAGTTATAATTCTAGGTAAAACTTGTATACAAGCATCCAAACACGCATGTTATAGCATATCCTTTGTCATCAAATCTTGTCTAAGTTCCTTGATATATTGAACACTTAAGTGCACATTAGTAACAAAAACAAACATATTTGTATCATTAAAATTAGTGTGTGGTATATACAAAAAACAAAAATCTCCCCGATTTTTATGATTACAAATATTTCTAAAAGATAAGGTTAAGATAGACAAAGTGGGAGCATCATACCCTTGATTTTATATAAATGAAAAAATATCATTGTTTATTCTCCCCATTGTTGAAGTTAGGAAGTAGAGCAAGAAAAAAACTCCCCCTCAAGAAAGCACACTCCTCAAATAGATAATCATATAAAAATAGAACCACATACCCAAGCAACAATTATATACCAATTTGAAATAACAAATGAAATGACAATGCCTGATATTCAAAAGTCACAAGAACATTAAGGAACATCCATTGAAAGATGCCCCAATATGAATGAGAGGAATGTACATTCCTTTGTTATAAGATATCCCACGAAGCATATTAAGAGATCAAAGATAATATAGGCCAATGATAATGAATGTTAAATCCATCACTGTCAAAGTGAACCATAAAAAAGAAACATTTGTTGAAAAAGATATCTAAAATATAAATGAAAGGAATATGACATCCCTCATGATAGAGAGAGGTCATAAAAACTAATGAGAAACAAAAATATTCTCTATATTATATTATCAAAGGATGTTAAGCCCACAATTGATACAAAGAAGCCATTATAAAAAAAATCTAAATTTTTTGGCAACATATATAATAAGATTGAGACCCCTATTCCACACACACATAAGATAATTTGATCTCAATTTAAAATACATTTGCAAACTATAAGATATCAAATAATGTACTAAAAACTCATATGCAAGATGTTAAATAAAACATTCATACCTAAAAGATCAAATTAAACTTGTAGAAATAAGGGTATAACTACCAACAAAAATATAGATCAAAGAAAACGTTATGTGAAATATTTATTTTGAAACATGATATTTATGATCAAATCTTCACTATATTTAATTTTACAACAAATAATTTTTGTGCAATCATACTATTCATCGGAGTATATGAAATCAGAACTACTTATATACGGAAACTAAAAAGTAAAAAATCAAAACCAACATACTCATGGATAAACTAAGGGAATCTCCTATGAATTTATCTTGTATGTCATCTTGGATCAACTATCATGTTCACACATTTCCTCCATAGACATATTTTCAAGCATGAACCATAAGGGAAGATTAGGTCATCAATTGTCATTACTAAATCTAATTATTGAGCTATGAAAATATGAAATCACCATAAAATGAAATAAAATATTGACAAGGACTATGTGATTTAGCTACTCATATATCAATTTGATTTCAAGTTGCCAAATATTAGAAATATTGTTGAAGTATTTCAAGTATACACAATGTTGACTAAAGTGTCAAAATATCAAGATGTCAGAACAACACAATGTCAAAATATTAAGGTATTAAACTTTGAAGATATCAAAATATCATATATCAAACTATCAAGATGACAAAACATAAGAATATCAGAATATCAAGGTATGCAACTATCAATATGTTAAAGCATTGTTACTTCTAAATGTCAATAATCACTTTCATATTATATCTAAATTTTCTAAGTGCCATGTGCTGTCACACTGTATGTGGCGGATCGCCATGCTAAATGAGATTACTCAAAACCCAAAGCATGATCGATCAATAATTAACCACATAGTAGGAAAAGGGGATACTTAAAACCAAATTAAATATCTCAAATATGTCCATGACCATTTAAATATAAGTCCAACAATTTACATAAAAGCACATATTATACTAGGTATTTACATATCTGTCCAGTGGCCTCAACCACAACATGTATACAAAAGATATGTTCCACATATATACATGCCATAAACAACGAACAAAATACAACCAAAAACTCAACTCGATACGCTTATCGTATACAAAACATCCCATGCATGAACATGAGAGTATAGGGACGACCCTAAGACACATTCACCCTATCCAACCTTCTACTCCTACTGATCTTCAAGCTGCTCCTTTTCACTACCACGAGCCTGACGCCGCCGTTGTCGATCACCTAAAAAGATATGGTGACTCACAAGGTGAGACCCATGATTAATGAGAGATATAACTCTCAACAATATTTATTGATTACAACAAGTTATGTGATTAAATAGATTAAGCAGATAAAACATGTAAAGTATGATTAACAAAAAATATAGAGGAACATATAAAGCTATCACCTTTTAAACAATTGATTTATCTTACCACATTATATATCAACTAAGCATTATAAGAAACAAGGCAAAGGTTATCAACCAATGTGAATTGTTGTTTGATCCTAGAAGATATACTACATGACTGGATTACATCTTTTATTAAGCCCTAGGGAGCTTGAGGTATACCACTTAAACTTCCAATTGACCATTGCAAAGTTGCAATCAGTTCTGTACAAGATCTAGGAGAGCTGAAATCCTAAGATCTCTTCCCCTCGATCAGTATGAGTCCACCACAATGACAAATTAGTTAAGCTACAATCAACCTAGTTCATCCTTGGTATATAGGCCATGACACTAGAAAACCAGGGTATACAAAACCCTATCATCCAAGATACAACCATAGTTGTCCTCAATCATATAACATATGCATATATTGGAGACACGACCTCAATCGCTCTCAGTCTCAGGAAAGACCCCAACCTTCCTCCAACATTGGGATCATGATGAAAATGATACACACTCCCTGCACCTACATATAGTCAATAATATACGAGTCTAAGCTTCCCTTTCGGAATACCTATTTCCCTATCCAACAAGTTCTAATACTAGAATAGTTCTACGACACATGGCATTACATGACTAGGGTTTCACTTGATTAGTTAATGCCAATTGAGTGAGTTACAACTGCATCAATCACGTTACATAAAAACCCTAAAAGGATTTCTACAAAAACATTTGGTATGTAACAACTCCAGAAGATATAAAATGTATGCAACATATTCTTTATCACATAATCACATGATACCAATCCTTGTCACACATAAAGAGGATTGCACCTCCACTAGGGCTGAAGACATGCCCATAAGTCATTCTGGCCATTCACATTACTTCCTATAAGAACATCATTATCTTTCAACACCTTGTAGAAGGTTTAACAAAATCATCATCATACTTGTGGTACACAAGTTTAGCATAAGATTGCATCAAACATAAGAGCTATGATGTTCACTAAGGTAACATAGTAGGGTTACCACTAGCATTATGAGAGTATTCCTCCATCATTAACATAAAGGAAAACAAGTACAACTAACCATCATCACATAATTAATTTAAGTTGGGTTCAACAAGATATATTGAAAAGATGTTACAAATCAGCACTCAAGGATAAACCATCAATTTGTTCACATACTTATGAAAACACATCACATTTACACCTAGCATCCCCCATCCCCATAGGATAATGGATGCACTTAATCCAACACACCACCATCAGATCATATGCTTCAACACAAACCATCACATCTCATACTCTACACAAGCATAGACTCACATTTAACACAAAACATGACCATTGAATCATGAACCTCAAACAAGACCATACGATTATGTGCATAAAAAACAAACCATCAAGTCATGGATTTCACATGACACCATCAGATTCAAGGTAGGGAAAACCATTGAATCATACACATAGTAGAACCATCAAATCATGCATCTAAGAAAGCCATAAAATCATGGACCTAGAAAGGCTATTGGATGTCAACAAAAGAGAAACCATAATTTAATAAATCTAGTTAACCCATTGGATATCAAGCCATGTAGACCATTGAATATTGACACTAGGAAACCCATCAGTTGTAAGAAAACATGAAGACCATTAGATATTTAACACACCATTGAATCATTGACCTATTGAGATAATCGGATGTTGAGATAGATGGACCATTGATTCTTGATCAAAACTAATGCATCAGATGTTAAAACTAAGTGAAAATAGATTTAATGCATTAAGGGAAACCATTGTTTATTAGGGTTAGGGAAACAGTTGTTTATTAGGGTTAAGGAAACCATCTATTGAATCACTTGATGAGAGCATCATGACCACCAGTTCTTCAGGAAAAATAGAACCAACATTTCTCAAGCACAAGAAAAAACCAACAAAACAACAACTAAGTCTCAAGTCGTATGTCCTCACTATTGACTTGAGAGTTATACATTGCCCATATTTTGATAACGAATTAATCATTCCGTTCCTATGTATCTAATATGTTTGTTCAAGATTGATTTTAGGCTGTAGGTACATGAAAAGGATCAAATTACATAAGCCCTAGTTTGTCCAAGTTCAAGTCAAAAGCAATGCAAGTGTGCATTTTGGGAAGTCACCCCAAATGACCTTAGATTAATTTTGTAATCACTTGTATTGATGATATGAATTTTAATTAAGATGAGAAAAAAATTGGGACACATAATTCTGACGTTTGGTCACTCAAAAGTCAAATTAGAAAATTTGTTACAGGCTATTTAACGGTCGAGTTGGAAAGTCAATCGATCCAGTGATGGATTTTCTAACGATGACCAATCGGTCGAGTTGCACACTCATAGAATTCGACCGATTGATCAAATAACAAAACTGATTTTGACTCATCGGTCAAGTTTTCCAGGACAAACTCGACTGATTGTTTGCAAATTGGCTTTGTCACTTAGTAGATCGGTCGAGTTACCTTTATTGAAACTCAACCGAATGTACTGTACGGAAAATGCAAAATAATTGATTATAATAGTTGGAGATTTTATGTGAGTGAGAATAGATCAGAAGTGATCCAACACTCAAGGGAACACCCCCAACTATAAATAGGACCCCTTGGAGTTCATTCAAATTTTTTTCATTCATGATGTTCTAAGTCCTTGCTATAGTTGATTGTGTTGCAACTCCTTGAGCCCCTTTCTCTCTCTCATTTACAAATCATTTCATGATTATGAGTGAGTCAGGCCAGTTGTAAGAGATCTACCTCCATGTTCTTATAAATATGTCATTCCATTCCATCCCATCTTGCCTACTGCCTTTCTCAAAGAAGCAAAGGTGAAGCAAGCTACTCCGAGTGAAGGTGAAGTTGTTGCTCTTCTTCTTCAATTTTGAAGAAGAGGTGAAGATCTTCTCCAGGTGAAGGAGAAGGGCAAGGCCAAGGTTCGAGAAGAGTGGGAAAATTCCTTCAAGCCCAAAGACTTGATGCAAGTGTGGGTAAGTCCTTGTTGAAGGTTGAAGACATCTTGATCAAGTGGGTAAGTCCTTGTGTAGGTGGAAGACTCTTGTCTTGATAGGTAAGTCCTTGGATGCATGGTGGTATCCTTGTATCTATTATGAATGAATATAAGTATACACGGATTGCAAAGTCCTAGAGGTTGACCTCTCTAGGTAGTGGATTGACTCTATCCTAGTTTGGAGAGTGGAACCACTTTAACCACCTTGTCCAAGTACATGTTTCAATTTCTCTCATCCTTGCTAAGCTTGCTTAGTTAGGACTTCAAATTGCTCTTAAGCTATTGGTTTTGATTGATATAATTTGAAGGTCTAACTTATATTGTGAAAATTTTGAAGCTCTATTCACCCCCCTCTAGAGCCCTAGATCCAACAAGTAGTATCAGAGCCAAGGATCTTCTCCAACAATATCTTGTGAGATGAGAAGTTGGACGACAACCTACTTGGTTCGCTCAACCTAGAGGGAGGCTTCTCCATGCGTCCTCCGATCTTTGATGACACCAACTTCCTCTATTGGAAGAGGCGTATGCAGTTCTACATTCAAGGGATGAACTTAGATATGTGGAAGGTGATGGTCACACCATACAAGGAGACAACCGAAGCTGTGTCAACATGGAATGAATTTGCACTTAAAGAAGCCTAGCTCAATGTTAAAGCCATAAGCATCCTCTATGCAACCCTTACCCCAATGGATTTCAACCACATCTCCTCATGGTATACCACCTATGAGATTTGGGATAAGCTGTGCATCACCTATAGGGCACAAAACAAGTCAAGGAGGCTAAGATCTACATGTTGAAAAACCTTCTATAAAACTTCAAATGGGCAAGAAAGAAGGGATTGCAGAGATGTACTATAGGCTCAATGTCATCATCAATGGCCTTCTTACTTTGGGTAGCACTTTGGATAGAGGTGTAATCAACTAAAAGATCTTAAGAACTATACCAAAGAGATGGAAGTCAAAGGTGAACTCCATTGAAGAAGTGAGGAGACTTTGTGACATCCCAACCGAAGAGCTCATTGGCAACCTCCAAGATCATGAGCCAAGGATTGACAAGCAAGAAGAAGAAGCCAAGCAAGAAGATAAGGAAGATAAGAAGATCAAATATAGTGCCTTCAAAGCTCAAGTAGAGGCGGTCATCCTTCAACAACAGCTTTCTTGTCAGACATCTCCGTCCTCTAGTGAAGATGATGGCCCTAGTGAGCATGAAGCCAACTACATCAAGGGCAAGCACTTCAAGAGAAAGCAATCCTCCTCCTCTACTCCTAGATGCTACAAGTGTGGAAAAAAGGGACACTACAAGAGTGAATGTCCTAAATAAGGAAATTCACATCACAAGGGAAGCTCCAAGAAGGAGGAAGAGTACAAGAATGAGAGCATTACAGGAGGAAGGAAAGGAAGGAGAAAAGACACAAGTATGCAACTTGGGAGGAATCAACCTCAAGTGGCTCTATCTCCAAAGAAGATTGAGAGTGCCACTTTGAACTCATGGCCTCTACTAGTGAAGAAATTGGTGAGACATGTGAGGTAAGATTGCATGAGTTATCTAAGGAAGTTCTTATTGATATGGTTGTTTCTACCCGTTCTTCTTTTGCTAAATGTAAATCTAAAAGAAAAAGGTTAGGAAACATTATTGATGATTTGTATTCTAAACTTAAAATTCTTGATCATAATGAGAAAATTCATCCTGAGAACATTGATAACTTGTAAGGCCAATTTCTTGATCTTGAGATCCAATACAATGGAGTTGAGGTAGAGAATGGTGTTTACCTTAAGAACATTGAAACTCTTAAGGAAGATAACCAATAGTGCCTAAATGAGCTTGAAACTCTTAAAACTAAAAATGCTGAATTTAAGCTCATTGTTGATGCTCATAGGGATAAGAGAGATGCTTATCTTAAAGAAATTAAAGTGCTTAAATCTAAAAAAGCTAGGTTGCTTGGTCAAGTTAATGATTTATCTTCTTGACCTATCTTGCTTAGTAATGATATTGCTTCTATTTCTCTTGAGAAATATTCTTATTTGACTAAAGCCATATGTTTAGAGGCCGACCTTGTTCATGCTAGAGATGATCTTGCTAGTTTGTCTTTTACTATCATATCTCTTAATGATGACAATCATAGACTTAGAGCCTCTGTAGAAATTCCTCAAAGGGAAAAACTCCCTAAATGAAATCCTTGACCACTCTACCAAACAAAGTGGTACTAGTGGTTTGGATTTGTAGGGGGAGAACCTAAGAAAAAAAAAAGCCAAAGGTATGAAAAAGAGTAAGGAAACCTCATTTTTTATTGGAGATTCTTCTGGCACTAAGAACCCTACTATTTGTTCTAATTGTAGATGTGATGATCATTCCTCTACTTATTATCCTTATAAGCCTAAGAGGACCAACCCAAAGATGAAATGGGTCCCCAAGCTAACTCCGGATCCCAAAGTTTGAGTTGGGAACTGAAACTATCCTTTCTTGTAGGAAAAAGGTAGATGGATTGTTGATAGTGGCTGCATTAAGCACATGACAGGTGATATAAGCCACTTCAACACTAAGAAGAAAGGAGGTTCATTCACTTTTAGGGATAATAAGAAAGGTAAGGTTAAAGGTGAGGGTGATGTAGGTGAATCTTGTGCATCAAGAATGTTCTTTTTGTGGATGTCCTACATCACAATTTAATTAGTGTGGTCATTTATGTGATAATGGTTACCTTGTGATAATTACTTCATTTGAATATTTGATTCTAGATTACCTCACCTATCAAGTCATATATAAGGGAAATAGAAATGGTAATATTTATATAATTATGCTTTAATTTATTAATCCTATTGTTGGTAGATGCCTAGTAGTCAACTTGAATGATATTTCTCTTTGGAATCGTTGGCTTGGTCATGTAAATATGCATCAATTGAAGAAGTTGAGCAAAAAGGACTTGGCCAAGGGACTTCCTAAATTGGATTTTGAAAAGGATGAGGAATGCCAACCTTGTACCCAAGTAAAGAAAACCAAGTCCTCCTTCAAATCCAAAGGAGTCCTTAGTACCTAGAGAGCTCTTGAACTTTTCACATTGATCTATTTGGACCAATGAGAACTCAATCGCTTCGTGGTTTCAAGTATTGCCTTGTTATTGTTGATGATTTCCCTAGATATACTTGGACCTTCTTTCTCATTTCCAAGAGTGACACGCTTGATATTTTCTCTAGTTTTTGCAAATGAGTTGAGAACGAAGCTTCTTGCTGAATCATATCCATCTATAGTGATCATCGGGGAGAATTTGAAAATGATCTTTTTGAACATTTTTGTGAAGAATCAGGCTATGCACATAACTTCTCTTCACCTCAAACACCTCAATAAAATGGGGTTGTAGAGAGGAAGAATAGGTCACTACAGGAAATGGCGAGGACCATGCTTTTAAAGTATGACACTCCAAAGAAGTTTTGGGTTGAAGCCGCCAGTACATCATGTTTTGTGAAAAATCGGGTTTTTACACATCCTTCTTTAAAGAAACCCCCCTATGAGCTATGACGTGGTAGAAAGTCTTCTATCGAGTATTTTCATGTTTTTAGATGTCCTTGTTTTGTTTTGAATACAAAATATTCTCTCGACAAGTTTGATCTGAAATCTTACAAGGCTTTCTTTCTTAGCTATAACACTACTAGCAAGGCTTATAGAGTGTTCAATGTTGATCTTGCTAAAGTAGAAGAATCTATAAATGTTAAGTTTATTGAGACTAACCCCTCTATTCCCAAAGAAATTGTTCCAAATGATGATGTTGCAGGTGAGGTAATTTCTATTCTAAAATAACTGAACATCACCCAAAAGGGAAAAGAGGTGGTCATTCAAGAAGAAGAGAAAGATAAAGAGAAGAAGGATCCAACTCCCCGATTTGTAAAGAATCATCCAAAAAGCTGATTTTAGGTGATCTATTTGAAAGAGTGAAGATGCGGGCTGCATTCAACAAAGAACAAGCTAACAATGCCTTCATCTCACAAATCTAGCCAAAGAACGTCAAAGAAGCTCTTGGGGATGATGAATGGATCCTAGCCATGCAAAAGGAGTTAGAGCAATTTGAAAAAAAACAAAGTATGGACCCTAGTGCCCAGACCAAGTGATAGAAAGATCATTGGCACCAAGTGGGTCCACCGCAATAAGCTAGATGAAAGTGGCAGAGTGGTAAGGAACAAAGCAAGGTTAGTTGCTCAAGGCTGCAATCAATAGAAAGGTATAGATTTTGATGAAACATATGCACCTATAGCTATACTTGAGTCCATTCATATGTTTCTTACTTTTTCTAGTTATAAAAACTCTCTTCTTTATCAAATGGATGTTAAAAGTGCATTTTTAAATGGTACAATTGAGGAAGAAGTGTATGTTGCACAACTCCCGAGCTTTGAACATGATATTTTACCTAACCATGTTTATTTGTTGCAAAAAGCTCTCCATAGACTCAAAAAATTGCCTAGATCTTGGTATGATAAATTAAAGAACTTTTTGTTAGATCATGGGTATATAATGGACAAATTAGATTCTACCTTGTTTCTAAAACACACATCTAACAATTTTCTTATCATTCAAATATAATATTGATGATATTATTTTTGACGGAACTAATCTTGATCTTTGCAAAGAATTTAGTGATCTTATGAAAAGTGAATTTGAGATGAGTATGATGGGTGAGCTCACATTCTTCCTTGGCTTTAAAATCAAGAAAACTAAAGATGGGAACTTCATCAACCAAGTCAAGTACACAAGTGAGCTACTTAAGCAATTTGGGATGGAGAACACCAAGCTGATGGACACACCCATGTCAAACACTGCCAAACTTGATAAAGATGAAGAAGGTGAGAAGATACATGAGAATCTCTATAGAGGTATGATTGGAAGTTTACTTTACTTAACTGCCTCGAGACCTGATATAATGTTTAGTGTTGGATTGTGTGCTCACTTTCAATCAAATCCCAAGAAACCAAATCTTATAGATGTTAAGAGGATTTTAAGGACTTAACCGAAACCCCAAATTTTGGACTATGGTATCCCAAGTCAAGGGACTTTACCCTTACGACTTATAGTGATGCAGATTACGCATGATGATTGATTGATGGAAAGTGCACAAGTGGCACTTGATTTCTCCTAGGACCATGCTTGGTGTCTTGGTTTTCCAAGAAATAGAGCACAGTAGAATTATCAACTACTGAGGCTAAGTACATTACAACTGGGAGTTGTTGTGCCCATGTCCTATGGATGAAACAAATGCTACAAGACTTTAACATTCATTTTGATGCTTCTCCTATCTATTGTGATAATACTAGTGCAATTAACTTGTCATATAATCCTATCTTGCATAGTAGATCTAAGCATATAAAGGTTTGCCATCATTTTATTCGTGATAACATTGCCAAAAAGGATATCTATATCATGCATGTGGACACAAAAAACCAACTGGCAAACATTTTCACTAAACCCCTAGCTAGAGAGTAATTTAACTTTATTAGATCTAAACTACTCATAACTACTTTGAATGAATCTGATATGATTTCTAGCTAGTTGTCATCTATCCTATATACTTTTCCTATGTTTTGATCATCCTCGCTTGCTAATATGCTAAAAATCAATTTTCATGTTCTGTTTGCCTTATTTTTCTCTTATTTTTGGGTATGTTTTGCAAACACTTGTTTTATCACAAAATAGTACCCAATGATGAGTGACATGTGCCTAAGTATGTTTAAAATGCAAAATGGAATTGAAAAATAATTTTAATTATCACTCTAATGGCTAGAAATTAAGTTTTCTAAAGTTGGTTCAGGTGGACCATCGGTTGAGTTGCCAACTCGATCAATCAGTGGCTGAGAGCTTTCTTAAAGAGCCGATCAGTCAAGTTTCTGAGTCACAAAACTCGACCGATGGCCGAGATGGAGCAAACATAAATTACGTTCAGATGAATTTTCTCCCTCTCAACTAGAGAAAAATCGACTGATCCAACATCTAGCTCCCTCAAGCTCTCAACCCTAGCCCCGACCTTCCTCTCCCTAGCCCTAGTTCGACCTAGATCGACCTTCCTTGACCTCTTTCCCATCAACCATGGGTGTGTGGATGCTTTGTGGTGGTGTTTTCCTTGTTTTTGCTCTGTCCATCCTCTGTTTTCATCTCTGTGGAGTCCAACAGGAGAAAGAGAGCCACCACAACTGGAGCACCATCCTCCTCTTCCAACTCACGTCTCATACTATTCGACGATACCTTTTTTTTTTGTCTCCAATGGGGATCTCAATAGGTACAAGGAGCTCCTTCCTAGGAACCCCTTTCCATTTCGTGCCCTTTTGAGCCAACCCCACGTAGACAAAGGGTTATCGATCAAGTAGCAGAGTTGCAATACGATTACCACCTCTCTGCCTTGTGTGTCAAACACACATGCTATAACAATTCCATCACAAGCACAAAATCCGTTCATGAATTCTATGCTAACTTACAGTGGAATTATGACACACTCGTACCCCCACCTAATGACAAGTAGTCCTCACTTCCATGATCATCGGGAAGAAATTATAAGTCTTAGATGATACCCTGCATCTTCTTCTCAGGTACTGAGGTGACTAATACTTGGAGGAAGGACTACCCTGAGTATTTTGACCTAGTTGACCCTGAGGTATTCTACACACAATGTTATCTCACTCTTCCTGATTAACATAAATTCTTGAAGAAGCCTCTGTTTCCCTATAGGAAGAAGTGTACCCTTCCCTCCTCCACCTTAAACCTCAAGAACTGCATACTCACCCTAGTTGTTAATTGAAATATTCATCCAAAGAAAAATCAGACTGAAATTGTAGAAAACATTGCAGTGATTATGTTCACTCTCTTCAAGAACATCAGAGTCAAATGGTCTCATTATGTCCTTCACCACATGATCTGTTTTGACTCTGGAAAGAACACACATGACACCCATCCACCCTACCCAACCCTGATATGTGGTCTTTTTCAAGTTGCCACTAGTAAATTTCTTTTCCATGACCTTCACTACAAACCAACGCAAAAAGGTGTTTGCATCAGTGAGACTACACTTCAAAAGCCTATGCCTATCCCTTCCTCTACCACACCTAGAGCCTCCACCTCCACCTCCACCCATGCACCTCCACCACCTCAGTCTTCCCAACTTGCATGCGTCTCATTCCATGTATCAAATGAAACCCTCATGGGCTACATGATGCATCAAAAAGCATATAACCTTTAGGTTTAGGAGCACATGCATCGCGATCTCTGTGCCATCATGTCCAACATGAACCTATCTTGTGCACACCCTTATCCCGCCTACCAGCCCTACCCAGGAGGTGACTATGCATCCTATGTATATGATCACTTTTACCCATCCCTACCACCTACTGCTTCTATTGTTACACCCTCTGCTGTTGGTGGATCTACCCCTAGAGTGTTTCCTCTTCATATTGTCCCTTTAGCCACCCTAATTTCTAGCATCAGTACCTCTACTCCCTCTTTCCCTCAGGCCAATGAGCTCCATGCTCTTGGCATGTCTTGTGCTAAGCAGAATGCCCGTTGGTTCGGTCGTGGTTTTGGTTCCTCTGCCGATGTGGAGATGCCGGATCAGGATGATGAGGAAGCTACTGCTGCTGATGAGGAAGCTTTTGAGGATGATGATGGTGATGATGGTTCTTGTGGCATCCAACTTATAAAAATGAGATTTACTTAAGTAGAAGCGAATCATTTGCAGTGGATTACTAAAATTCACGAAAAATTAAAACTTTTTGCAAAGAGATCCACACAAAGGAAATATTTTTCATCAAGAACCAAAGCATAATATTTACATTCTGTTCTATAAGTACACAACTTGTACTATCTCTTCTCGAGGATTACAACATCAGCTATCCTACTCAACATTATATACAGACAACATAAAACCTCGAGGCATCAAGCCAAAATCTCAGTTCGATTCAATAAAAACACTGACTACTGACTCCGAGGACCTGAGAGTACAAAGACGACTCATAGGACTTTCTAACTATAAGAATAGACAGGCAGTATCTCCACCAGAGATATTACTACTGTCCTTGATGCTGCTGTTGTTCTTTCTCTGCTAAAGGTTTCCTGCCTCCTTGTCCACATCCACCTAAAAACATTGGATCCCACGGGGGTGAGACAATTGTAAATTGTCCCAGCGGGAGATATAACTCTCTGCCAAAACATTATTATTGCAGTTAAATATATAAAACTGGACAGAGGATATGCAGTTTAAAGCATTCTCATCTTGAAACATTGTAACTATTTATGATAGAACAATAGATCAACTATTCTCTTAATAAGAAATAGAAAGAACATGTAAATCATTTATCCTTCGTATTATACCATCATGTCAAACTTCTCTTGTGACACTCATTATCTTAATATGTCACCCATGAGACATTCTTGTTTCAACTTATTGGCCTTAGCCAATATGCTAAACATATTTTGGTTATATTCAACATGAGAGTGTACATCATCATGTCTTATTCAGGCATTGGTCTATACCAATCCTATATAAATATTCCAGGCATTAGATTACACCAATCCTATGCAAATAGTACAAGCATTAGACTTATATTATTCCTGTGTATCCATTCCCAGTATTGAACTATGTCAATCCCGTGTAACCATTCCAAGTATTGAACTATGTCATTCTTGTGTAACCATTCCAAGTATTGAACTATGTCATTCTTGTATAACCATTTCATGTATTGAACTATGCCAATCCTATGCAACCATTCCAGGTATTGATCTATGTCAATCCTGTACAACTTTTCCAGGTATTGGGTTATTACCAACCATGTGTTATTATTCCAGGTATTGGGATTTAGCCAATCCTGTGTTATCATTCCAGGTATTGAACTAAGTCAATCCTGTGATATTATTCCAGGTATTGGAATTTAACCAATCCTGTGTTATTATTCCAGGTATTGGGATTTAACCAATCCTGTGTTATCATTCCAGGTATTGAACTAAGTCAATCCTATGACATTATTCCAGGTATTGGAATTTAACCAATCCTGTGTTATTATTCCAGGTATTGGGATTTAACCAATCCTGTGTTATCATTCCAGGTATTGAACGAAGTCAATCCTGTGACATTATTCCAAGTATTGGAATTTAACCAATCCTGTGTTATTATTCCAGGTATTGGGATTTAACCAATCCTGTATTATCATTCCAGGTATTGAACTAAGTCAATCCTGTGACATTATTCCAGGTATTGGAATTTAACCAATCATGTGTTATTATTCCAGGTATTGGGATTTAACCAATCCTGTGCAGTTGTTATTCAAGGTATTAGACTATACTAATCCTGTGCATCTATTCCAGGTATTGAACTATATCAATCATGTGATATTATTCCAGGTATTGAACTATGTCAATCCTGTGTAACCTTTAAAACATTTTGTTACCTCTCACTAGGCAACAACCATCCTCATAAATCATAAGGCCCATAAAACACCTTGTTACCTCTCACTAGGCAATATCTATCCATATGGCTCATAAGGCCATTACACATCTTTTGGAATTCAGTCATGTTCATTACTCTTAACATTTATCATTAAATGATTCTCAATACAAGGTATGAGTTCATTTCTCATCCTTATCATGGTATGATTTCATCATACTCATTAGTTTGGCTTACCCTTATTCTCAAGGTATTTTAGCCTATGCTTCTCAAGGTATATCAAATTCATTACATTTTTTTGTAACAATTTTACATAACACACTTCATATGTTTCTTACCCAAATAGATTGGATTTGAAATGCATCAAGGTATATCACTTTCCTCCTCACCTCTAACTTTCTTGAGTTATCAACTTATCTTGTATTAAGGCACTTCCCATCTTAATACTTTCATTCATTAACCTATCACTCTCATCATGAAGTGCATAGGTCACACACAAGAATGGTCGAACTACCTTTAATGGCATGGACTCATTTCAGGTTAAGGGATTGCCTATAACAAGGTTGCCTATACTCAATCATTTAAGGTATTTCACCTTTATAAGGTTTCACCCACTACTTTATTAACAGGGTTCTGGTTTGTCATCGTATTGCACAAGGTTAGGGCTTTAAATATTATAACTCCATTTAGAATTTCACCTACCTTTACCCTTTATTAGGGCTTTTGGGTTTCACTTACTATTCATCCCAACTAGGGTTTCTCATGGCATCACCCTCAATTAGGGTTTCTCATGGCATCACCCTCAATTAGGGTTTCTCATGGCATCACCCTCAATTAGGGTTTCTCATGGCATCATCCTCAATTAGGGTTTCTCATGGCATCACCCTCAATTAGGGTTTCTCATTGCATAATCCTCAATTAGGGTTTCTCCTTTCATATCAATTGGAGATACTCATCCCAATTAGGGTTTCACTCTTTATTCCCATAATTGGGGTTTTACATTATGTTACCCTGAACTAGGGTTAGGGTTCATTAACCTTCGGGATTAGGGTTTCATGATCTCTTTATTAAGGATCATAACCTAATCATCACATGAACAATACTCATATATGAATTCCTTTCCATCATCCTCTCAACTTGATTAGGTTACATCAACCCTTCAATCAAGTACATACAACTATGGTTAACATAGTGTACTAAGACATTACTCTCATAACCTTTTAGGGTTACATAATTTAAAGGTATTGATCATCTAGGTACTTTAGGGTTTTAACCTTTGTACCTAACCTTAATAATCATCATTGGATCAATGGATCAATCATCATATTAATTCTCAAGAGATTCAATCACATTGGACCTCCATTACATGAGGTATCCAAATGAATTGACCAATTGGATCTTCAATTACAATAGGTGTCCAAGTGGATTAACCAATTGAGTCCTCAATTACATTAGGTATCCAAAAGGATTAAACATATTGAACCTCAATGATTATGGTTACTTGGGCCCTAAACGGTCTTGGTATTTCAAAGTTCAAACGGTTTGAAACCGTTTGGTAAAGGTGGTGCTTGAAATCGTTTGCTAGAGCAAGTACTTGAAACCGTTTGCTAAAGCACTCTTGAGATCGATTGGGCCTCAAAAGGTTTGGGATCGTTTGGTCCCAAATAGTCTTGAGACTGTTTGTACTCAAACGGTCTTGAGACCGTTTGGTCCAAACCTCCTCAAAACCGCATGGACCAAAGATGGTCTCAACTACACCAATCGGTTTAGGGTTCTCAATGTTGATTCCTTCAACCATTGTATTTATATAATAATTCATCAATTGGGCCTATCACCATGCTTCAATTGGGTTAAATAGGTCATCCTTCAACTGATTTGACCCTCAATTGATCATCAATTAGGGTTTGAATCAATTGAATTAAGGTTTGGAATCGATGATCCTTCAATGTTGATCATTGTGAAACTAATTACTTTGAAACTATTGGACCACCATCCAAAGTGTACATGACCTGACCCCAAATGGTCTTGAGGTAGTTTGGGTGACCTCCAAATGGTCTTGAGACCGTTTTCCCATGTCAACATCAAAATCAAAGTCAACCAATTAGAGTTTGGATCATTGGAATGATCACCAAATCAGCATTTGATTGCACTACAACTTAGTACCTTTAGATCTTCAAACACCTAAACATAGTCAACCCTAGACCTCCAAACGGTCTTGGGATCATTTGGATGACCTACAAACGGTCTTTAGACCGTTTTCCCATCACATCATCATTAAGCATGTCATTCAATTAGGGTTTGGATCCTAGGATTGGTCACCAAATCAGCAATTGATTATACTTGAACTTAATATCTTTGGACCTTAAATTGCTCAACCATACTTAACCCTAGACCTAAAAACGATCTTGGGTTATCACCAAACTGTCTTGAGACCGTTTGGGTGATCCCCAAACGGTTTTGAAACCATTTGGGTCAATCAACCCAAAGCATCAACTTATTCAATTGCAAAATCAACACTTAGCCGATTAGGGTTTATACCATATGTTTGAATATTCAAATGCCTAACCATACTCAACCCTAGACCTCCAAACGGTCTTGAGACCGTTTGGGTGATTCCCAAACGGTCTTGAAACCGTTTGGGTCAATCAACCCAAGTTTCCAACTTAATCAAATTACAAATCAGCACTTAACCCGATTAGGGTTTTGGTGATTGATGGACCTTCAACTCATGAACCAATTGAAACTAATCAATCATAATTGATGGGTCATTAACCTAGATCATTTTCAACAGATCTCCAAACGGTCAACCCTGGTCAACACCACCAAACGGTGTTAAATCATTTGCTTCTATGCGGTTTAGTGAAACCGTTTCATTCCAAACGGTTTGAAACTGTTTGCTCCCAAACGGTTTGTGAAACCGTTTGGACATTTGATTGAAACCGTTTGGTCTAGATATTTGGGGAGGTGTGTGCTTATGATGATTTCATCATAATCAAGCTCTATACCCACAAAACCTACTGTGATTTCCATGGAGATATCATCAATCAACCAAATCAATGATTGTAAATAGAGAAATGACCATTATTTGATGGGGAATTGAATGCAATAACAAAATTAGGGTTTCAAGTTATAAAACCCACCTCCAATTGAGCTCAAAATCTCCAAGATCACGGCAAAAATGGTGGATGAAGCTTTTGAAACTCCCCTAAGCTCGTCCTCAAGCTTTTGGTTGAAAAGATTGGTTAGGGTTGAAGATGGAGTGAAGAAAAGAAGAAATCAATGATTTATTTTCGATTTCCACCATGGAATCAAAGATAACTAAGGTCAAGGACTTAACAAAAGGTTGGGGTCGTTCTATTCTTGCTCCCAAGCTCCCAAGGTCGTTTTCCAAGCAAAGGGTGGGAGTAAATCCGAAATCCCCTTTCATTCTATGGATAAATGAGCTTATATGTGCATTTTATTAAAAATTCAATTAGGAGAGAGAAAGTAGGAATTATGCCCTCAATTCCCTTGCCACTTGAACCCTATCCTTCCTTAGAGACGAGGCTATCCTCTTGGTATTTTATTCCCTTCAATTATCCACATTTTTTAAAAAACAAATTAAGCACCTTAACCCTTTTTATATTAATATCCATGACTTAGTGGATATTTCTTTTCCTTATAATAAGGTGAGTGGAAATTCCACCTCCTTGAGATATTTCGTGGATATTGCAAAGAACAAAGACTAACACACATATCTGAACTCAACCGTTTTAGTTTTGGTTGAAGGCCCTTTAATTAATACATTCATTTTTGCCCTAAATTGAATTAGGGTTTCAATTAGGATTAAATCTTGATTATTTTAATATCAAGATTCTCTCTCCTCGAACTTAATTCAAATGAGGTGCCCCTCTCATTTTCTTTGCTCTACATGATTCCAAGAAACATTAGGGACAGTGGTAATTTGCATATTGAACCCTAGGTTTTGGGTAAATTGCACTTTACACCAAAACTAGGTTTTAATGCACAAACATTGCTTTATCAGCTCTTCCTTGGTACTCAGGCTATCACAAGTCATACCTCTACATCATATTAATTATCATGATGCTTCAACACATGAGGAACATCTTATCATGCAACATTTGCAATTTAACCCCTCAACTTGGGTAATTTGCACTTTAGTCCAAAATAAGCAAACATTGCTTCAACATTGTTCAAACATGACCAAAATTGAAACATAAGTTTCTCAGGAGCCCTAATTACTTTTCACAAGATAAGATTAAGCATACAATCATATTTCTTAATCAAAACACCTAGGGTTAAAGCATAACCCATGTCAGGGATGTTACAAATTATAAACCCCTAATAAGGATTTCATCCCCGAAATCCCAGATAAAGGGAAACATATATTATCCATGCATCATATCATCATGTCCTCACATAACACCTCATTATTATGGAGACACCATAGAGTTTTGATCAATACAAAGTTATTCCATACAAGTTTATCATGGAATGATTCACATGGGACATATACTCCCATGTTCCTTAGTTAGTTCAACATTTTTTTAAGATCACAATTATATTCTGTCATTCATTTGAAACTATAAGTCTTTTCATACTTTGATTGTGTCATATTACCTGATGACATAGCACAAGCTTTCCTTATTACTTGCACTAATTATCTCATTAGTTATACTTTCTCTTACCATAAATAAGGGTTACTTATCAACCAAGAACTTATCTCAAAGATATCTTCAATTGTTATGTTTATGCAAAGCATAAACCCCTAACATGTGATGTTCATACTACATTAGGTAACTGGACTGATTTCACAGTTAACCCTTTCAGGCAACCATCATAAAATAGCCTGATATTTCTCAGATTCCGAAATTCCTTCCCTCAGTATTTACACATGTGTTGGTAACACATTGCATCTTCATTTTCCTTTATAAGTTAATCTATGAGTAAATCAAATTCCTTCATATATCAATTAGAATGTGGTAGAAATATCCATGCCACATCTCCTTCTTCTTTAAACTCTGGAGATTGTTTCAGAATGACTACTTGATCAGGGTAGTCAAAAAGATAACAATCTAGATATGTCATACTTACCTTGCCTTCAATAAATGAATACCTGGCTAGGGTATTCAAGAACTGAAATTAGGGTATATGTATTTATTTTATATTATGTTCCATATTCTTAACATCTCTTAAAATTTCACTACTTAGTATCTCAGATTTTCTCGGAGTATTTCTTTTACATCTTTTCCCTTTCTGCAAGCAAAGAGAAATTTTCAATCATATAAGAGAATATTAAACTGAACATAAGTTTTCATTCTTCTTATCTCTTCCTCATATCATTAAAGGATTATACAAATGATCTAAACAAAAACTACTTTTCTTATAGTAGGAAACAGAAGGTAGATCAAAATAGGAAGTTCTATCTTGACAAGTCTACCTTTTACAAGATAACTAGCATCTTATCTGATCCAAAACATGAACTTAGTTGTTATTTATTATTGCCTTTGTCCTCTACTACTAGAAGTAGATGGACCAAACTGTGACACTTGTCTTCGTCCTCCACCATCTGCTCCACTGGACTGAGGTCCTTGTGGGCTTTGCAGATTATGCCTTGACTGCTGGGTCATCTCACTGTTTCTCCTTGGACATTGTTGTCTAAAATGTCCTAGCTGTCCACATTTATGACAACTCAACCCCAACTTGATGACCCCTTCTTAGGTGTACTATATTGTGGTTGGACTGGTGAAGATTTTGGTTGTCTACTGCCACTACTCATTAGTCCCTGTGACTGTGTAGATTTTCTTTTGAGGTTTGTCTCATGTTTCTTTATCGTAGATCTTTCTATCCTCCGTATAGACTCCACAAATGTGGCAAACCTCTCTCTACTTTCTAGGGAAGATGCTGGAATGGACATCTCAACATTCAATCCTTTCTCAAAACATCGAATCTTTTCCTCCTCAGTAGCAGCCATATGGGGGGAAAATCGTAAAAGTTCCATGAACTTAACCTCATATTCACTTATTGACATGGCTCCTTATCATATTTTCTCAAACAGTGAGATCTTTTCATCTAAATAAGTCTTTGGAAAATACTTATTGATGAATTCTCGACGGAATTCCTCCCATCCAACCTCTTCATCATTCCTTTTTATTTCTTCTATATCCCACCAGTGTCCAACACTACCTTTCAAAAGGTACACCACATGTTTAACTTTGTCATCCTCTGGGATACTAAGGATCTTAAAGGCTTTTTCTAACTCAGTGAGCTAGAGATCAGCGTCTGTTGGATCAGATGTTCCAGCATATTCAATGGCTCCGACATGACGTAGTCGTTCAAAGGTCTTACCAGACCCATATCCCTCATTGGGAGTTGGTGCCCTGGGTGTTGATGCTGGCATCCGGTCTGCCACATACCTTAGTGTGGTCATGAGCTGCCCAAAAAGATTATGAATATCTAGGTTTCCTCTCATGACTTCATCAACATAGGGATTTTCAGGCACTGGTTCCTCCCTTTCCTGATCCCTTGCACCTCCCACCAGTGCAACAACATTGCCCTCAACAATGTATTCTTCATGTCCTTCAGACATCTTTAAGTTATATATCTTCTTCTGCATAATCAGAAGACACTATAAGATACACTGAAGTACACTTAGAACAGACTCAATACCTTAGTCCTATGTCTCTGTAGACTCAGCGAACCTAGAGCTTTGATACCACTAAATTGTGGCATCCAACATATAAAAGCGAGATTTACTTAAGCGGAAGCGAACCATTTGCAGCGGATTACTAAAATTCACTAAAAGTTAAAACTTTTTGCAAAGAGATCCACACAAAGGAAATCTTTTTCATCAAGAACCAGAGTATAATATTTACATTCTGTTCCATAAGTAAACAACTTGTACTATCTCTTCTCAAGGATTACAACATTAACTATCCTACTCAACATTATATACAGACAACATAAAATCTCGAGGCATCAAGCCAAAATCTCAGATCGATTCAATAAAAACACTGACTACTGACTCTGAGGACCTGAGAATACACACACGACTCATAGGACTTTCTAACTATAAGACTATATAGGCGGTATCTCCACCAGAGATATTACTACTGTCCTTGATGCTACTGTTGTTCTTTCTCTACTAAAGGTTTCCTGCCTCCTTGTCCACATCCACCTAAATACATTAGATCCCACGGGGGTGAGACAATTGTAAATTGTCCCAGCGGGAGATATAACTCTCCGCCAAAACATTACTATTGCAGTTAAATATATAAAACTGGACAGACGATATGCAGTTTAAAGCATTCTCATCTTGAAACATTGTAACTATTTATGATAGAACAATAGATCAACTATTCTCTTACTAAGGAATAGAAAGAACATGTAAATCATTTATCCTTCATATTATACCATCATGTCAAACTTCTCTTGTGACACTCATTATCTTAATATGTCACCCATGAGACATTCTTGTTTCAACTTATTGGCCTTAGCCAATATGCTAAACATATTTTAGTTATATTCAACATGAGAGTGTACATCATCATGTCTTATTCAGGCATTGGTCTATACCAATCCTATATAAATATTCCAGGCATTGGATTACACCAATACTATGCAACTAGTACAAGCATTAGACTTATATTATTCCTGTGTATCCATTCCCAGTATTGAACTATGTCAATCCTGTGTAACCATTCCAAGTATTGAACTATGTCATTCTTGTGTAACCATTCCAAGTATTGAACTATGTCATTCTTGTGTAACCATTTTAGGTATTGAACTATGTCAATCCTGTGCAACCATTCCAAGTATTGATCTATGTTAATCATGTGCAACTTTTCCAGGTATTGGGTTATTACCAATCTTGTGTTATTATTCCAGGTATTGGGATTTAACCAATCCTTTGTTATCTTTCCAGGTATTAAAATAAGTCAATCCTGTGACATTATTCCAGGTATTGGAATTTAACCAATCCTGTGTTATTATTCCAGGTATTGGGATTTAACCAATCCTGTGTTATCATTCCAGGTATTGAACTAAGTCAATCCTGTGACATTATTCCAGGTATTGGAATTTAACCAATCCTGTGTTATTATTCCAGGTATTGGGATTTAACAAATCCTGTGTTATCATTCTAGGTATTGAACTAAGTCAATCCTGTGACATTATTCCAGGTATTGGAATTTAACCAATCCTGTGTTATTATTCTAGGTATTGGGATTTAACCAATCCTGTGTTATCATTCCAGGTATTGAACTAAGTCAATCCTGTGACATTATTCCAGGTATTGGAATTTAACCAATCATGTGTTATTATTCTAGGTATTGGGATTTAACCAACCCTGTGCAGTTGTTATTCTAGGTATTAGACTATACTAATCCTGTGCATCTATTCCAAGAATTGAACTATATCAATCCTGTGATATTATTCTAGGTATTGAACTATGTCAATCATGTGTAACCTTTAAAACATTTTTTTAACTCTCACTAGGCAAAAACCATCCTCATAACTCATAAGTCCCATAAAACACCTTGTTACCTCTCACTAGGCAACATATATCCATATGGCTCATAAGGCCATTACACATCTTTTAGAATTCATTCATGTTCATTACTCTTAACATTTATCATTAAATGATTCTCAATACAAGGTATGAGTTCATTTCTCATCCTTATCATGGTATGATTACATCATACTCATTAGCTTGGCTTACCCTTATTCTCAAGGTAATTTAGCCTATGCTTGTCAAGGTATATCAAATTCATTACATTTTTTTGTAACAATTTTACATAACACACTTCATATGTTTCTTACCCAAATAGATTGGATTTGAAATGCATCAAGGTATATCACTTTCCTCCTCACCTCTAACTTCCTTGAGTTATCAACTTATCTTGTATTAAGGCACTTCCCATCTTAATACTTTCATTCATTAACCTAGCACTCTCATCATGAAGTGCATAGGTCACACACAAGAATGGTCCAACTACCTTTAATGGCATGGACTCATTTCAGGTTAAGGAATTGCCTATAACAAGGTTGCCTATACTCAATCATTTAAGGTATTTCACCTTTATAAGGTTTCACCCACTACTTTATTAACAGGGTTCTGGTTTGTCATCGTATTGTACAAGGTTAGGGCTTTAAATATTATAACTCCATTTAGAATTTCACCTACCTTTACCCTTTATTAGGGCTTTGGGGTTTCACTTACTATTCATCCCAACTAGGGTTTCTCATGGCATCACCCTCAATTAGGGTTTCTCATGGCATCACCCTCAATTAGGGTTTCTCATGGCATCACCCTCAATTAGGGTTTCTCATGGCATCATCCTCAATTAGGGTTTCTCATGGCATCACCCTCAATTAGGGTTTCTCATTGCATCATCCTCAATTAGGGTTTCTCATTGCATCATCCTCAATTAGGGTTTCTCCTTTCATATCAATTGGAGATACTCATCCCAATTAGGGTTTCACTCTTTATTCCCATAATTGGGGTTTTACATTATGTTACCCTGAACTAGGGTTAGGGTTCATTAACCTTCTGGACTAGGGTTTCATGATCTCTTTATTAATGATCATAACTTAATCATCACATGAACAATACTCATATATGAATTCCTTTCCATCATCCTCTCAACTTGATTAGGTTACATCGACCCTTCAATCAAGTACATACAACTATGGTTAACATAGTGTACTAAGACATTACTCTCATAACCTTTTAGGGTTAAATAATTTAAAGGTATTGATCATCTAGGTACTTTAGGGTTTTAACCTTTGTACCTAACCTTAATAATCATCATTGGATCAATGGATCAATCATCATCTTAATTCTCAAGAGATTCCATCACATTGGACCTCCATTACATGAGGTATCCAAATGAATTGACCAATTAGATCTTCAATTACAATAGGTGTCCAAGTGGATTAACCAATTGAGTCCTCAATTACATTAGGTATCCAAAAGGATTAACCATATTGAACCTCAATGATTATGGTTACTTGGGCCCTAAACGGTCTTGGTCTTTCAAAGTTCAAACAGTTTGAAACCGTTTGGTAAAGGTGGTGCTTGAAACCATTTGCTAAAGCAAGTACTTGAAACCGTTTGCTAAAGCACTCTTGAGATGGATTGGGCCTCAAACAGTTTGGGATCGTTTGGTCCCAAACGGTCTTGAGATCGTTTGGTCCAAACCTCCTCAAAACCGCATGGACCAAAGATGGTCTCAACTACACCAATCAGTTTAGGGTTCTCAATGTTGATTCCTTCAACCATTGTATTTATATAATCATTCATCAATTGGGCCTATCACCATGCTTCAATTGGGTTAAATAGGTCATCCTTCAACTGATTTGACCCTCAATTGATCATCAATTAGGGTTTGAATCAATTGAATTAAGGTTTGGAATTGATGATCCTTCAATGTTTATCATTGTGAAACTAATTACTTTGAAACTATTGGACCACCATCCAAAGTGTACATGACCTAACCCCAAACGGTCTTGAGGTCATTTGGATGAACTCCAAACGGTCTTGAGACCGTTTGCCCATGTCAACATCAAAATCCAAGTCAACCAATTAGAGTTTGGATCATTGGATTGATCACCAAATCAGCATTTGATTGCACTTCAACTTAGTACCTTTAGATCTTCAAACACCTAACCATAGTCAACCCTAAACCTCCAAACGGTTTTGAGACCATTTTCCCATCACATCATCATTAACCATGTCATTCAATTAGGGTTTGGATCCTAGGATTGGTCACCAAATCAGCAATTGATTATACTTCAACTTAATATCTTTGGACCTTCAATTGCTCAACCATACTTAACCCTAGACCTCCAAATGGTCTTGGGTGATCACCAAACGGTCTTGAGATCATTTGGGTTATCCCGAAACAGTTTTGAAACCGTTTGGGTCAATCAACCCAAAGCATCAACTTATTCAATTACAAAATCAACACTTAGCCGATTAGGGTTTATACCATATGTTTGAATGTTCAAATTCCTAACCATACTCAATCCTAGACCTCCAAATGGTCTTGGTTGACCTCCAAACGGTCATGAGACCGTTTGGGTGATTCACAAATGGTCTTGAAACCGTTTGGGTCAATCAACCCAAGTTTTCAACTTAATCAAATTACAAATCAGCACTTAACCCGATTAGGGTTTTGGTGATTGATGGACCTTCAACTCATGAACCAATTGAAACTAATCAATCATAATTGATGGGTCATTAACCTAGATCATTTTTAACAGATCTCCAAATGGTCAACCCTGGTCAACACCACCAAATAGTCTTAAACTGTTTGCTTCTATGCGGTTTACTGAAACCGTTTCATTCCAAACGGTTTGAAACCGTTTGCTCCCAAACGGTTTGTGAAACCGTTTGGACATTTGATTGAAACCGTTTGGTATAGATATTTGGGGAGTTGTGTTCTTATGATGATGTCATCATCTTCAAGCTCTAGATCCACGAAACCTGCTGTGATTTCCATGGAGATAGCATCAATCAACCAAATCAATGATTTTAAATAGAGAAATGATCATTATTTGATGGGGAATTGGATGCAATAACAAAATTAGGGTTTCAAGTTATAAAACCCACCTCCAATTGAGCTCCAAAGCTCCAAGATCATGAAAAAAATGGTGGATTAAGCTTTTGCAACTCCCCCTAAGCTCTTCCTCAAGCTTTTGGTTGAAAAGATTGGCTAGGGTTGAAGATGGAGTGAAGAAAAGAAGAAATCAATGATTTATTTTTGATTTCCACCATGGAATCAAGGATAACGAAGGTCAAGGACTTAACAACAGGTTGGGGGTCGTTCTCTTCTTTCTCCCAAGCTCCCAAGGTCATTTTCCAAGCAAAGGGTGGAAGTAAATCCGAAATCCCCTTTCATTCTATGGATAAATGAGCTTATATGTGAATTTTATTAAAAATTCAATTAGGAGAGAGCAAGTAGGAATTATCCCCTCAATTCCCTTTCCACTTGACCCCTCTCCTTCCTTAGAGACGAGGCTATCCTATTGTCCTCTTATTCCATTCAATTATCCACATTTTAAAGAAAAGCAAATTAAGCACCTTAACCCTTTTTATATTAATATCCATGACTTAGTGGATATTTATTTTCCTTATAATAAGGTGAGTGGAAATTCCACCTCCTTGAGATATTTCGTGGCTCTTGCAAAGCAAAAAGACAACCACAAATATCTGAACTCAACCGCTTTAATTTTGATTGAAGGCCCTTTAATTAATACATTCATTTTTGCCCTAAATTGAATTAGGGGTTCAATTAGGATTAAATCTTGATTATTTTAATATCAAGATTCTCTCTCCTCCAACTTAATTCAAATGAGGTGCCCCTCTCATTTTCTTTGCTCTACATGATGCCAAGAAACATTAGGGACCTTATTGAAATGGTAATTTGCATATTGAACCCTAGGTTTTGGGTAAATTGCACTTTACACCAAAACTAGGTTTTAATGCACAAACATTGCTTTATCAGCTCTTCCTTGGTACTCAGGCTACCACAAGCCATACCTATGCATCATCTTCATTCTCATGATGATTCAACACATGAGGAACATCTTATCATGCAACATTTTCAATTTAACCCGTCAACTTGGGTAATTTGCACTTTTGTCCAAAATAAGCAAACATTGCTTCAACATTGTTCAAACATGACCAAAATTGAAACATAAGTTTCTCAGGAGCCCTAATTACTTTTCACAAGATAAGATTAAGCATACAATCATCTTTCTTAATCAAAACACCTAGGGTTAAAGCATAACCCAAGTCAGGGATGTTACAGTTCTGATGATGGCTTTGCTGGTGATTCTAGTGATGAAGGTGATGTTGCTGCACCTTTAGACAGAGATGATGACTATGAGCTAGAGGCCTCGAATGCTGATGCTGATGATGTTGTTGATTATGTGGACATAGATGACCTAGAGTTTTATATTTTTTAGTCTTTAGTCTAGATGCTGATCATATATATCTTTCTAGGCTATTTTTTTTTACTAAAAACATCTGGGCACATTTTTTGAGTTGTACTATTAATCATCATGTTTTCATCATTTTAGCTTATACTTGTTTCTGATAACATGCTCACTGAGTTGTAATCTTAATCCTTTGTACACCTACTCTTTGATTTACTATATATCATGAGTTGATGCCATATTTACCATATTTTGATTATGACTTAGATTGCTTGTTTCTCTCATCTATGTTTGGTGTATGCTTTTAGATTGCATGTTGCATATTGTGGATGTATGTTTGGTTGTGCTTGGAGAAGACTCGTTTCCGTTCTCTTCTACCCCCTACATTTTTGATAATGTCAAAAGGGGAACAGAAGTTCAATGTTTTAAAGCTCAACCATATTGCTTTTATTGTCTATGTGATCCGTTTCTTGTCCATTATATGCTTTATCATGTAACTTGCTAAAGGACCATATAGTATACATGTTATATTGTTTTGTGTAGATAGACTAACTATGCAGGTATAAGTAAGCATAGATTGAAGGGGAGCAATTCACATTGTTCAAATCATGAATCCCCCTGCAATCCACAATGCAAAGGTATAACTTTACATATCCTTTTCAATATGATGAGGAATGGTTTGTCATTGTGAAAAAGGGAGATAATGTTGAGTTGAGAGTTATACATTGCCCATATTTTGATAGTGGCTTAACCATTCCATTCCTATGTATCTAACATGTTTGTTCAAGATTGATTTCAAACTTTAGGTACATCAAAAGGATCAAATTACACAAGCCCTAGCTTGTCCAAGTTCGAGTCAAAAGCAATGCAAGTGTGTGTTTTGGGAAAGCACCCAAAATGACCTTAGATTAATTTTGTAATCACTTGTATTGATGATATGACTTGTAATAAGATGAGAAAAAATCAGTGACACTTAATTCTAACGTTTGGTCACTCAAAAGTCAAATTAGAAAATTTGTCACAGGCTGTTTATCGGTCGAGTTGTCGATCCAGTGATGGATTTTGTGATGGTGGCCAATCGGTCGAGTTGCAAACTCACAAAACCAGACGGATCGATCAACTGAGCAAAATTGATTTTGACTCATCGGTCGAGTTTTGCAAGACAAACTCGACTGATAGTTTGAAAATAGGCTTTGTTACTTAATGGATCAGTCGAGTTACCTTTATTGAAACTTGACCGAATGTACTATATGGGAAATGCAGAAAAAGTGATTATAACCATTGGAGAGTTGTTGTAAGAGAGAATAGATCCATTATAACTTGGAAAATGGCTATATTTTTCCCTTAACTGATCCCAAACTCAAGGGACCACCCCCAACTATAAATAGGACCCCTTTGAGTTCATTCCAAGTTTGCTCGTTAATGCTATTCTAAGTCCTTGCTATAGTTGAGTGTGTTGCAACTCCTTGAGCCTCTTTCTCTCTCTCATTTACAAAGAATTTTGTGATTATGAGTGAGTTAGGCCAGTTGTAAGAGATCTATATCCATGTGCTTGTAAATATCTCATTCCATTCTATCTTCCCTTCCCATTTTCTCAAAGAAGCAAATGTGAAGCAAGCTACTCTGAGTGAAGGTGAAGCTGTTCCTGTTCTTCTTCAAGGTTGAAGAAGAGGTGAAGATCTTCTCCAGGTGAAGAAGAAGGGAAAGGCAAAGATTCAAGAAGAGTGGGCAATTCCCTTCAAGGCAAAATACTTGATGCAAGTGTGGGTAAGTCCTTGTTGAAGGCTGAAGACATCTTGATCAAGTGGGTAAGTTCTTATGTAGGTGGAAAACTCTTGTCTTGAATAGGTAAGTCCTTGGATGTATGGTGGTCTCCTTGTATCTCTTATGAATGAATATAAGTATACACAGATTGCAAAGTCCTAGAGGTTGACCTCTCTAGGTAGTGGATTGACTCCCTCCTAGTTTGGAGACTGGAACCACTCTAAACCACCTTGTCCAAGTACATGTTTCAATTTCTCTCATCCTTGCTATGCTTGCTTAGTTAGGACTTCAAATTTCTCTTAAGCTATTGGTTTTGATTGATATAATTTGAAGGTCTAACTTATCTTGTGAGAATTTTGAATCTCTATTCACCCCCTCTAGATCCGTAGATCAAACACCCACAAGAAGCCAAACCATCAAGTCATGAAAATAAGAGAGAAATCAGTCCAAACACTTAAGGAAAAGCCATCGTTTCTCTCTACAAAGATATCATCATTTCATGGACATGCAAGATCTAGACTCCCACTTCCAAGGGAGAAGCATGCACAAGGTTAAGAGGTACATATAAGATGATTATCTACTCAATAACTACCACATGAGATCAAACCCTAGTCAAAGAAGTCATCTTTTTACTTGTTCCTACATTTTTAGATCAAGATCTATGCATGGCAAGTTAAGAGTAAGTAAGAAACGTGGAAAAAGTTATATAACTCTCCTCAAGGTTGGTGAAGAAGGTCTAAACAACAAGTTAGCCCAAAGAGAGAGAGAAGAAACCCTAGCTTGATCGCTTCACATGTCCAAGCTAGATCCTTTCTCTAAGTACAAGGAAACCCTAGGTCAAAGAAGAAGAAAGAAGGTGCCCTTCAACCACATGCACAAGCTCCACCAAGAACACCATGGATTCATCCAAGAAGGAAGAGAGAAGAAGGAGGGAAACAAGGAAAATGATGATAGAGATGGTGATCTTACTTGATTAGGTTAAGGAACAAGGTAAGGAAGCCCCACATGACCCAAGAGAGGGTAGATCCAAACCCTAGAAGAACATGCAAGCAAGCTCGACCAAGCTTCCTCCTCTAGAGGTCTTTCTTCTCCAGCAAGTAAGAGGGATGGACCTCCAAGTACCAAGAAGAAGAAGAGGATGTTGAAAGGGTTCATTTGGATGGAAGTAGAGAGGTATATAAAGCTTGGGGTGAGAGAGAAGATAGGTAGAGGTGTCAAGACATGCATGCCATGTGTCCAAAGCCAAAACCTCACATCCATGCAAAACTAGTTCAGACATCAAATATCAAAGCTAGGGGGACCATTGGATGTCAACCCAAGGCGAACCATCGACCTCCAACACTAGGTGGCCCATCAGATGTTTCCCTCACTTGGCCACCAAAGGAAACCCTAACACCACCATCAGTTGTGCTCAATACAAGGAAAATCATCCACCTTGGTGGTTCCTCAAAGCAAACCATTGAATCTCAAGCATCACAAGATAACCATCAAATCCTACCACCTCAGATTGGACCATCGGATACCAAACATACCAAGGGAAAACCATCAAGTTAGGGCATCTATGTGATAAACCATAAGCTTCAACCCTAAGGTAGATAACAATCCACATCTGATGGTGCAACTAGACACCCAAAGATATAACTATATCAAGCATGATATGAAAACTTATAAGGAACAACATACATGTGACAAATTGTAAGAAAACCCTAGATATGGGAATATGGCATAAAAGCCCATATAAGCATATACATATTGCAAAACTTACTCAAACAATGTCTAAAATGGACTAAACTTGAAACTTAGCTTTGTCACATGATATCAAATAATGGATAGGATTCAATTAAGTTTTAGATAATCTAGTTAAGAAAAGCAAGAATGTTTAACTACAAAGAAAGGTCAGGGGTCTTACAACCGTAAACCCCTAATAGGGATTTCTCCCCCGAAATCCTACCCAAACAAAGACAGATACTTCATACACATCTCATCCTCTAACTTCCATGTGGCATCCTCTACACCATGGTGGTTCCACAAAACCTTCACTAAGGCTATGTCCTTGTTCCTCATCTTTTACACACACTTATCTAGGATCAACACATGATCCTTCACATAAGAAACATCCTCATCCAACTCAACCTCCACTACCTGTATCGTCTTCTCTATATATGAGTGACACTTCCTCGACATGGAGACACATATGACATTGTGCAACCTATACAACTATGGTGGTAACTCCAGTTTGTATGACACCTTCCAAACACGTGCCAAGATAGGGTGTGGTTCGATAAACCTAGGAGCCAACTTACCCTTCTTCACAAACCTTAACACTCCCTTCCTAGGGGAAACTTTAAGGTACACATGATCTCCAACCTAGAACTCTAATAGCCTATGATGATTATCAGCACACGACTTCTCTCTGTCCTGAGATACCTTCAACTATTGATGAATCAACTTGATCTTTTCTGTCATCTGTTGTACTAACTCAAGACCCAAAAGTTGATATTCACCTACCTCATACCAACAAAGAGGTGGCCAACAATGTCTCCCATACAAAGCTTTATATGGTGCCATGTCTATGCTTCTCTAATAACTTTTATTGTAGGCAAACTCTATCAAACTTAGGTGCACATACAAACTACAAAGAAACTACATAATACACACCCTCAGAAGATCCTCTAACATCTGATTGGTCCTTTCTGATTGACCATATGTATACATGTGAAAAGAAGTACTAAAGCCCAAATGTGTCCCCAAAGCTGTATGCAAACATTCCCAAAACGTACTTGTAAACTGAGGACCTCTATTAGATACTATGGTAGCTGGAATACCATGCAAATGAACTATCTCATCAATGTAGATCTGTGTCATCTTCTCTACTATATACATTGTCCTGAGCGACAAGAAGTGAGCTGACTTGGTCAACTAGTCAACTATCACTCAAATGGAATCATGACCCTTGGATTTCCTTGGGAGACCAACCACAAAGTCCATGGTGATGTGATCCCATTTCCATTGTGGTATTGGCAAAGGTTGTAGTGTCCATCCAAGCTTCTGATGCTCCTCTTTGACTTGCTGACAAACTAGACACTTGGGAACAAACCCTACCACATAATGCTTCATACCTGGCTAGCAAGTGAAGTCCTTAAGATTATGTTACATCTTTGTATTGCTAGGATGCATCACGTACATCAAGGAATGCACCTCCTCAAGTACCATCTCCCTTAGGCCATCAATATATGGAACCACTATTTTGCTGTGGAAACACATTGTCCCATCATCTAACTCATGTAAACCATCATGCTTCCTACTACCAAACTCTCATATGATGTTCTATATCATGGTATCATTCTTCTACATGTCTCTGATCAACTATATTAACATCGGGTTGACCTGCAACTGTGCTAACAATCCTACTGATAGAGATACTTCCAACTACATATTCATCTGCCTAAGAAACACTAACATGTCCTGCCTGTGACATGCCATGTCATGTAACTGTGATTTATCTACAAATGATGGTGAAGATGACTTCCTACTTACATCATCAACCACCACATTTTCCTTCCCTGGATGATAGTCTATCATGCAATCATAATCTTTAATTAGCTCCATCCATCTCCTCTATCTCATATTCATCGCCTACTTTGAGAAGATATACTGAAGGTTCTTCCATCGATGAACATTTGACACTTCTTCCTATACATATAGTGTCTCTAAATCTTTAAGGAAAGAACAACTGCAACTAGCTCCAGGTCTTGAGTTGGGTAGTCTTCTCATGTTTCTCACGAAGCAAAAAAAATCACATTCTTGTCCTACATTAGCACACATCCCAATCCATTCTTTAAAGTGTCACAAAAAATGAAGTAGCCCTTCCCTTGCTCTGATAGGACTAACATTGGAGCACTTGTCAACTTATCCTTCAAAAACTAGAAAGAATGTTGAAACTTGTCATCCCATACAAAAGGAACACCTTTCCTAGTCAACTTGGTTAGGGGTAACACTATGGAACCAAAGTTATTTATGAATCTACTATAGTAGCCTACCAAACCTAAGAAGCTTCATACTTCAATCAATGTCTTGAGATGCTCCCACTCCAACACAAACTCCACCTTCTTAGGATCTACACAAACACCCTTAGTAGATATGACATGGCCATGAAAAGACACCTCGGTCAACTAGAACTCACACTTGCTAAACTTGGCATATAGACGGTGCTACCTCAATAATTCTAGTGCTTGGAAAAGATGTTGCTCATGTTGCTGATTGTCCCTGGAGTATATTAAGATATCATCTATGATCACTACCACAAACTAATCCATATATGGTCTGAACACCATGTTCATCAAGTCCATGAAAGTTGTCGGTGCATTTGTTATTCCAAACGACATAACCACAAATTCATAATGAACACACCTAGTCCTAAAAGAAGTCTTAGGTAAGTCATCCTCCTTGGTCCTCAATTGGTAATATCCCTACCTCAAGACTATCTTTGAAACCATTATAGCACCTCTCAACTGATCAAACAAATCATGGATACTCGATAACATGTACTTGTACTTCATTGTGACCTTGTTCAACTATCGGTAGTCTATGCAAAGCCTCATAGAACCATCCTTCTTCTTCACAAACAATAGTAGTGAATCCTAAGGGGAAGTGCTTGGTCTGATGAAACCCTTCTCTAACAACTCTTACAATTGTTTCTTCAACTCTTGCATTTCAGCTGGTTCCATCCTATAAGGTGCCTAGGCTATCAGTTGTGTTCTAGGAACTAGATTGATCTCAAAATCAATCTCTATAGGAGGTGGAACACCATGAAACTCATCTATAAAGACATCCTCAAACTCACACACTACTGGTACATCTTGGACCCTAGGACTCCTCACCTTGGTATCTACAATATGTGCTAAGAGAGTCTGACACCCTTGTCTCATCAAATTCTTTGTTGTCATAGCCGACACCAAACACATAGGAAGAATCGTCCTATCTCCTTGGAAAGTCCAAGAAACATCTCCATCACAAAACGTTGGCACCTTAAACTAAAATAAAAAACAACCTGGTACTTCTCTAAGGTATCCATCCCTTGGATCACATCGAATCCATGCATGTCAAGTAGTATGAGAACCACTTCAATGCTGCATTGTGAGAAAGAAAGAACACAAGATGTACAGACCTCTCGCAACTCAGCAAAACCAACTAAATGGGTTTCTAGCAAAAAGCTATTAGATCTACTACAAATAGGAAGATAACAACTACTTATCATCTCTCTGGTGAAAAAAGAATGTGTCACACCTGGGCCAACCAAAATAGATATAAAGAAGTAGGAGATAAGTTAGAATGAAAAAGTTCCATCTAACCTATCATGACTCATTGGTTGACCACTCCCCCTGACTGACTCATGACATAGAATCTAGTCATTGCCTATTTTCATCGTTGTCCTCTGCCAGCTGGTCCAGACGGCCCTCCCTGTGATGCGTGACCACATCCTCTACCACCACCACTTCTATACCGCTGGTGCTACAAGCTCCATTGACTCTGCTAGAATGTTGTGTCACTTCTTCATCCTTCATGAAGAAAGACCATCTCAGATGCCCGACTTATCCACACTTGAAACTACATCCTTGAATTGTACTGTGGCCTAGACGGCCCTGTTACTGACATTGATGCTGCACTATTCACCCATGCCGATGAAAAACTTTGAGCTCTTCCTTTACTAGGGGACCACTATGAAAGTACTCATGATCTCGATTGAAAAAAATCTAATATCTGTTGTGATTGTGGAGATGAGAACCTCAGCTTCTTGAAGCCACTAGATGACTGTCCTTAGAACTAAGTTGGTTTCTTCCTTGCTTTGGCTTCATGCTTATCAAGAGCAGACCTCAATCCTCCTCAAAGACTCCACAAAGTTAGAGAACTTCTCCTTGTTCTCCAAAGTAGATGATGATGTAGAAAACTTAGAGCACAAATCCTTCTCAAACCTTCACATCCTCTCATTCTCTATGGTTGCTATATGAGGATAGAAACTCAACATCTCCATAAAACCTTGACCCATAGTCATTTATGGACATCGAACCTTGGCACAATTTCTCAAATTGGGCTGTCTTATCATCTAGATATGTCTCAAGGAAGTAATGTCTCACTAAATCCCACCAGAACTCTTCCCAACTCACCAAAAATCCTAGCCTCTGCTCCTCTTCTATGGCCACCAATAGCCAATACTTCCCTTCAACATGTACTCAACATACTTCACCTTGTCCTCTTCTGCAATGTTTAGGATCTTAAATTCCTTATCCATCTTGGTTAACCACATATCAACATCTGTCGTGTCTGCTATACTCATATACTCAGTAGCTCCCACACGTTTCAACCACTCAAACATATTCCTGGGACCCTGACATTTCACATTAGGGACGACTGCCCTAGGTTGAGGTGCAAACACCCTATCTGCTAAGTGTGTAATCATCACCTTGAGCTATCCAAACATGGACTAGAAAGCTGGATTTGCCATTGTTGTAGAGTTAAATGGAGGTGGTGTGGGCTGTTCTAGCCCCATCACATGTACTCTATCTTCAGGTACCATCCTCCTACCACTACCTCCTGGTGCAAAAAAGCTACTCTTGTATGTTCTTCACATTCTCTAGACATATATGTATAAGAATAATCTATGCTTAGATATGTTGGATTATGTAAGAATAGACACAAAACCTAAGTCGTATGTACCTGTAGACTCAGGGGACCTAAAGATTTTACACCAACCTAACTGTGGCACATCTCCATGCTATATGATATTACTCAAAACCCAAAGCATGATCGATCACTAATTAAAAACATAGTAGGAAAAGGGGATAATAAAAATTGAATTAAACATCTCAAACATGTCCAAGAACATTTACATATGAGTCCAAAAACTTACATAAAAGCACATACCATACTAGGTATATACATATCTGTCTGGTGGCCTCATCCACAACCTATATACAAAAGATATGTTCCACATATATACATTCCATAAACAACCAACAACATATTGTCAAAAACTCGAGTCGATACATTTATCATCTACAAAACATCCCCTGCACAGACCTGAGAGTACAAGGACAACTCTAGGACACACTAACCATATCTAAAATTTTGCTCCTACTAATATCCAAGCTGCTCCTATTCACTACCTCAAGCCTAACGACGTCGCTAACGATCACCTAAAAAGATGTGGTGACCCACGAGGTGAGACCCATCTCGCAACAAGAGATATAACTCTCAATAATATTTATTGATTACAATAGGTTATGTGTTTAAATAGATTAAGCAGATAAAATAGGTAAAGTATGACTAACACAATATACATAGGAATAGATAAAGCTATCACCTTTAAAATAGTTGATTTCTATTACCACATTATATAACAAATAAGCATTAAAAAAACAAGGCAAAGGTTATCAACCAATGTGAGTTGTTGTTTGATCTTAGCAGATTTACTACACAGCTGGATTACAACTTTTATTAAGCCCTGGGGAGCTTGAGGTATACCACTCAAACTTCCAACTGATCACTGCAAAGTCATAATCAATTCCATACAAGATGTAGGAGAGCCAGAATCCTAAAATCTCTTCCCCTCAATGATTATGAGTCCATCACAATGACACATTAATCAAGCTACAATCAGCCTAGTTCGCCCTTGGTATATAGGTCACAACACTAGAAGACAAGGTATACAAATCCTATCATTCAAGGTACAATTACAACTGTGCTCAATAATATCACATATGTATATATCCAAGACACATCCTCAACCACCCTCAATATGAGGCAAAACCATAGCCATCCTCCAACCTTAGGATCAGGATGACAAGGGTACACACCCCCTTCATCTACATATACTCAACAAGAAATGACTCTGGGCTTCCCTTATGAAATACTCATTTACCTATCCAATAAGTTCTGACACTAGAATAGTTCTATAGTACATCGAACTACATGATTAGGGTTTTACTTAATTAGTTATTGTTAATTGGGTGATTTAATGCTGCTTCAATCAAGTTACATAAAAACTCTAAAATGATTTCTACAAAAACATTGGTATGTAACAACTCCAGAAGATATAAAATGTATGAGATATATTCCTTATCACATCAGCACATGATACTGACCCTTGTCACATAAAGAGGATTACACCTCCACTAGGGCTCAAGACATGTCATAAGTCATTCATGCCATTCACATTACTTCCTACAAGAACATCATTATCTTTCAACACCTTGTAGAAGGTTCAACAAAATTATCATCATGCTTGTGGTACACAAGCTTAGCATAAGATTGCATCAAACATAAGAGCTACAATGTCGGCAAAGGTAACATAGTAGGTTTACCACTAGCATTATAAGAGTAGTCCTCCATCATTAACATAAAGGAAGACAAGTACAATTGACCATAATCACATGATTACTTTAAGTTGGGTTCAACAAGATAGATTGAAAAGATGTTACAAATCAACACTCAAGGATAAACTATCATTTTGTTCAAATACTTAGGTAAAAGCATGAAATTTGCACCTAGTATCCCCATCAGATGATGGATGCACTTAATCCAACACACCACCATCAGATCATATGATTCAACAAAAACCATCAGATCTCGAACTATACACAAGCATAGACTCACACTTATCATAAAACATGACCATCGAATCATGAACCTCAAACAAGACCATCAGATTATGTTCATCAAGCACAAACCATAGAGTCATGGATTTCACATGAAACCATCGGATTTAGGGTAGACAAAACCATTGAATCATACACATAGTAGAACCATTGGATCATGCATCTGCAAAAGCCATCAAATCATGGACCTAGAAAGGCCATCGGATGTCAAGAAAAGAGAAACCACCGTTTGGTAAAGCTAGTTAATCCATCAGATGTCAAGCCATGTATACCATCAAATGTTGACCACTAGGAAACCCATTAGTTGTGAGAAAACATGAAGACCATCATATCTTGAACATAGGTAGGCCATCAAATCATTGACCTAGTGAGACCATCGTATGTTGATCTCGGTGGTCCATCAATTCTTGATCATAAGTAATCCATCAGATGTTAAGACTAAGTGAAAATAGATTTAATGCATCAAGGGAAACCATCATTTATTAGGGTTAAGGAAACCATTGCTTGAATCACTTTATGAGAGCATCATGACCATCAATTCTTGAGGAAAAACATATTCATCAGTTCTCAAGCACGAGACAAAACCAACAAAATAACAACTAAGTCTAAGACATTGGTTCTCACAAGAAGACAAACCATCAAGTCATGAAAACAAGAGAGAAATGAGTTCAAACACTCAACGAATAGCCATCATTTCTCTACAAAGAAACCATAGTTTCACGGACATGCAAGGTCTAGGACTCCCACTTCCAAGGAATAAGCGTGCATAAGGTTAAGAGGTACTTCTAAGATGATTATCTTCTCAAGGACTGCCACATGAGCTTAAACCCTAGTCAAATAAGTCATCTTTTTTACTTGTTCCTACGTTTTTAGAGCAAGATTTATGCATGGCAAGTAAGAGTAGGAAAGAAACGTGGATAAAGTTATATAGCTCACGTCAGGGTAGGTGAAGAAGGTCCAAATAGTTAACCCAAAGAGAGAGAGAGAAGAAGAAACTCTAGATTGAGCGCTCCACACGTCCAAGCTAGCTCCTTTATCCAAGAATAAGGAAATCCTAGGCCAAAGAAGAAGAAAGAAGTTGTCCTTCAAACACATGCACAAGCTCCCCCAAGAACACCATGTATCTATCCAAGAAGAAAGAGAGAAAAATGAGGTCATCAAGGAAAATGAAGATAGATATGGTGATCTTACTTGCTTAGGTCAAGTTATAAGGCGAGGAAGCTCCACGCGACCCAAGAGAGGGTAGATCCAAACCATAGAAGCACATGCAAGCAAGATCGACCAAGCTTCCTCCTCGAGAGCTCCTTCTTCTCCACCAAACAAGAGGGACTCACCTCCAAGCAGAAAGAAAAAGAAGAAGAGGGTGTGTAAAGGGTTTATTTGGGTGGAAGGAGAGAGGTATATAAAGCTTAGGGTGAAAGAGAAAGATAGGGATATGTGTCAAGACATGCATGCCATGTGTCCAAAGCCAAAACCTCACATCCATGCAAAACCAGGTCAACCATCAAATCTTAAATCTAGGGTGACCATCGCATCTCAAACCCAGGAGAACCATCAACCTTCAACAGTAGGTGGCCCATCGGATGTTGCCCTCACTTGGCCACCAAAGGAAACCCTAACACCAACATCAATTGTGCTCAACACAAGGAAAACCATCAACCTTGGTGGTTCCTTAAAGAAAACCACCGAATATAAAGCATCGCAAGAGAACCATCATATCCTACCACCTCAGAGTGGACCATCGGATCCCAAGAATACCAAGGGAAAACCATTGAGTTAGGGCATCTAGATGAGAAACCCTAAGCTTTAATCCTAAGGTAGATAACACCCCACATCTGATGGTGCAACTAGGCACCCAAAGATATCAATATATCAAACATGATATAAAAACTTATAAGGAACAACGTACATGTGACAAATTGTAAGAAAAACCTAGATATGGGAAAATTGCATAAACGCCCGTATAAGCACATAAATATTGCAAAATGAGATCATGGACTCCCGAGCACCTGAGCGTGACAAGGCGACGGAGGGGGCGACGAAATCTCGCCGGCCTTCTCCTCGAGGTGATTTCAGGCGTGAGGATTCGGACAATCTCGACGGCTCGGCAGATCTATGTCCGGCTCCTTGTGCTTCGATTGGGTGGGATTGTGTGAGACCAAAAGTTTCCGGGAGCATCCTTGATCTGGAGGTGACTGAAGTCTCAGTTATAGAAGGGAAGTTAATCTACTCTAAGAAGGAGGCGAGTGAGAATGTGGAGAAATGGAACAGGTGCTTGCTCGAATATGTGGTGGACTTCCGTATGTTTATTCCGGTGCTCTGCAACCACTTTGATGATATCTGGACTACTAAAGACTACTTCGAAGTGTTCGACAGAGGGGATGGTTTCTTCATTGTACGATTTGCTAATCAAGAAGACTTGGATGCTGTGTTTGCCGGAGACTGGCTAGTAGCTGGCAGACCTGTCATATTCAGGAAATGGAAAGTTGGAGATCCTCAAACGAAACTGGTCTTGGATGATATTCCGGTATGGATCAATATTAGGAGCCTTCCGTTGGAATTGTGGGATAGTAAAACGTTCAACAAGATTGGTTCGTATCTGGGATGCCCGGTTAAGATGGATGAAGCTACTTTCAATCTGAAGCGCTTGGATGTAGCTAGGATCCAAGTCGTCATGAGCAGTAATGCCAAGTTTCCAGAAAAGATTACGTTGAGAAGCGATGAGGGGGATGAAAATCTGATTGAGATTGAGTATGATTGGGTTCCGTATAGGTGCCGTCACTGTGGGAAGTATGGTCATGATGATTGTTTGATTAAAATTACTGCAAAAAAATAGGGAGGTACAAAGTCTAACGTTGTGAAGAAGGTTTGGGAAGTGAGGAACAATGCTGCTCGTAAGGTGCTTGTTGATATGCCAACTGTGGTTTTACAAGCTGGTTCTGAACATATTTTAGAGGAAATATTAGAGGATGAGGAGATTCAAAGAAACAAGTTGGGTACACTACAGACTGAGGTGATTGTGGAAGATGAGGCCCTGTCTAAGCTGGTGAATGAAGGATTTGAGTCTTCTGGGTCTGTCGTTAAGGAGGTAGGGAGTAGTAGCGGCAAGAGTGCTGTTCTGTTACCCCTGAACTCAGAGGACGATGCTATGGCGTGTACTGATACTGTCCTGTGTGCTCTGTCTCCAATTGCTGGTTCCTCCACTCTAGCTCCTGTCCTTTTATTTTCTAGTGCGTCGCCAGAAAGCGAACTGTCTTCGCAGGCTTCTTCTGCCTCTATGAAGTTTGCTAAGGTCAGTAGTTACAAAATTCTGCCTAAAAGACAACTGAATTTAAAGGCTGATAATCGGCTTAGATTGGATCATCTGGAGTCCATCCCTTCTCCCAAGGAACTCTCCTTGACTTCTGCTAGCACTGAGGCTGACAGTTTAACAGCCCCAGTTATCAAATGAGCATATCCTTGTCTATTACCTCTTGGAATGTCAGGGGTATTAGTAATAAGATCATGAATGTCCAAGAGGTAATTAGGAGGGCCAACTGTGATGTGGTCATCCTTGTTGAGACGAAGATTAGAGAGAAGAAAGCTAAGAAGCTGATGAGCAAATACTTTGGTGAGTACAAATGGGTTTCTAATCTGAATTCACATGTTCTGGGGAGAATTTTCATTTTATGGAAGGACGATGCTTGTATTATTTCCAAGATCGATGAGTGTGATCAGGCCATTCATGTCAGAGTTGATAAAGACAGTGATAGTTTTCTTCTTTCTGCCGTCTACGGACATAATGATGATTATGATAGAACTAGTCTTTGGAGAAATTTGGATAGCTTTGCCAATGGTACTCATCACCCTTGGATTATTATGGGAGATTTTAATGCTGTGAGAAAAACTAACGAAAAGATTGGTATTCTTCCCCCTTCAAGTAAATCTATGGAGGAGTTTAATAATTTTGTCTTGGATTCTGGGTTGTTTGAGATGGACTTGAGTGGTCCCTTTTATACCTGGGATAACAAACAGGATGGGGATCAGTTTATTGCTACCAAGATTGATAAGATCTTGTATAATGGTGAGTTTCAAGATAGATATGATAATTTCCACGGTGAGTGTATTACTGAACTGGTGAGTGATCATAGGAGATTATGCCTTATTTTAGGTGATGTGAAGAAGAGGAAGTCTCCTTTCAGGTTCATTAATTCCTGGACTACTCACAAAGACTTTGATGGTCTGCTTAAGGATGCTTGGGAGTTAGAAGTTGATGGGTTTTCCATGTTCAAATTTTATAGAAAGCTTGAGGCCTTGAAGAAGCGTTTGGTGTCTTGGAACAAATCACACTTCGGTAATGTTCATGATAATCTATCTCAGCTGAAGAATGCTGCTTTTACTGCCCAAAGGAAGGCTGATCTTGATCCTAATGATGTTATTCTCAGGAGTGAAGCCAATTTTCTTAGGAAGGAAGTGATGAAAGCTGCTAGTATTGAAGAAAGCTTTTATAGGCAGAAATCTAGAGTTCAATGGCTCCAAGAGGGTAACTCAAATACTAAATTTTTCTATGCTTCTTTGAAGACTAGAAGAATGAGGAATACGATGAATTTTCTCAATATTGATGGGAACATTTCTAGAGATGAAGAGGATATGAAATCAGCTATTTTCACTTTCTACAATTCTCTGTTTTGCAAGATGGATAAAGGCAGTGTATGGGAGGATAAATGGGATGGTCCTATTATTTCTAAATCCCAAAGTTGCCTGCTGATCAGTAATGTGTCAAGGAAGGAAGTTGATGAGGTGGTTGAGAATATGAATGTGGACAAATGTCCTGGTCCGGATGGGTTCAACTGTCACTTCTATAAATATGCTTGGAAAGTGATTGGTGATGATGTATATGAAGCTGTCTGTGAGTTTTTTAGAAATGGAAATATGCTTAAAGAAGCGAATAAGACGTATATTGTTCTTCTCCCCAAAGGGAAAGATTCTTCTCTGATCACTAATTGGCGCCCCATTGCGCTTTGCAACGTCTTTTATAAGATCATTTCTAAAATTTTAGCTAATAGGCTTCAGCTGGTGCTTCCTAGTATTATTGATATTAATCAATGTGCGTTTGTCAAGGGAAGAAGCCTTAAGGATGCTGTTTTGCTTACTAATGAGATTTTATGTGACTTCAAGAGGAAGAACTGCGATAAGATGTGCATTCAGGCTGATGTGTCTAAAGCGTATGATTCAGTTAATTGGAAATATATCTTTTCTATTATGTGGAAGATGGGATTTCCTCTGAAATGGATTAGTTGGATTGAAAATATTTTCTATTCTACATCCTACCAGGTTTTGGTTAACGGGGAACCCTATAGTCCCATTTTTCCTATGAATGGGATAAGGCAAGGAGATCCTATTGCTCCATACCTCTTTGTCATAGCCATGCAGGGGTTTTCTGAAATGTTAAAGAAATCCATCAAGCTTGATGAGTTTATTCCCATTTCTATTCAAAGAAGGTGTCTTGTTCTCATCTTATTTTCGCCGACGATTTGATGATCTTTGCCAAAGCTAATGATGAGTGTGCTTTGCATATTAAGAAGTTGCTTGATGAGTTTGGAAATATGTCTAGTCTAAGGATTAATCACAGCAAGAGTAACTTGTTTTTGGGAGATTGCATTAATGGTGATTCTATTTCATCTATTTTGGAGATTAGCATTGGGAAACTTGAAGATACGAAATATTTGGGTTTACCCTTGTTTTCTGGCAAGATGAGAAGGAAGCATTGCGAGATTCTGATTGATAAAGTGAAGAAGCGGTTAGAATGTTGGAAGAGCAAAGTTCTTTCGTTAGCTGGCAGAGTTGAGCTGATTAAGTCAACCTTAGCTGCTATCCATCTTTTTTGGGTGATGTCGTTTCCAAATCCTTGTTCTGTTCTTGATGAGATTGACAAGCTCACTTGTAATTTTTTGTGGGGACAATCTGATGATAAGAAAAACATCCATTTAGTTAGTTGGGATGCTGTGACTCTGCCCAAGAAGGAAGGAGGTTTGGGCATTAGAAAATACAAAGAGGTTGCTCTGGCTTGTCTTGTTCAAAATGCATGGGACATCACGAGGAAGAAAGACTCTCTATGGGTCAAGTGGATTAGCGAGAAGTATTTAAGGAAAGAGACTTTTTGGAGTTGTGTTGTGTCCTCCAATCATTCTTGGATGTTTAATTCTCTCTTAAGGAGTAGGGATGTGCTCATTCAGTTTGTTGATGTTAAGATTGGTTCAGGCCATTCTCTTAAACTCTGGAAGGACCCTTGGTGTGGTGGAAAGTTGTTGTGTGAGTTGATTGATAGGAATTTAATCGTTAGAGCTGATCTTCCTGAAGATTCGCTGTTGAGTACTATCATTAAAGATAAGCATTGGAGCATCAAAGATTCCAGGTGTTCTCATATTATTCTGAAGGCTATCAGTAGTTTCAGTATTGATAAGTTAAGTTCCGAGGACTTCTGGCTTTTCAATAAGAACAAATCGGCTAAATTTAATAGTATTTGGGATTGTGTTAGAAGCAAAGGAGTAGCTGACCCCAAGTATGATTGGATTTGGAGCTGCAATTGTCATTTTAATGGTAAATTCCATGTGTGGAAAGCTATGTTGAATAAGTTACCTACGTCGGATTATCTGAGAAGAACTGAGATTCCTCTGGCTTCCATGTGTTTTCTCTGCAGGAGGGACTATGAGAATTCGAATCATGTGAGCTTCGATTGTCAGTTTGTTGTTTTACTATGGAACTATGCTGTCAAGGAGGGGCTCCTTGCTTCGATTCCCAAGTCTTGGGAGGATTTGGTCAATCTTAATGGTCAGAAAGCTAAATTTATTAGCCAGCTTATCCTCTATCACTCCTGGATCGAGAGAAATGCTAGAGTCCATTCAGGGTCTAGTAGAAGCTCGAAGACTCTGTGGAGGATCATTCAGTCTGATTTTGTTATTGTTTCTGGATGATGTGGGGTGATGTGCTTGGCTGGCTCTCGTTGGTTTGGTTCCCTGTTGAGATGGTTGCTTTCTTGGGGGTTTGTCTCTATTGGTATCCTGCTATTTTGGGTGGATATGTTTTGTCTTTGCTATGGCTTAAGGAGCTGCTTTGTCAAGGTTGGTGTTGTGGTGTTGGGTTGGTCTTGTTCTTGTGTCTATGGCTGGGTGATCTTATCTTTCGAGAGTGGTAGAGATCTCCATAGTGCATTTTTTGTAGCTTCTGCTGTTTGGGTGATATGCTTAGCTTTGTGGCCTGATGAGGTTTTGCTGCTGGTTTGTGGTTATGGTTTTATCTCTGTTTTGGCTTTTGGAGCTACTTTGTCGAGATTGGTGTTGTGGGTAGATGGTTTCCTGAACTCTTGGTTGAAGGTCAAGTCCCCACTCCCTGGAGTGTCGACGCTCCCTTCTCTCTGAGTCTTCTTTGTCCCTTGTGGTGTTGGTTTGGTTTTGTTCTTATGCCTATGGTGGGTGATCTTATCCTTCGGGAGTGGCAGAGATCTCCATAGTGCATTTTTATGCAGCTGCTGCTGTTTGGTGATACGCTCTGCGTTGCAGGTCTGTTGCTGCTGTTCTTGTTCTTGTAGAGGTGTTTCTGCTGCTTGGCGCTCTGCTGTGATGTTTGGATGCTTGGGCTTCCGCTGCTCTTGCTCTGTTCATGTTGGTTTTGCTTGCTACTGTTTGAGTGGTTGGTCTGCATCTGTTGTTGGTTTAAGGAGATGTTTTGTGGAAGATGGTCTGTGGGACGATGGTCTGCCGGTCCATTGGTTGAAGCTGCTACTGAGTTGGGTGCGAAGTTCTGCTTCTGTTTCTGTTCTTGGAGTGGGTTTCTTGGTTTGATGCTGCTGTAGGCGTCTTGAGGTGCAGCTGGTTTCCTGCTGTGATTGTTTGGTTGTGTGATTTTCTGCGTGGCAAGCTCATTTCTGCTGTTTCTTTTGGGCTTCTTTATGATCGATTATTGCTGGAGTGCTGATCTCTCTCTTTGCTATGCCCGTGATGGTGGAGAGGCTGGTTCTGGTTCCTTGTGGCTGAGGTTTTCTGTAGCCTCAGCCTATCTTTTGATGTAAAGATAGATAGTTTTTCTTTAGTCTTCTCCCCCTTTTGGAGCTTATTGACTATCTTCTCCTGATGTAAAGATAGATAGTTTAGCTTTCTCTTTCTTTTTTGAGTTGGTTCCTCTTGGAAACAACTATGTTTTGTACAGACACAAAGGAAAAATAAAAAAAAGCAACACGAGTTTTGGCCGACCAAAAAAAACAATGTCCAAAATGGGTCAAACTTGAAACCTAGCTTTTTCACATGATATAAAATCATATATTAGGGTTTGATTAAGGTTTTAAGCATCTAGTTAATATAAGAAAGCCATTTCAACCACAAAGCAAGGTTAGGGGTCTTACGCTCTAGAATCACATAATAACCTACTAGGTAACCAATATCGAGGGACAAAAAACCATCACCCATTGGGTAGTGGTTGGGGAATGTGACCCCCTAATCAAGGAGCCATAGATATAGTTGAAAACAATTTAGTTCCAAGGAAAATATTCAAAACATTCAAGATTTAACAATTATAGTGGAGAACTTAACAAAATACGAGTTAGCATTTTTACAAAAATCCATCGTTCACCATATCCAATATGTTTTTGTATGCTTGTGAAGAGGTTGTATATACACAACAATGAAATATAAGATTTAAGTAGCTTCATCAAACAAGAGTCAAGACTTAGAGAGATTCAAGAAGGGATGAACAAAGAGATCTACAACATCAAATAATTTTGTTTTTAGAATACGCTTTTGTTCAGTTCGTGCTATTTAAGATTAGATTTTCCATATAATTTTACTATTTTGTTTTTTTTCCAACTATCCTCTTTTCTATGGTTTTCTATGTGAATAATACATTAATAATCCAAGTTATTTTATTATCATAATCTACTATTGATGTTTTTGATCTATATCCTCTCTCTAATGTCCATATTCATTGAAATGGAACCATTTTCTTTATATAATATGCATATTTATCAATACAGGTTTAAGTATATCTTATGTCCAATCCATAAGATTCATCTTCTAATTTAGGTGTTCTAATATAATGTGAACATGAATAATAATACCCATGATTGTTTATATTATACACAAATATGTACTATAAGTGAATTCATATATAGTCCAAACCAACTTGTCATATAAAATAACTTATATTAATGAAAAATACTGATACTATCTCTTTAATATTCCATTTATTCAAAACAAACCAATTCTAGACAGGCATACCCCTTGTATCAATATTGTATTTCTAGAAACCATGAAATATATGCATACACATCTAGAGATTTTGGATAACAAGAATCACACTAGTCTATTGTATATAATAAATAACAATTACCAAGGTGTTGGTAGATACTAATTTGCATATACTAATAGGTATATGACCAGTACAAAGTTATTGATCGAATAGTTCAGGTTATCATTTAAACCATGCTTTTGTATAACCTATTCTGATTATTATCTAATCACTGATCTAATTTATTATTAATTGGTTTTCTTAATTATAATTTTTGGACTTTTCATTTACTAGTATTTGTACATATATGTGCATATACCATTCAAATATATATGAACACAATAAACTAGTTAATGTAAAAAATTTGTACTTAGATATAAATGTATTGCTTACTATCTCACCATAATTTCATTGGCTAAAAATAAAATACAATAGAAGGAAACTAGAATTATTGACTTATTAATAAGAAACTAACATCTATAGAACATGATATCATATGTCAAGTAGTTAGTCTAGATTATTAGTTTCATTGGGTTTGTGACTTCAAATTCTGGGTCTCTATATTGTTATTATGGTTATATTAATAATTATAATGTGCAATCATAAATTAATGACTCACATATGGTATTATAACATGTAGAGTACTGGAATGGAATTGATCTTATACTATTGGATTCCTCATCATTTCCAACATCATTGATGGTCCCTTGACGATTGTCTAACTATCTGCATCTTGGATAAATGTTGATCTAACCTCACGGTGTCTCTAGGAAGTGGTTAGACTTGTTATAGGTTTGTATATCTAGAAGGATGTTTGCCTGGGTTTTTGAAGCTGACGGTTTAGCATGATTACGGGCATGACTTTCCATATCATATGATTCTTAGAGAACCTTAAGGATTCTGTGCGGTAATGATAAGAAGTAAGGAGGTTGTGTAGTTGAGCAAGTGGTGGTGAACCTTGCTGGATGAAAAAACAACATGGATTGCACGATGAGTTCAATCATTGATTCTCTAGTGATGAACATGTTTCTTTATTAAAGTGGTGCAATCTTCAGTTTTGGTTCCATTGATGGGTATTACATACATTGAATACCACATGTAAAGAATAATTTAAATAATACTCATAAGAAGATCTTATTGTAATTTTCATCCTATAAACTTCACATAAAATGGAAACTTAATACGAACTAATGACATGATACAATTACCTAAACATAAATAAGTTTGTTTTAATACATGAAATAATGTTGTAGATAATGGCTCCCCACCATGGTAGTATTATTCTTTCACTGGGTCCTATTTGTGCTTAGTTTGATTCCTAGATCCTCCCTTCTTCACTAGTTGTGAATGAATGCATACTCATCACCTTTTCCTTGTGGTTTCTAGTTTTGTTTTGCTCATTTCAGTTCCAAACAACAACATGCTTTCTTAGTTTCATTAGTTTTGTTCTTTCTCTCTCATAACTAGGATTTTGATCAATTTTCTTGCTATTATGCATATTAAAGAACATATCAACTTTAGATAACTCAAGTAGTTATTCATTAAGATCATATTCAAGATTGGAGCAAGTTCACATCATAGTTTGATCCATCCACACATTCTAGCAAGGCAGATCAGGTGGTCTAACCTTTGAATTTCCCAATCCACCTTCCCTCTCCAAAGCTTTCCCAGATGATCCTTCGGATTGGGTAATCTACCTTAAAGATTGGATGATTAGAAGGTCGCCAAAAATGTTAGAGACTTTTGATTTTCCAGCAAATTCAGATTGGGCGATCTACCTATATCTCAGAGTTCAGAAGAAAATCTTGATCGGGTGATCTCCCTTGAAGATTGACCAATCTCATAAGATGGTAAATTGCTCCCCCAACATAAGTAATTTTGGGGATTTTGGGCCAACTTTTGATTGGACAATCACCCTTATAGATTGACCAATCTTTCATATTCTCCAAAAGGCTTATTAGGAGATGATTGACTGATCTGCCCTACTGATTGACCAATTCAAAGTCCAACATTCATGCTTCCAAGTGACAGACTGGACGATATCCCTCATAGATCACCCGATCATTGGGACAAACATTGCAAAAGTACACATCCAATGACCTAGGAGAGTTCAGTAATAAAAGTGGAAACCAGACATAATCATTCTGAGTTCTATTCACACTCAAAGAGGGGAAAATTTTATAGCAATAAATCAGAGGAGACGACAAAGAAGAATAAGATCCTCACAAAATTATTTGGATTCATCAAAGTCAGAGTGGACTATAGGAGCCAACGATCTTTGACTTCTCCTCTCTTCTCCATCAAGACATGATTCTCTTTTATCTTCTTGTATATGTGTTCTTATCTCAAACATGGGTGAGTAGACCTTTCTCATCGGGGCATGGGGAGTAGCCCCACTACATGTACTCTATGTTATTTTCATTAAACTTAATTTTTCTTCGTATGATTGAAATGTTCTCCATTCAATTATTGCTTGCTATTCAATCTGATCACTCTTCTAGCATGTTTTAGATAATCCTAAGTGTGTAGACCACAAACTTAGGATTAGATTGCTGAATGGATTCTTACAATCCTAGATGCAATCATGGAAGGGATCCTATAAGATGACTGAATCATGAACTATGGGTAACAAGACCTCAAGCTCACTGAGAATTTAGTCCTTCTGAATTTGTGTTCTGAAAGGAGACAAATTTACTTGGTCCTTGTTTTATTGATGAGGACTTTATTGCACTGTAATGAATGGATAAGTATGTAGGTGTTAGCAATGAAACTCAAACGTACCAATGTTCATTATCATTTAATTAAACCATCAATTTAATTATCTTTTTCTTTGAATTCTTTAATTCACCCTTAGTTTATAATCATTCCCAAACAACAAGATTTATATATTTTTCTCAATAATTGGTTTGAAGTGATTTTTCAAAAATGTTGTCCTATGAGATTCAGACCTTTATTATACTACAATTGATCCGTCCTCTTACATGTGAATTAGTTGTGATTGTATTAAAGTCTTTAAAACCCAGGATAATTATTCTAGGGAATTTGTGTGTGCAAATAACTCATATCAAATTTGGGCTCTGAAAATAGCTTTCAAACACCATTGTTTTGAATATTTAGGATTTTTTTATTTCAATTGATATCACTCAAATCTTCTTGAACTATTGTTTCCTTGATTTCTGACATTTTTGACTATTTTCAGGAACTAGAGGTATATACAACGCTCACAAAGTGCCGACTCTACACCAATTGAATTTGATTTGGAGATCAACACGTCCTTCACCATCTGAAATGAGTTTAATGTGTCAAAATGGACGGGGAAGAAATCAACCAATGGGTGAACTAGACCCTAGAAGTATAGAGAGAGGCTCTTGTTCAAGAGACAAGGAAGCCATGGACTCTAAGAAAACGTGTTAGGATGCCACAATGCTTTAAGAAGAGTGCCTAAAGTACCTTAAGGACTTCTCATTCCCTAATCCCTCCTACGCACAACATCCAGTTGTGACTCTTACCATCAATGCCTCATAGTTCGAGATCTGCACGTAGTGGATCACCATTCTCCAGAGCAACACTTTTTCCAAAAATAAAGGTGATAATTGTGAAGATCACCTCCAATGCTTCTCTGACCTTTGCTCCTTGTACAAGATACCATGCACTTATGAAGATGCCAGCAAATTTCAACTTTTAAATATTTATTGATAGATCAAGCCAATAGTTGGTACAACAACATGGAGGGAAATAACACCACCACCTGAGAAGGTATCCAGTCCAAGTTTCTAGAGAAGTACTATCCCCATCACACACCTATCAAATTAGGGGACATATCACATAGTTCACTATGGTGCCACTACAAAATCCTTAGCTGAAGGCTTGGGACAATTCAAGGAGATCCATTTTCATTGTCCACACCATGGCATTTATTAGGTTCAACTGATTGAGAAGTTATACCAGGGTGTTGATAACAACATCAAGACATTCCTTGACACCTCATCTAGAGGAAACTTAATGTTATAGAACTTTGACAATGCTTGGGAAGTCATCAAGAGATGTTCTGAATCCAAGCCCAATCTAGCCAAGGACAAGGATGTGTTCTCAAGTTAGCCAAAGCCGAAGATAGTTCTGAGCTTAAGTCCATTGCTGAATTCCTTATGAAACTTTCCTTAAAGCAAGACAACATAGAGTCCTCATTCAATTCATATAAAAGAAAAGGACAACCACCACAACAACAACAACTTCCATAGCAAGTTAAGTTTGTAGATCTTTATTGTGAGGCTTGCCAAGTCCATGAACACTCCAGTCTTGGTCGCCAACTCCTTTGTAATTTTATGGTGACCAATGCTTCAGTACAAGACAAATATGGGAAGTAGATGGATGATCTCAACTCCATCCACATCATCCCGGGACATGCCTTCTACAACCAGAACCAGACCAGAAATCTTCCTAATTTCTAGTATGGAAATCCAGTCGGTGCAAAGAATGCATGACAACAACAACCCTCTCAAGTGAACAAAAAAACTTTGTGTCCCTCCCATGTTCTAATACCACAACTAACATAATTTTGGGAACAAGGCAACTACCAGTGCAATTTTTAGAATCATGGTAATTAACAAGGACAACAATTTCAAAATCCCATCCAAGTACCTCAAGTTCAACAACCCAACAACCAAACACCCAATGATATGCCAAGATTTCTACCATAGAACAGATACTTCCCACTCATCAGGTGATGCTAAACAATCAACTAGCCTACTAGAAGTTGATTGATCTTAGTCATCCCATATTTCCCCACCCTCTTCTATCCTACATCGTCCTTTATTGGAGAACCTGAGAACAACCTCAAGCACCCTGAGCAGCTGAAGGTCATATCCACACATTTAGGCAACATCTACGCACCTCCCCCTCCAGTGAAGGTAACCTCAATACCAATTGATTTGGATGACGATGATACTAGATGGTTGAGAAAGAGCAGGTGCAAGTCATAAATACTGATTTTTATAAAGGAAGAGCCCAATGTTGAAAGACAATAGGTGGAGACCGTTGAGCCTGATGAGCCTATTTACAAGCTAATAACTCCTTATAAAGAACATCTCGTACAAATAAGATTGGAAAATAAATTTTTGAGATTCAAGGAAGCTATGAAGAAACTTCACGTGGACATCTCCTTCATGGATGACCTTTTTGAGATTTCAACCTACTGTAAGTATCTAAAGGCTTTGTTGACTAGGAATTACATCACATAAGAGTACGAGACAATGAAATTGGCAAGAACTACTTCTGACGACATTCTATACAAAATGCCAAAGAAACAAAAGATCCTAGTTATTTTAGGATTGGATGCTATCTAGATGACAACATCTACAAGAAAGGCCTTGTAGATTTAGGTGCAAGCATCTCTATCATGCCATTCAATTTGTGCCATAGATTGGGTTTCAAATTGGGTTTCATCAAGTTCATTCCCATTGCTATGACCATCCAACTCCTCCTTGACAAAACCCATGGGTATCATTGAGGACATTCCCATGAAGGTTTCAGAAAGATGCCTATATCCCTTGTGCCTTTGTGATTATGGACATCAAGGAGGATCTCTAATATCCTCTACTTTTTGGCCGCCCATTCCCTGCTATGGCCCAATCCTTGAATGATGCAGAGGCACATGTTCTAAGGTTAAGAAGAGAAACATTCGAGTTTAGGGTATTTGACAACATAAAGGCCCCTACTATCCATGAGAAAGTCTTCTTAGTCGATTGGATTGGCAAGCTCTCTCATATTAGGTAGGAAGATGATGCTTTTATATATACATTGCAAACAACTCACACCATTCTTGATAGTTTGGTTTTTTATAATGATCAAGTCAACCAATGAAGGTTCCATCTAAATACCTTTGAAGAGGAATCCAAAGAAGAATTTGAAGAGCCACCAAAGGCTTTATAAATGAAGGCCCTACCTGAAGAGATAAAATATGTTTTTGTTAATGAGAAGGAAACTTGCCCAATGGTCATTAATCAGACCTTACACATGAGAAATAGGACAAGTTGATAATTGAGTTGAGAAAAAGAAATGTTTCTTGGGATACAAAATGACTAAATTAACATGGCCCATCCAAGCTACCTACATGCACAAGATACCTATGGTTGAAAGGCTAAAAATAGTCTAAAGTACCTCAGTGAAAACTTAATCCCAACATGAAGGAGGTAGTCCTTTTAGAGGTCTTCAAAGTGGTCACTACATGAATTATTTACCCAATTTCATATTCTCCTTGGGCCAATGCTGTGCAAGTTGTCCCTAAAGGGTGTTACCATACCATAGTAAAGAATGAAAGGAATGAACATATCCCCACCTGCATTGTCACAGGGTGGTAGATGTGCATATATTACAGGAAACGAACAAAGCTATAAGGAAGGACCCTTCCATATTTTGTTCCTTGATCAAGTCCTTGAGCGTTTGGCACACAAAGAATTTTTCTTTTATTGTGACATATGTTAGAGTTTGTATCAGATTCGTATCCACCTAGATGATCAAGAGAAGACCAAATTTATTTGCTCTTTCTGAATTTATGCCTTTGGGAGGATTCCATCCAATCTATGAAACTCCCTCACTACTTTTCAGTGTTAAATGGCCTCCTTTTTTGCAGGCTTGATAGAAAATGTTATGTAAGTTTTGATGGATGATTTTCCATCTATGGTATTTCTTTTGATTCCTTCTTGCATCACTTGTCACTCATTATAGAAAAATGTGAAGAGGTACATTCAGTTCTGATTTTAGAGGGAATACACTTCATGACGAAGGAGGCCATTGTCCCTAGCTATAGGGTGAGAAATATAGGTATACAAATTGAAGATTAAAATAATTGTAGGACTTACAATGCCTAAAAAATATCAAGAAATTCCATATTTTCTTGGGACACATTGGGTTCTATTGTTGTTTCATCAAGGACTTCTCAAAAATTGCCAAGATGCTGACCAAAGGAGGGAATTTTATCCTTCGATGATGCATGCATGCAAAGATTCAACACTTAAATCCTCTCTCACTACCACACCTATCATAGGAGCACTAAATTGGTCTCACCTTTTAAGATCATGTATGATGCTAGCGAATACATCATGGAAGTAGTCTTGGAACATCACATTAACAAAAAGCATCACATCATCAATATACCTCTAAGACTCTGGATGAAGCACACAAGACCTTGCTAGAATATCACCTACACCTTTGTCAAATGAAGGCCTATCTTGTCAAATCTAAGGTGATTATCTACACAGACCATGCAACTATCCACTACTTGATGATGAGCAAATATGCCAAGCCAAGACTGATTCACTAGGTTCTATTGGTACAAGAATTTCACCTTGAGATCCGGGACAAGAAGGAAGTGAGAATGTGGTGGCTAATCATCTCAACTGTATTCATCTCCATAAAAATGATAGCATCCCCATTGACGACTCCCTTACCAAGGATCAACTCATGATGGTCTCCTCTAAAAAATCATAGTTTATAGATTTTGTGAACTACCTTGTTGCAGGAGTCTTGCATCCCTAGTACATTGGCTACACCAACAAAACGTTACCCTACTATTGGGATGATCCATGCCTTTTTCCATCTAGGTGTTGATGGTCTCTACCACCAACCCATGATTGAAGAATAAGGGCACTCAATCATTGTGTAGTGCTACTCGAGACAAAAAGGTGGCCACATGAGTGCCAAGAAGACCACCTTGAAGGTTCTGCAATGTGGGTTCTATTGACCCATGATTTTCAAAGACACTTACTAGTACATTATTTCTTGTGAGCAATGTAAAAAATTAGGAAGCATTTCCAAGAGTGATGAGATGCCTTTGACATCTTAATAGGAGGTTAAAATATTTGATGTTTGGGAATTGGACTACATGGTTCCATTCCCTCCCTTCTATGACCACTCCTACATCCTTGTTGTGGTGGATTACATTTTCAAGTGGGTTGAGGCAATCCCCAATGTGAAAAGTGACTCAAAGCCCATGATGAAGCTGTTAAAAGATATTATCTTCCCTAGGTTTGGGGTACCACACACCATTATCTTTGATGGAGGGTCACATTTCCTAGAGAAAAAGTTCAAACTCTTACTGAAAATATATGTCATTCATCACTAAGTAGCTATGCCATACCATCCTCAAACCTTTGACTAAGTTGAAGTGTCTAGTCAAAAAATTAAGGCTACCCTCAAGAAAATAGTTAGAAGGACACATAATGATTGGGAACTAAAGCTCAATTATGTCTTGTGGGCTATCAAATTGATTTCAAGACCCCCTTGGGTACCACATAATTTTGTATGATCTACGACAAGTCATGTCACCTTCCTATAGAGATGGAGCACAAGACCAGATGGGCTATCTAGTTTCTAAACTTTGATCTTTCTCTTGTTGGAGAGAAATAGTTCTTTCAGATGTAAGAGTTGAAGGAGTTATGTTTGTCCACTCATGAAAATGCACATATATACAAAGAGCATAGGAATATGTGGCATGACAACCACCTCAAGCGGAAGGACATTCAAGTGGGAGACCAAGTTCTCATTTACAACTCTTGCTTGAGACTGTTTCCTAGGAAACAATGATACCAATGGCATGGTCAATACCTAGTGAAGAAGATCTAGCCACACTATGCATTGTGTTGTGGGATAAGATCAACGGTGAACTTTTTGCTAACGACCACCTACTGAAAAGATACATCACCATTGAATATCTAGCAACAAAGGAAGCATATCCACTTCATGTTGCCACCCTAGTCACAATCTGAAGAACAAGTGTCAAGCCACCACATTAAATAAGGCAATCGTTTGGAGGCAACCTGATGGTTCTCTAGATAGATTTTTAATTTCTTTGTTGATCTAGTTATCTCCCAATTTCCTTGCATTAGTTCCCTAACTTAGTTTTAGAAGTTGAACTTTCCCTTGATCTAATTTGCCTTAAAGTTTTATTTTAGGCCATCCCTTCCTGTCAGGGACCCTACTGAACCTCAGATCGGGCGATCTGCTTCCCAGATCGTCCGTTCATGGGGTCCATTTTGTCACAAGAAAATAGCTTCTAGTAGACCGTCCACTCTCCATTCCTGGTTGCATGATCTTCTTATAGCAGGAAATTCTCCATCGAACAGATCGCCCGATTCCTTGCTAAGTGGGATTCACAAAAACCTAGATTCATCGGTGGCTAGTGGAACTGAGTGCCTATTGGAATTGGTCAATCTCCATCCTTGATGGCCCAAACCGCTTGTAGTAGACCATTTCTCCACTGAGCGGATTTCCTAATCTCCATCCCAGATCGTGTGACCATCAAGCGGCCTAAATTCATCAATAACCTATAAAAAATCATCAAACCCAATCATGCTTGCAAATCAACCCATCTTCCTAAACATTCTCCAATTTTCGTCCTTCCAGATCAACTGATCCATGATCACTGGGTTTCCTAATTGATGCTTTGAATGTCGAAGGTCAAGGGTCGTAGATTTCCCGATCATTACTCCCCATACCTGTAAAAGTAAAGGCTACAGATAAGGGAGTCACCATCGTCTTCAACCCTCCCTGTCCTAGCCCTAATTTCTACTGAGTTGTGAGGAACAATCCACCCCAACCATAATTTCTTCAACACCTCATCTGACTGCCCGATCTCACACCATTGAATGACCAATCTCTCTATCAAGGATCACATGCACACACCGTGAGTTGAGCCCCCTACCCTTCTTCTTCTTCTTCTTCACCATGTTGTAGTTCCCAACCATGTCTTCACCAATTGGCAAATCAATTGATCCCCAAGACAAAGATGAGCTGACCTATGTGAAGTGAACAAACTTTCCATCACCACTCCTCTTTGTGGTCGCCACTCCAAGGATTGTTTAATCAGACTCAATGTCATAGATAACTCAAACCACCTTCTCTGTGAATGCATTCAAAAACTCAAAGATTGCTCGATCCACTAACCATATCACCCAATATCTCCGTCCCATACATCCCTAACATTCTACAGAGCAAACGACCCCATTCTGTGGATCGCTCGAGTAATGTCTCACAAGAGCTATCACATCTACAGATTGCCCGATCTACTTAGCAGACCGCCCAATATCCTTCTTGTAAATCCACTGTGTTCTTATAGATTTCTCAATCTCCCCCATAGATTGTCTGATCTGCAATCTTCAAGTGATAAAAAATGTCGAGATCTGAGGGCGTGGTGCTGAGCATAAGTCTGAGAGGTCTGATCCCAAACTCCTATAAGATCTCAACCCCTTCCGATCTTAGAAGGGAAAGGAGAAGGAAACCACTATGAAAATGTCTCTACCACACTCCTATTCTGTGAGGCCCATTGGAGGCATTCACATTTAGGAGAGGCACTTAGATGAATATGTGCCTCCTTTTGATGCAAGGAGGTCCTCATCGTGGAGGCTATGGAGGCTGATGCAATTGAGGTCAAACACATGATCGAGGACCTCAACCCTCAGTAGATAAACACTACCTTCAGATAGGGCACCTCTGATTCTATCCCTTGCAACTATTGTCTCAGATCACGTGTGTGCTGCAGTTGTTCTCTCTCATATTCCCATCTCAAGTTTCTTCCATACCAGTCAAAGACATGGCCCGAATCACCGACAAGCATCACAAGAAACTCAAGCACATGAATTCCCTGGGCATGCTACAGAACCAATTTCCCTACCCCAAGACACTAAAAAGATTGGGGATCTTTGAGCCTGTGATGCTCATCCTCTGCTGCTTACACATTTCTCTCTTCCTCTTCTATGTGCATCTAGTTTTGAGGGAAACGACTCTCGAGTTCCTAGCCTCCTACACCAAATATTTTGAAGATAGGAGTACTACTACTCCTTCCACATGTTTAGCGAGGAGAAAACCTTAGGTGAAGAGGCTTTCACTGCCCTCATAATCAATGTCAACAAGGATTAGAAAAACTATGCATCCCTGAGAACCAAAATATCCCAGCCAAGAAGTACAACACAGACAAATACTAGGTGGAGATCACATGGATGCTACCTTCTTTTCCACATGGTGTCAAGGTGTCATACATTCATAGCCTGATGGTACACTACCTCCACTGTATTATGGCATGCACCAGTTTTGGGAGGATCAGTACACTGATATCATTTCTGCAACATACCTTTACTACCTATGGTATCCAACAAAAAATGAGCCATACAACAAGAGGAGTGCACTCATAAACCATCTACACATCCAACAACACCATAAGAAAGCTTCAGAGTTCTAACATAGGACATGATTACCACCATCTCCACCTACCTCGACTACACCCATATCCCTTTCACTGCTAGTATGATGTAGAAGACATCTCACTTGATGGACATTATGTACTTGATGCTTTCTACAAATCTATGGGTGGCCAAGGAAAGGCGTTGACCAATAGCTATTCAAGGACAATCACACTACTCTACAACTACCCACCCATGCCTATTTTGTGGCAACAAATCTTCTATATGATCTCACTGACATGAGCGCACATTTATAGTTACATGAGGGATCATCCACCTGTCTAGGGTGAAGTTCCTGAGACGACAAATGGGATATGTAATGCCTCTATGGAGGCCAATGACAAGGGGAATGGATCTCCAAATTCACCTTCCCATTATGCACATCAAACAAAGCAACATGTGCCAGAAATAATGGGGCCATCTGGGACCTATGAATTTATCGACCTCTAGTAGCAGCTGGATAAAATCCAGGGCACCTAGACCCACATGGAGTGGGAGTAGTAGAGGCAAGGCTGATAGTTCAACCACATGAACCTCATGCAGCGGGTGCATGAGGATTTGCGTGTTGTCCAAGGTGACAATGACCCAGTGCACACTCACTACACAAACTATAGTCTCAGATAGAGATATCCACCCACTCTCGATATTGGGGAATTTACTCCACTGAGCCACCTCCTGAGGAGCCCCCACGACAACCATTGAGACACGATTGATCTGACAGATCAACTTGGGATTATTCCCAGGACCAACCTCCACAACATCCACCACTGCCCGGTGATCACGAAGAGTAGTGGCATTTTTAGTAGTTCTCTTCCCTTCCATCCTCGATGAAGGGTTTTCTTGAGGATGGACAAATTTCTAAGTTTGCAGTGGGGGTGGTATGTATTTACTTCACCCTCATTTTCTTCTTTTTTCAGTCATTTTCTTTCTAGATTAGCATTGCATGTGCTCTCTATTTTTTCTCTTCTCAAAAATTCATGTTAGTTGCATGTAATCGACCATAAATGACAGATAGGGAGATCTCCCTTGAAGATTGAAGGATCTCATTGAGATATTTTGGGCCAACTTTTAATGGGGGCGATGATCCTAGTAGATCTCTAGATCCTACATATTCTCCAAAAGGATGAAGAGATGATCTACCCATATCCCTTGCTGATCACCTGATTGAGAGTCCAACCGTTACACCGCCAAGTGATAGATCAAACGATCTCCCTCATAGATCACCCAATCATCATGACATACATTGCATAATTACACAGCCTCCACCCCAAGAGAGTTAAGTAACAATAGTGACATCCATACATAATCATTTTGAATTCTATTCTCACTTAAAAAGGGAAAGTTACATACTAAAAATTTAGAGGAAATGAAGAGGAAGAAGAAGATCCTAACAGAATTCTTAGGATTCATAAAAAATGAAGCATGTTGTTGTAGCCAAAGATCTTAGGCTTCTCCTCTATTATCCATCTCTAACATGATTTCTCCTCTCAACTCACATTTTTGTTCATATCTCAAACATGTGTGAGACTAGACATTGATTTCATATAAAATTTGTCCTTTGGGATTCAACCCTTTACTATACTACAATTGATCCATCTGCTTGCCGCTGAGTTATTTTTGATTGTATAAAAGGTTATAAAACCTAGGATAATTCTTCCAGGGAATTTGTGTGTGAAAATAACTTGTATCAGCTGCTACCTATGGGCATTTTGCCCATAGCTTCCAAAGCAACGTGGGAAAAAGTGAGAGGCACTAAGTAGTTATATATGGATATAACATATAATTAAAAGGATGCAAAATAATTAAAAAAAAGTATATCACTTAACACATTTAACATGATTACATGGAAACTTATGTAAATGAATGATGTCATAATAATATGTGCAAATAATACAATTAACATGATTACATGTGATAGCTAGATACTTATTTATGGTTTACCTAAGTTTTGACCAATCAATGAATATGAAAATACTTTAAATCCACATCCCAAAACTCTATAAAATTTAATTAAGTCAACCCACCAATTGATTAATATACCCTCATCGTAACACACAACTTTGGTTGTATGATAGGATGCTTCAGTTAAATAAATAAAATAAGCAACACAACTATAATAAGATGATTGCCAAATTATGACATATTTATTCAGTAGAGAAGGGAAAAGATGTGATTACATTGATATGTTCATCTTATTGACCTACATGATCTGGAAACCTGATCAACAAAAGCTATATATCACAATCTTAGATCCAACAAAGATTACAATTAGGGAAGTATCATAATGAATTCTCCACTATATTTTGATCTAAAAGACCCTTTCTATTGATCATGTTGTGGTCGGGGGAAGCAAGTCAGTTCTCACCATGACTGGGGAGCATATGAAGGTTGAGAAAACCAATCACAAACTAGGGCTTATTTTCTCGACTCATGCCATCTTTTGCACTGGCTTGGCCTTGCTCTTTTCGTCCTTTATTTCTTTCTCACCCTCCCAAATGGTCTCCTCAAAGTGTTGAATGCCATGCCCAAGGCACAACATTTGCTACAGCTGATCGGTATGTGGTCATATTCAATTGTCACTGGGATCGGCTGCCTACCCTTCACGTTAAGCCACACAAGCGAGGACTTTTCTCCATCAACCTCCAGTTTACCAATACCCTAGGGTCTTCGCCTTCAAGAGATCTATCATCGACATGTAGAACGCACCCCGCCCCCGCCGCAATCATGCCGGCGACCATCTTCATCCAAGAACGTCCAAAGATTTTGAAATTAGTTCATGAGGACAAATTTAAACCAACAACATAAATGCAATGTGTGTACCATTAAGGTGACAAGATTGATGTGAAATATAGGAAATATAATGATAAAGATAAAAAATAGGATACACTACCATATTGACAAATAAGATGAAATAAGCATTGATCTAGCTTCTTGGTTGGTCTATCAAATAGGTGAGTGGTTTTTGTGGCATGATCGTGCTTAAAAGGGATGGCCAGAGGTCGATCATGTCGGAAAAATCTGTGGATATTGGGGTCTAGCTAGGCTAAAATACAATGGATAAAGGCACATGGAAAAGAAATAATAAGAGGCAAGGAAACTTAGCAAATAGTAATTTTGATGATGCACACTATGGTAGTGGAACGACTTTGTCATCTCACCTAAAGAAGATGGAGTTTGTGCATGGGGATAGGAATACCTAAGAATCAATCGAGGGCGTTGGAAGACCCTTAGAGTCTTTAAAAACTCCTTGGATCACTGGGAGTCATCACAATTTAATGTGGTCGAGTGTGGTGGTGGCTTTGCCAACTGGAGGAAGAGGGGGATTTGGATGTTTGAACTATGTCCATAGATAGGAGAGGGAGTCATTAAGGGAAGAGAGAGAGAGGGGTTGATGGAGATTTTTTTTGGTTGTTGTTCCTTGATTCTGAAAAGGCACAAAGGAACCAAATGAAGAGTTTGTCATCTGATCATGACAGTTCTAAAGAACCAAGATTAAACAAAATAGTGTCTGACATGCTTTATTCAGATACATGGACAAAACCTAGGTCAAATCATATTAATCAACTATACCGATCATGTAATAAGTTTTATCTATCCATGATCATTCATTCTTTGTACCTCATTAGTTTATATAGGTAGTGTTATTTAATTTAAATGAAACTTCTCAAGTTTTCTTAATCAACCTGAGGAATCCAAAAATCCAACTCGATTTGAGGTTTGAGCCAGGGAACCACCTGATTTTTACAATACTAGATTCCTAAGAAAATGTTGTATGTTTCTCTAAAAAAAAGATTCTTAAGAAAATGAATGCATTAATAATTACTAGAAAGGAGTATAATACTAAAAATAAGAAGCTCTAGTAACTTGTTGGATGCCATAAGCCAATCATGAAACATATTATGTAGGAATGTGAGTTCATTTTCCATATAAACTTTGATCAACTGTTATTGTATTTAGGAATAACTTATGTGCATTTATTAACAAGGATGCAATATAAGATTGAATCTTCATGTATATGTGTCATAATAGGCTTTACTAGTGATGTGGAACCATTATATATCATAAATGACATAAATGAAATAATAGTATCCTCAACTTAGTTCATTGGATATAAGTTATGATTAGAGTGTATCTGACTGTTATATAATTTGAAGCAAATGAGTTTTTTTATATTTAGGTTATTTAATTGGATAAATTTCTAAGGTTCAATTTTAGTTCCTTTACAACCTACCCTCCTTATACCAAATTGTAATCACAATTTTCATGCAACAACATAGTACTACCCACCTTAGGGTTTCACATACCTCCATGTGATTGAATAAACTCATATATTCATCAGTAAAGTTTATGCTAAACTACTTCAATACCATACACTTTTTCACAAAATAACTTGTTCTTTTTGGGGTATGAAAATAACTTGTTCTTAAACATCCATAATGACTCATTTACTATATTAGATTTGTCATCATAACTTAACTAACTAGGTTTGGAGAATTCAACCTTGACATAGAAAATGACTTTCTACCATCTAACTGCATTAGGTTTTGATGGCTGTCTAGTTTAGGTCTTTTATATTACTTATCTTTGTGACATCCTCAAATATATATTTTCACACACATACCCAACAATATGGGACCTTATTATGATACACCCCTACAAACTATGAGCACACATGTCACAAACCACATGCACTAGTAAGTAGAGAAGAGGCGCACAATAAGTCTTTATGCTCATCATGTTTACTCTGCATCTCTCCATTTGTTGGCCATAACTATTAAAAAAGAGAGATCATGCCACATGTGAAGGTTAAAACACAATCCAAATTATACACACATCTATATACAATACACATGCCCTAGTTTACATAAACCTCATGACTTGGATTCCTAATCAATGACCATTTAGACATTTCTCAAATAGCGTGGGTATTCATCCTTAACCCTTTTGAATTCATTTCTTCAATCTAGGAAACATAACTACATCCTAAGCGTAAGTACATTTCTATGTGGATAATCACACCCCACCATGGTAATATTATTCTTTCACTGGGTCGTCCTTATCTTTATCTTGATGCCTTAATCCTCCCTTTCTCACCACCTATGGACTTATCATTCACACACATGTAGAGCAACGTAAAAATGTGTGAGGGACACTGAATTGTTATACATGAAAATAGTTGTAAGGCCCATGAACTTGCTTAATGAGTTGAATGAGCTTAATTACCATAATTGAATGCTTATAACCCTAATATAACCTTTTGATATGTTTTGAAATCATAAGATAAGCTTAAGTTTCAAATTTGGTCCAATTTGGACACTGTTTGAGCAAGTTATGCAATTTTTTGTACATTTTGGAATTTTTTGCAATTTACCCAATTGAGGGGTTTTCTTTGCAATTTGTCACATAAATTATGTTCCTTAGATGTTATATTATCATTCTTGAGATTTTTTAGCCATGGGACTCCTAGTTGAGCCATGGTTTGAAGGTGTTTTCATCAAGAGTATTTTAGGGTTTACCCCTTCATGGATAAGCTACTTTTAGTAGCTATCAACTAATGAATTATGTGATTGGCTGGTAATTTCAACAAAAGAAAGCTAATCAAGTCTATAAGGACGGTGGGGGATATGCTTGTGTGTGTGCTTGTATATTTTTAATAGTTTAAGGCCATAGACACATGGGGAAGCTACTTTTACACCTCATGCTTGCTTCTATCCTTATCCATGGACTATATTTACCTCTTCCTTGCCCAAATTCGAAACTATGCTTGATTATCTTTCCTCTAACCTGGAGCAACGAATCCACTCTATTTTACTGCAGAACCAACTACTCTAAGGTAGAAGACAACCTCTTTTTGGAGAAGAAGGTCTCCTAGAGCTCCATCTAGCCCTACCTAGGGTTTCCAAGGTCATCTTTTAGGGATTTCGACCAAGGAAAGTTGTTTTCTTCCTTCCTTCTCCATTTTTCTTGCTCTTCTTCTTCCTTAGACCTTCCTACATGTCTTAACACTGCTGTTCCATGGTGAAAGTGGCTCTAGAACTCAAAACTCTATCCTTCTTGTTAATTTCTTTTTCTAGGATTTTACTTCTTTGTGGAGAGAAGTACCTATTTGGCCAAGTTCATATATAAATCCAAGGACCTACTCTATAGAGGTGATTTATATAACATTCTTTACTTATATTGCTTACCAGAAGCTTGTTAGTTCATGTTTATGCCTTAATGTGTTGAATTAAGCATAGAGAAACCGTGCTTGTTTAGAGTTACACATTTTTGTGGTGTTCCCTATTTTTTTCCAGTTCTATATGAACTTATAAACATGTCTACGACCTTTCTAAGGTGTAACATGATCTGGGACAGGTTGATAGCAACAACCTATGGTGCTAAGCACAAAACAATTGATGGTTCAAATTAGGGTTGTCAAGCTATTTCCTTCCCTATCACACAACCGATGGTCATACCATTCAACAACCAATGGTGTTGCTATCTTGACAACTGATGTTCATGATCAAGGGTGTCAAATTTATGGTCACCCCCTTAGGTCAGGTTTTGGCTCAATTAGACGTATACTTATCATCCACTAAGTATTCTAATGATGTTATCAATTAATGATGACATTACCTTAATATTTGATGGTGTTAATTGAATGTATTACTGATCTAACAACTAATGGTGATCTAATGATCACAATTAATGGTGGATCAGGTCATCACCATGTATGATGAGTTAAGAATGTAATTATGGATTTGACTAAACCTTGAACCAATGGTTCCTTCGTTCAATTGATCTAATAGTTAGACCTATACTTCAATTGATAACCTTGAACAATGAACCTGATCCAATGAATAATATTGGATGCTTTAACATCCAATGGATTAGAATAAATCACATGGTATTATTTGTGGGTCCTAGTGATGATATTTCGATGGTTCAATACCATTAATTTGTAGTCTTACCTTTGCCATCATATAGTTATATTTGATAAATCGCTATAATAAGTGGATGTGTAACTCCCATGTGATCTAGCTTGTTATACCTAACCTTAGTGTAATTATATGATGTTGATTGGTTATAATCAGACATCTTGAATGATTAATGTGATAATGAATTACACTCTTCTTGTGTTGAAACTACATTGTAGTACTATTTGAATATCATAGTGCCTTGCCATGTTAGTATCTATGGACACATATGTGCTAATGATCTTTTGAGCCTTGTTTAAGGCATGGAATGATGATGATAACCTTAATATGAATAATGTGATGGTCTTAACAACCTTTGGGCGTGTTTGAATCCATGATTGAGGTGAAGTCCTCTTCATGTTCCAATAAGGGTTAAAACCCTGAAACTTGTGATAAGATATTGGTATCTTTTAAAAGTATGATGATAAGTGTGGTTCATTAATTTGCAATGAATTATATCATGTGGTAATGTGATTAAGATTTATATCTCAAATATTTTATATCTTTTGAAGTTGTTATACATATACTCTTGTTAGAAAAGAATTAGGGTTTGAATGTCCATTTGTATGATTTAGCCTTAATTCACCCAATTGGCATAACTAATTAAGTGAAACTCTAATCATGTAGTGCCCTGTGCCATAGATCTATCTGAGTGTCAGAAATTGCCAGATAGTGAAATGAGTATTCCTAAGGGATACTCAGAGCGCATATTGATGAGTATGCGGGGTGTTTGTTATCCTGAATTCAAGTGTTAGGGAGGATGACAATAGTCATACCTAACCCTCAGTTTGAGAATGGCTGCGGTCATGTCTTGGTGATTATATATATATATGTTGAGATTGTAGGACAACTGTGGTCGTACCTCAGATGGTAGGGTATGCGTACCCACCTCCTTACACTAGTGTCGTGACCTGTACCAAGGTCAGACTAGGCTGTTAGTAGCTTGACCTTATGTGTCACTGTGGCGGACCCATACTGACCAGGGGTGGAGAAGATCTTAGGAGTCTGACTCTTCCTAGATCTTGTATGGCACTGATTTCGACTTAGTAGTGGTCAGTTGGGATTTGAGTGGTATTTCTCAAATCCCTCATGGCAATGTAATAAAAGAAGTGATACCAGTTGTGTAATATAATTTCTAGGGTTTAATACGTATCACATTGGTTGATTAACCCTTGTCTTGTCTTTACACTACATAGTTCTTACATGATGCAGACTTATGAAAATTGTGCAATTCTACTTGATGTTACAACTTATTTGCTTAACTTCTTAGCATGCTTAAACTGATCAATCTATTCATATTGCTTATTCAATACCCTAACTGCTCAATGTATTTATTGTTAATTAATATGTTATAATCAATATATGCTGGAGAGAGTTATATCTCTCCCTGGGACTGGGTCTCACCCGTGGGTCACCACATTTTTTTAGGTGGTCGCGGGCAACGAGGTCGAGGTCGCATTGTGAAAGAGAACCAACCTGGTGATCAATAGATTCAGAAGGTTGGTTAGATGTAAATGTTAGTAGGAGAGTCCTAGTGTCATCCCTATACTCTCAGGTCTGGGTATAGGATGTGTTTTCTAGATGATATACTTGTATCGACATGAGATTTTGGTAGTATGCCAATGTTTGAAAATATATTGCATGTACATGGGAAATATCTTTTGTATGTAGGATGTGACTGAGGTCTTTGGACCCATATGTAAATACTTGTTACAGTATATGAGAATGGAATGATGGACTTTTTATAAATGTTCTAGAGTTTATTTACATTGTTGGAATTGGTTTTAATTATTCCGCATTTTTGACTATGTGATAAATTAGTAGTTGATCGTGTTTTGTGTTTTGAGTAATATCATTAGTGTGATGAGGTGTCACAATAGCATACAATTGAAGGACACAAAATAACTTGAAAATATTAGTTACTTAACACGGTTAACATGATTACATGGTAACTTAGGTACGTGACATGATTTCATAATAATGTGTGTTTTAACTTGATTTGATACAGTCACTCTCCTGATTGAACCCATGGTTTTCATAGTGCCATTCAAAACTAACATAAGACTAGTGAGGGCTAACATAACTTCTCTGATATATCACACAAGGCTACTTAAGGTTCACATAAGGCCAGTTCAAGCTCATATAACATGATTGATAAGACTAATCAAAATTTTTACGATTTCTTAAACTTAAACATGATTATCATGATTTCTTACATTATTGGATTGTGAATTATATAGTGTTCACATTGAATTCATAATCATGGAAACAATGGAAAATCATTTAGTCTTAACATGTTCATGATTTGGAATAACCATATGCATAATGGAGTTTAAAGAGACATCATGAATTCATAAGCAAATAATATAAACCATGAATGCTAGTTTTATATTCAGTAAGCATGATCCACTCACTTTATCCTGAGGAGGGACACTAACTATAGCCTGCATCTTGATCAACCCTAATTTCCAATATATAAAATAATCATGAATGAATCATATTCCATCCACGTTGGTTTACCGTTTCACAAAGAAATGGGAAAATTAGGTCGGGACAACAAGTCAAATTATATACCAGGATATTCCTTATCTCAAACCTCCATAAAAAGTGTCTGTACATAATTTTATGATATCCAAAAATTAGCTATGTTTTTTCTAAGTTCTGACCAATATGTGAATGATAAAATTCTTTAAAACTCTATAAAGTTGATTAAGTTGGCCTATGATTTTTTTATATATCCTCACCTATGAGACACAACTTTCATTGTCTAAAAGTGTGCATCAGTAAAATAAAAAAGACCAAATAGAGCAGGTGAAGTTAGATAAATACCAAATGATACTAGAGTACCCATGCAGTCATGACATATTTACTTAGCAGAGCTAAGAAAACATGTGAATACATGAAATAATATGTTCGTCTTCCTCACCTTTATGAACTGGAAACTTGACCAGTAAAATCTCAATATATCAATACCAGATCCGACAAAAAGTAGAAGTGGGGAAGCATCACAATGGATTCTCTATTATATTTGATCACAAAGACCCCTTGCACTGTCCATGTCGTGGATTGGGGAAGGAAGATGGCCCCTACCATGGTTGGATAATAGGAAGAGGTTAAAAAATGCAATCACTAGACAAGGGATAGATTCATCAAATTGGTTTATGAGAACAGACCAATGCCAACAACATTAACCGCAATGTATATGGACCATTAAGTGACAACATGGCTGTGACATATGAAACATTTGCCATAAATATCAAAATGTGATACACAACCATATAAACAAATGGCAGGAAACAAGCTTAGATCTAACTTTGAGCTAGTCTATTGAAGGTAGGGGAGGTTTCTGTGTCCTATCCATGGTCAAAATGGTGGTTGGAGGTCAAGCTTTCTAGCATGAAGCAAAGGTACTGGGGTCTAGTTGGGACAAAATCAAATGGCCAAAAGCATGGGGAAAAGAAAGAATAAGGGGTAAATAGGCTTATCGACAAAGTAATTATGTTGAGGTACACCATGGCATTGGAACATGGTCATCATATATGCCAGAGAAGACGGAGCCCGTGATGGATTGTAGGAAGGCCTCATCTTCAAGGGATAGCATAGGAATATCCCTTGGATCCTTTGAAAGCTTTGTGGATCACTGAGAGTGAGTGTGATTTTGCATAGTCAAGTGTGGTGGTAGCTGTTCCAACTAGAGCAAGAGGGGCATTTGGGCATTTACACTATGGATGGAGATAGGGCTTAACTGAGGGGTACTTGAGCTCAAAACCACCTATGGAAATGGGTGGTAGGTAGATATGAGGAGTTATTTGAGGGAATAGAGAGAGAGAAATATAGATGAGATCGTTGCTTCTTGTTGTTTCCTGATGCGCAAAATATGTAGAGGAATTATATGAAGTCTCCATGGTCTAATAATGATCCAATGGTTTAAAAGTACCCAAATAACTAGAGTAGCGTGTGACGTAATCAATTGAGATACATTGACAAAACTTAGGTCAAAACACATTAATTGGTTGTATCATCCTCTTTCGATGATTATTCATTGTTTATTCCTAATAGTATTTTACATAGCTAGGGTTATCTGATTCACATGTAAGTAGGTTTTATAAATAAAACAAGATGGGTATGAAATCCAATTCAATTTTAGGTTTGATCTAGGGAATCACGTGATTTAGAATATAAGGTTCTTAGGGAAATTCCTATATTAATAATTACTAAGAAGGAGTTGAAGTACTAAATTTTAAGAAAATATCTAATAAAATATTAAACATTCATACACCAATCAAAGGAAAATATTATGCACAAATGTGGGGTCATTTTATAATATACCTCAAATAACCATTATTGAATATCTAGGGTTAATTTATGTGCACGAGTTAATGAGGATGTGATATAAGTTTGAGTATTCATGTACATGGTTCATAGTAGGGTTTGCTAGTGATGTGAAACCACTATAAAACATGTATGGTATAAAAGATATATCAAAGGCCTCAACTTCGTTCAATGGTCTTTTAAGGTTCAATTTATGTTTCTTATAGTTTTGTATAACTTGAAGCAAACAATTTTATGACTTAAAGTTTTTTTTATTGGATTTATTTCTAAGGTGAAATTGTACAATTCTTACACTCCTTGTATCCGATTCCCCCTCCTCTCCCTTGTGGACTATTACGCCCATGTCCCCAACTAGGTTTGGTGCCTCTCTCCTATCGCCTCATCCTCCACCAATTGCCTCACGCTCCCTCATCATCCTGGATTATTAACTCTTATGTTTTTACATTCTAAATCTACATGTTTGTGATTGTCTTTTCTATATTATAAATAAGGGCTTTAATAAAGAATAGTTTCCCATACACATGTCACCATCACCTATTGGATATCCCCTTGACGCTCTCCTATTCCTCACCGTGCTTCTCTCTCTTTGAATAGAACATCATATTTTTAACTATGGTCCCTTTTCCTATCCTATAATTTCCCATGATGGTTGATTATTGCATGCACATACTGACTTGGTTGACTTTCTCTGTTGCTCTTCTCTTTTTGAGATTATTGTTCCCAAATCCTTCACGAATAGAGAAATTGGTAGGAGTTTACTTGCTTGATGAGCAAGCTTAGGACTAGTTGGCATTCTTGTAAAGATAAAGGAGTGTCCATGTTTCCTTTTGTAGTTATTTTGACTATCTTAGTACATGTTAGGACTAAGTGACATTCTTGTAGATATCCTTTTTATTAATAGTCCTTAACAAAAGACTATTCATTTTTATTTGTTTTAATATATCCAACCACATCCATGTATCATATATACTACATTAAAACAACATTGCTCTCACTTGTGTGTGAGTGCAGTGATATCACTTATGCTCTTCTTCTTAATTGCTTTTGCATGCAACCTTATCTAGTCGATCATCACCTCAAGTCATGTTTCTCTACTTCCATCTCATACTTGAACTTGTAACTACTGTGCCATCGATGCTTCCATTGACTTAATTTTTCTAATGATATATTTGGCCAACAGACTGTACGACCATCCTCTCTTGCCGATACATAGACACATAATATGAGTTTTGAGAGGTGATTGAATCTGAGAGCCAAACTCCTAACTAACTCACACATTAATAGTAGAATTTAATCTTCATGCCAATCGATCATCTTGCCATGCCTTAGCGCTGCATTCATCATAAGAAATTACCTTTTTCTTATCAAAATTATATTTGTGCCTGGTAATTTATGGAAAATTATGTGAAAATTTGAATGGATGAGATGAATTACATCATTATCTAGAGAGCTGATATGATCATGATTGTTGATCCAACTAATCAAAATTGGGGTGTCAATGTCTTTAATGTGTTTCTTTATTTCTTAGCGGAATTATATTGATGCCTACTAGTATATTCATACTGCAATTTTTATGTTACGGAAACTAAACTACTAATTCTCAACAAAACCAAGCAGCCCTGTAGAGATATATAATTGACATGGAATCACTTCATTTTTCCATGTTTGTATTTGACATGGCAAAGTTGACGGGTATGCCAACCAAGTGTGTTATTATCATATATCTATAAGTAAGTGCTGATCGTTATATCCAAGCAAGGTTCATTTAGCGCTTATTCTGTTGTTTCCATTTCATAAATTGTGGTCCAGAAGTAGAGTCCTTATTCTGTTTCACATTTCTATGACACGAAGAAATTCTCACATTGAAATGTTTCTTCTCATTTTACTATGGAATGATATTTGAACAAGCCTTTTATCCACTAGACGAGGACACTTCGAAGTCGTACAAGATTAAGACAAATGAATCTCTGAACTGAATTCATCTATTATATGTGATCTTAACACATCCTTAACCCAAACCGAATTCTGAGCGCCGTAAAATATATCAGTTGAACTAGTTTAATCCTATGAACAACATTATGTAATGTCAATGACAGCGATAAACACTTTTCGACTCTTATGTAATCATGTATTCGAGTGTAAATGTTGGAGTAAAAAGAAGGCGATAAATTAAAAGACGTGAACACTCGTCACACACATCAACATGGACCTTATCTCGCGAATCCAAAAGAAAAGGAAGTAGCTCCATACAACCGGTTGTCCTGCTACAAAACCTCAAGCCCATGAACTGGGCCCAATGGATGGCATCCATGATCCATTAGGAGTCGCCCACCGTTTGACGGGAAAACCACGCCTGGCCCAATGGAACTGGTCCTGATTTAAACAGGTTTGAGTCTTCAACTTTTAAGGACAAACGCGGAGTTTTCCTTGACCCAAAAAATAAAAAATATATCCAACACGTGTTAAGTACATGCCACAGTATTCCTGTATGCTACTTTGGATGTAGTCTATGTGAGTGCTTTTTTCCCTCGATGATCTTGTGGGTCATTCTTACAAGTGTTGCAGATTTTTCTTCCTCTTCATTGTATTCCTAGGTTTTAGCATATAACTACTATCATTTAAGAAATTCTTATATTCATCTTTGGTGGTGACCATTAGCAGTTTAAGTCATTTATGTTTATATGCCTCAATCCGAAATTTATAGATATATCTATTTTTAGTTCAAACCCAACGTGTTATACCCGAAATCGGTTTGACGTAAGAAGGGTCGACCCATGGGGGGGGCAACTTGGGCGACGACCAGGGGCCCAACAAAGAAGGGGGCCCAAAATTAGTTCCTTGGAACTTTCTCACTTCCTTAGGTATAAATAGATAAGCTTTCCGAGTTTCAGAGAAAAATGCAAAGAAAACAAGTTCCGCTCGTGTCCCAGCGACGGACTGCTCACTAGCGTTTCGTTTCCAACCAGCGGCGAACACTTGTATCAGCTATTGACTGTCATCGGAATTAGTTGGCTGGTACTCATACACCTTTACAAAAACAGTACAAATTGCAACCTTAATCTATTTCAAATGAACCCATTGCCCTCTCTCGCTTCCATGGGAACCACTCCGTCGCTCTAGCAAGGAGACCACTCAGTCAGATTATCGATGGGTATCATGCATAATCTACTTGGTTGAATAAAAGAATCAATAGATAAGTAGCTTCGTTGATGTTTGTCGTGACTTGTGAGCATATACTATTATAAGTTCAGGCTAAAATTTACATTTATTCAACATTTGATTGATTTCATGTGGTGGAGGGTACGATCAGTTGTTGTTTTCCTCACATTGTTCTCTCGGATTTCCAAACAAGGAGCTTATGTAGAACTCACACCCTATGTAAATATGATCGATTAGTAAAAACATCTAATTCATGAAAAGGCAAGGATGGCTACATCTTTAAAAACTATATAGAAATTCTCGCATTGAGAACATGCAGTTAATTTAAAATCTCAAATTTCAAACTAATCACTTAAAAATATTTTCTTGGAACTAAAATGAAGTTCACAGAAATTGAATTCCATAGAAACTCTCATTTCAACAAACCAATCGGAGCCTAACCCTTCGGCAATTACGCTCCCCGTTCCTGTTCGTGTCGCTTGTTCACGATTCGACAGACTCTGCTGCAGCGGTAGCACTGCTCCTCCGTAGAAGTCCACGACGCCTCTTACCGTCGTGCATGTTAAAAAAAATTATTGATTAATGATTGCAACGTACTCAGTCACTAGGTTGTGATTTAGTTTTAAATATCACATTCTACCAGTCCGTCTCTTGTCGCCGTGTGTATTGGAATCAATTAATCAGAATGTGCTACTGTTAGAAAACAAAGGTTTTGTTCTCATATTCACTTCAACGTATTTCTGTTTCGTATTTGGAAACGTCCAAACCAACTAAAAACGTATATTTTAGTTGCTATTTTTGTCACGTGCTTGCTTTTTTAAACAATGATGTTGCAACGATACTACATGAATTTTTAAAATGACACAATAAACTCATCACTAATCTTTTACTTTAGTTGGCTTCTATGTTTGGTAGTGTGGTTTACTTAACATGCCTCTGAAAAAATATCTATCCGGAAGTGAGAAAAGAAGAAAGAAGAAGGAAGATGAACAATTTCTAACTACTCAGAAAGATGCGCTTGATAAATTTATTTACATTATTCCACAAACTTTTGAAGATGTTGATAATCCTGATCAATCCAATGAAAAAGTGAATGATGATGATTATGTTACTATAAAAGTCAAAAATGTAATTGGGAATGAAAACGTTGATGAGGTTGATGATGCTACTGCTGTCACTAATTTAAATGTTGGCAACTTAGACGGTGTTGAACAACTTAGACGGTCGCTTTATGTGATGAGTGAAGCTTGATAAGGAGATATCTACATTTAATTTTTACGTTCTTTTTAGTTTGGTTTGTAAGAATATGTTCTATTTTTTATATGACAGTTTTGACAATTATGACTACATTTGTATTTATTTAAATTTGCTAAATAAGAGTATAGAGAAGGCCTATTTTTTATCTTCAACCTGAGGCTTCTAAAATGTCTGCAACGGCCCTGGACGTCAGATTCATATCTTGCCTTCCAGGTCTAAACCGAAATCAACCATTCTCGGTCACCAGCCATTCCCTCTCGAAAAGACTTACGACAATGAAATAAATAGATAACCGCTGAGTCGAATACAAATTAAAATGTTCCCCTTAATCATCCCTCCACCTTGCATACGCATATCACTCATTACTTACCTACATGGTCGCCGTTTGTGAAACGCGTGCATAAAGTCAATAAGTCATGATGAAATAATGGGCGTTATGTTACGAGTATAAATTTAACTGAGAAAGCGTAGAGTTGGTTTTGACTCTCTGTGCGCGCGGGGTGTCAATTGGGTTTTGTAGGAGTAATAAAACGACGACGCGATCAAGACAAGGAGTTGTGTTATACTATACAATCTAACTAACCAACGCGGCCCACCAACTCCTTTTGGTCGCGGCTGTTTGAATGAAATGCTAAGTCTGAGTTGTAACGTGCTCGGAAGCGGGCACAATTTTTGCTTGGTTGGGATCTTCCTCAGTGCACAATAGCAGGAACAACTCCACTGCCTGGCTCGGCCAATGACAGGTTCAACAAATTAATTAAACGTAAGGAAGGGGCAAAAGAAACTACTGGTGTCCTACAGTCCTAGGCAACGGCTAGGTGTCACCAAATTCATCATCCTTCTTTTTTTCTTCCTTTTTCTTTACCAGTTATATTGTTGAATGAATTATGGTACAACACGTGATGAATATAGTATTACAAGTGCTAAGTCCAAACAGTTTAAACGCAATAGAAGAAGTCAGGCCTCTTCAAACAGACCCGTTGGATCGCATTCATTCAGGGAGAAAGAGTGGGGGTAGGGGGGGTGTTATGAGTATAACTTAATACAGTAAATTTAGTGTAGGGGTTGTTATTATGAGTATAACTTAATGTTGTAAATTTAGAGGGGGGATGTTAGACAAGAACAAAACAGAACAAAATTATAATTAAACTTGTAACTTGACATACGTTTCTCAAAGAGATAATAATGATATAATTCAACAATATGATCAAATAAATTTATGTGGCCAAAGCAATCCGTTCCACGACTCCACTCCAAACGCTTCTGGCCGACACCAATCACACACCATGCACATACTGTAGGCACGGATTGCAGACCGCTTCTCCTTGTATATGATGGCATTGGAGATGAGTATTGGATTGGGTTACTTAGGGTTTCAACACATTCATATCTAAAATTCATATTTTTATTAGGTTTCAGGTCATGTTTAAACCTAGGTAATTTTGGAAAATTTTGGATCACGTAATAGAGTTGGGTTTCGGATCAAATAAGGACTGGTTCAGATAATATAATAAATGAATATATTTCCAACATAAATAAAAAATAAAATATTTACATACTTCTTGAAATGTGTGCCACTAGGTAAATATAGTATATATATCATGATAGAAACTATTATATTTAAAAGTCGTTATATTAATTCAATGAATGAAACACATATAATCTAAATCAGACACATTTAGAATCACAATCATATCCCACTTTTATGTAATATATTAAAATCATCCGACCACTAGTGGATTTTTTAGCTATCAACGAATAGAAGATGCATATTTTTTATTTCAGTTGATGATCTAGTAATGTTCTGACTAAGCTGATTTGTGAAACATGTATAACTAGTATAAATCTAATCTTTTAGATTATATTTTATTTTAAATTATAATAAACATGTTAAACACAAAATGAATGTGCATATCTTAGACTTACTCGAGTACGTTGTTCTTTTAAATTTTACGAGCATGACTGATTTAATATATGTTAGTCAAAGGTAATTTTGAAAGTTTGTAGTAATGTATGTTACGAACGATATATATCATATACAAACATGTGATTATGTATACACACATATATAATTAATCTGAATATCTGAATTTTCAGACTAGGTTTACCTTGACCCTGAACCAACATTTTAAAAATCTAGATCAAAGTTTTAGACCAGACTTACCCATCTAAATTACATAGATCGAGGTAGGAAATGGCTTAGATACAGACTGACCTAGTCCAATGCTCATCCATTCTCATCATAAAAGGGGTCTTCTTTTCTTTTCTGGGATATAGACATCAGGCTCGGGTCATACGACTGATTCATTTGGCTGTGTGTACAAATGAGACTTTGAAATCAAACAAGAGAAATTAATAACATCCCTATACAGTAAATGGTCCCCATCACAGTCGTGCCTGTGCCATGCCATGGGTCGTGGCCCGTGGGTGTTGACTATCACCCAACGATCATCGACACTACACGGGGGACCGTATGCAAGCCATAAACTGACATTGATCTTCTATTCCAAATAATAGGCATAAACCAGTGCTATGCACGGGTGCCTTAATAGGCTGCAATCAATACTTCTAGGTTAAACGTTGAGAAAAGAAGATGCAATAAATATGTATAATACATATCTTAATAGGTCTTCTCATACACACATGGACCAATATGTAATTTCAAAAAATAAAATAGAAAATTGCATCCAACCCCCTATGTGCGTTTTGTTATATAGTATAGAGGAGTCTCCTAATATAATATATAATTAAAAAAAAAGACAAAAGTGTGTTGTACACACACATTAACCAATATGTAATTTTGAAAAACAATGGAGAGAATTGCATCCAACCCCCTCAACGGGCTTTCTTATATAGTCTAGATGAGTATCCTAATATAATATATAAGTTAAGAAATTAAAGACAAAAGTGTGGTGTACACACAGAGGGCAATATGTAATTTCAAAAAAATGGAGAAAATTGCATCTAAACTCTCCATTGGATTTCTTATATAGTATAGATGAGTCTCCTAATATAATACATATTTAAAAGATTAAAGACAAAAGTGTAGTACACACATACATGGATCAATATGTAATTTTAAAATATAATAGAAAAAATTGCATCAAACCCCCTTTGCAAGCTTTCACATGTTGTATAGATGAGTCTCCTAATAAAATATATAATTTAAAAAATTAAAGACAAAAGTGTGGTGTGCACACAGGGACCAATATGCCAATTTAAAAAATAATGGATAAAATTGCATCCAATTCCCTCCGTGAACTTTCTTATTTAGTATAGATGAGCCTCCTAGTATAATATATAATTAAAAAAATTAAAGACAAAAGTGTGTTGTACATACACACAGATCAATATGTAATAATGGAGGAGATTGCATCCAACCTCTCCGGGGCTCTCTTATATAGTATAGATGAGCCTCCTACTACAATGTATAAGTTAAAAAATTAAAGACAAAAGTGTGTTGTAGACACACGGGGACCAGTATGTAATTTTAAAAAATAATAGAAAAAATTGCATCCAACACCCATTGTAGGCTTTTATATATAGTATAGATGATCCTCCTACTATAATATATAATTTAAAAAATTAAAGACAAAAGTGTGATGTACACACACAAGGATCACTATCCAATTTAAAAAAATAATGGAGAAAATTCCATCCAACCCCCTTCGCAAACTTTTTTTATATAGTATAGATGAGTCTCCTAATATATATATAATTAAAAAATTAAAGACGAAACCGTGGTGTACACACACAAGGACCAATATATAATTATAAAAAATAATAAAGAAAATTGCATCCAACTCCTTTCCCAGAGTTTCTTATATAGTATAGATGAGTCTCCTAATATAATATATAATTTAAAAAATTAAAGACAAAAGTGTGGTGTACACACAAGGACCTGTGTGCAATTTTAAAAAATAATAGAAAATTTGCAAACAACCCCTCAAGGAGTTTTCTTATATAGTATAGATGAGTCTCTTAATAGAATATATAAATTAAAATATGAAAGACAAAAGTATGGTGTACACACATAGAGACCAGTATATAATTTTAAAAAATAATGAAAATTGTATCCACATATTAATATATATGAGTCTCCCAATATAATATATAATTTAAAAAATTAAAGACAAAAGTGTGATGTAAACATAAAGGATCAATATGCAGTTTCAAAAAATAATGGAGAAAATTACATCCAACTCCTTCTGTGGGGCTTTCTTAGATACAAAGGACACATTTGTAACTTATAAAAACATTGGAAAGAATTGCATCACTAATCCAAAATGGTTTGTTTTATGTAATATATATTATATAGTATAGATGAGTCTCCTAATATAATATATAATTTAAAAAATTAAAGACAAAAGTGTGATGTACACACATGCACCAATATGTAATTTTAAAAAATTATAGAGAAAATTTGCAACCAACCCCCTCCACAGGCTTTCTTATATAGTATAGATGAGTCTCTTAATACAATATATATTTAAAAATTAAAGACAAAAGTGTTGTGTACACACATATGAACCGATATGTAATTTCAAAAAATAATGGAGGAAATTACATCCACATATTAGTGTATATGAGTCTCCTAATATAATATATAATTTAAAAAATTAAAGACAAAAGTGTGAAACACAAAGGACATGAAGAAAATTACATCCAACTCCTTCTGTGGGGCTTTCTTAGATACAAATGACACGTCTGTAATTTATAAAAAATTGGAAAACATTGCATGACTAATCCAAAACGGCTTGTTTTATATTGTATAGATGTATTATGTCATTATCTCATTTAGTCTCCGCCATTAACATACTTAATTATTATTTCATGAGTAATTTTTAGTGTTTCTGCATGGCTGGAATTAAATGGGTCATAGCTTGGAAAATAGATCTACGACCGACACTTTAGGAGAGAGTTCCCAGTAAAAAAAGACCTGGTGGGTTTACAACGGTTTAAGGATTTGGATTTTTGTGTGTTTGGTATGTTGAGGTTACTTTATCCAACCCAACCAAGAATCGATTTATAATTAATAATCAATGACGTTGTTGATTTTGGATTACGTGTTAAATGCAACAACAAATAATTGTATATTATTAACGAATTAAGGACTTCTTCAGATAAGAAATAGAAAGAAAAAATAATACACGAGAAAAAAATAAACAAACGAGTTAGAAACACTAGATCGTTCATTGTAGAAACGAACATGTTACTTAAAGAATTTAGTAGCCTACAATCCTTTTGGATAGACGATGTTCTTCTAGATGACCCAGTCACGAACGTGCAGAAGAAGTCTCATTCATAAATACGAGGAACGATGTAGACATTTGAAGATGTACACCATCGGTGCAGTTCAGCGACTACAAGAACCACTGTCTCATAGATCACGTCTCGAAGAGAGTAAGGAACTTGCTTCGCACAGGAGAAAGCCTCCATGCAGCAACTCAGGAGCCACAATAGAAAGTCACCAGTTTAGAGTTTGCAAAACATTAGAATAAATGTTGACAACTAATGTTTGTGAGATGTGTTTAACCCTAATGATCAGAGGCTTATTTGTAGCCTCACATGCACCGAGATCCTATTTCTATTAAGACACAATCACTCAATCGCTCTTTGTACATGCCGCAAAACAAAACCGCGAGGCAAATACCTTCCAATTAGGATTAATAAGTCTGTTAAAAAAGAAATAATTACTTATATTGATAATTAATTGCATAGTTGTATCCTAGTGCAAAATAAGACAACAGATAATTCTCACAACTCACAATCCACAAGCCACAAGTCTAAGTCCTTGTCCAGCCAGGCGAGGTGAGGGATTGTATGATGCACGTGTGTGCGTGCATATGTGTTGTGGTCACTACACCCACAAAGTAGGTGATCATACTCTCCCCTAGGACCCTTTGGACACTAATGTCACATGTGATCCTACATATAAGGACCACAAAAGTTTTAGCAGTGAGCAATGTGAGACTAAAGCTCTTCCCATTTACACAATAGAATACACTACCTTTTTCTCTATGTACTAGTTTCACTACATTGGGCTTAACCCATGCTAAATATATGGCTGTAGCAACCATATATCTAACAATCCCCCCATAAAGTCTAATGTGTAGTGTGCTCTGCCAGTTAGCCCTCCATACTTTTCTTTCAATCGACACCTTTTAGTTTGAACCTACTTGACCTATCCAACTTTCATCCCCGCAAGAACTAGGTGAACAAAAGTCTTAAAGCTAAACGTTGGGTTCAAGAGTATAGGCTAGTAACAACACAATAAAGACTTGGCATAAAACAATTCAATGCATTAAGGCAACACATACAAATAACAAGTCATGATTGATATGGGGGAACAACCCAATTCCCCTATTGTGACCTCCACAACATCAATCATTTAGTTGGAGTCTCCAAGGATATACTGCTAACATCTTCTCCTAAGACTTGACACCACTCAAAGACTAATCTCTTACTAACTAATAGTAAATAATGACACTAACAGGTTTCTCAATGGATAGACACACATATGTAAGAAGCATAAATGGAAAATATAGTGTCATTTGATTCACCCGATAACTTGTTATTACCACATTGAACCCAATTTGTGAGATCTCTACTCTTTTGGGTTGAGTTGCTACTGCTTTCGAAACTAAAGGAGTTTTGATCCCATCCCCAACCTGGATTTCTCCACTAAAGCCAGGGTAAGATCTTTAGTGAAAGGATCAACTGTATTATCTTTGATACTGACGTAGTCCACATTGACGAACCCATTAGTCACTAATTCCCTAACAGACTTGAGTATGACTTGGGTCTGTCTATGCCATTTTTTATTGCACTTGAACCTCTTTATCTTAGCAATAGTTGTAGTGCTATCATAATAAATTAAAATGGTAGGAAGCAACTTCGTTACCATTGGTAAAGTGGACATAAGTCCATGTAGCCATTCAACTTCCAATCCAGTTTCATCTAAAACACATAACTCCACCTTAAAAGTAGACTGAGACAATATGGTCTATTTCTTAGACCACCAAGCAACAACACCTCCTCCCGATAGGAATACACATCTTGCGATACCATTACTCCTAGTGTAAAGAGCTGAACTTTATGATCATATATTTACAAAATGTATAAAAAATATAAACAATCTTTATTACAATCATGCTTTTACATTAGAGTTGTGGAAGCTTTAAACATAAGATTACAAGATTGAAAATAAAAACTGTCTCCTATATGGTCTTCAACATATGACAACATATTACAAGATTGAACTTAGAATGATATATTACTTCCTTTAAAGTCATCTAGATCGTACATATATACATATGTGCTAAATAACATCAAAGTATCTAAGTCATGACTACGGTTCACATATTAATTACTCTTGAATCTTAGTGATCTTAGGGTCATGTGTATAAAATATAGTAAATATAGGAATAAGTGACGATGTGTATGTATGACTATATATTCCACATTGATTTCCCTTTTTGTTACTAATCTTAGGGTCATACATATACTCCAATATATTGAATCCAGAAAAAGTAGGCATGAAGATAAATCACATTTCATAATTTCTAATGTACCGATTTCTTTTGGCTTCATCTTATTGGTTTATCAAACTGAACATAGGAGAAGGGTGTGGGGACTTGAGGGATATGGTTGTGGAGGTCGGTTCTTTCTTGAGTCGGAGGCTTGCTCAAAGTCAGCCTGCAATAGTATGCTCCCAGGATTGGAGAAGTTCCGATGAACTCTCTGATCGCATGGACAGTGGCGTCTAGAGGTGTCTTTGGTCGTCGTCGACCTTAACGGAGTCAACAGGGATTGAGATAGTCGGAGGGGAGGATCGTATAGGCATTGTGTACCGCTGAGGGTTGACCCTTGATCTTAGATTGCATCCGCAGGGATAAGTGATGGGTCTAGTCTTCGTGGTGTTGTGGATGTTCATCACCGCAAGCTGCATGTCTACAGATCCATGTTGCAGATCAATTTCTTCATCTGCTGACTGCAGGCCATGTCTGGTGAGGGGGCGGCTATGATCTTGAGGACATGTGGTGCTGGTGATTTTTGCTAGGCGACGGGCTTCGATTTATCCGAGTTGTAGGTCGCTGTCAAGGGATAGAAGGAGTGCGGCAAGGACTGTCATTTCCTGGCGAGGAGGGGAGCAAGGCGGCATGGAATTTTGTCATTTGCAGGTTGCTGGCGAGATTTTCAGACAAGGTGGCAACGAGTCTATAACATTGCGACGAGGCTGCAGGGCTTAAGGTGGTCGGAGGATGGCGGTGGAGCAGACTGCCGACTGGTTGTGCAAAGGACGGAGGATAGAAGGTGTTATGAGGGTTTATGGATTCTAGTCCATGGTGAATGTGTGGTAGATCAAACCTTGGACCGTAGCCAGTCGTGAGCTTAGGGAAAGATGATGGCGTTGCGGTCTCCTAGGTCTTAGGTTATGTCATGTTGTAGATCGATGGTCTCTTCGGAATGGGGTCGGAGGGTCTTATAGCAAGTGGAGTGGATGTTAGGGCTCCAACCAATTTGTTGGGTAATGAGGAGGCAGAGGTAATGGAGGGCTTTAATCTTCCCAAACGGTCTGACTATGATCACGACAATGTTACTTTTTTACGATCAGAGATGATAAAGTTGGCAGCGTTAAATTAGGATTCGTATTGCCGTTCAGGTAACAAAGGAGGGAAGTCTAATAGTGCCTTCAAAACAACAAAGATCACTGAAAATGGCTGAGGGGAGGGATACATGTTATCGTCCTTCTGTAACGGACAAGGCGGATCAGTTGAGGGTTTCAGGGTTTATAGTGTTAGGGATGGTCAACGCTTGGCCTGACCTTGGAACTAATTTAGATTTTAATGCATTTTTGCTCTTTAATTTCTTATTTTCCAGTCTTTCTAACTATCAAGTTATTATCTCTTTTGACTTAAAATTTTCACCAAAACTTTAATTTTTATTAATCTATTTTTTTAGAATACTAACTCCAATATTTAAGTTATGAGCTTGTTAAAAACTTATTATCTTAATTAATACAATTACAATTATCTAATTGTAACTTGGTGTGATTCTAATTCACATAGCCCATAATTGGTTTCAACTATTCAATTGTGGGTCCCAAGTTGGATGATTAGATTAGAATGAGGAAAAGTTGCATTTTAGTGCTCAAATATCAAGAGAATGTAATGAAGCACAAACATGTATTGAAATTTACCAAAGGAGGTCTTAAATTTGAGAGAATCATGTATAATAGTTCAAAATTGATTCTAGTACCACTATTTGGTATGTTACACCAAGAGTTCATGGCAATCCAACTTGCATCACGATACCCTTCGACTACGGAAGGATATTTTCCATAACGCAGCCTAAGGGAACAAGTTCCCTTGATATTCCTCAAAATTCTATCAAGAGCTTCCCAATGGGTCTTGTCGGGACAACTGGTGCATCTAATTAACTTGCTCACGGAAAACACAATGTCTGGACGTATGCAGTTCATAAGATACATCAAACTTCCAATAATCTAAGGATATCATGATTGATACACTGGAACTCCAACATTATTCTTGAATAAGGCCTTGGATGAATCATATGGAGTCTTAACAAGTTTACGTGATGTGTACTCAAACCTCTCTAGTATCTTCTCAACATAGTGAGTTTGAGAGAGAATTAAACCATCGGTAGACCTTATGATTTTAAGTCCAAAAATCACATCAATGACACCCATGTCCTTCATCTCAAACTTGCTACACAATAATGACTTCGTCTCATTTACTACTTTTATATCAGAACCAAAAAGTGGGATATCATCGACCTATAAGCATAACAAAAGGAATCCACCATTCATGATTTTGTAGTAGAGAGTGTAAGACCCCTGGCCTGGTTTTATGCTTAAACATGCTTGATTTATTTTATTGGGTGTTGAGTTTCTTAATCAAGCCCTAATTTATGTTTTGATAACATGTGACAAAGCTATGTTCTAATTTTGGTCCAGTTTGGACTTTGTTTACTCAAGTTTTTCTTGTGTGGACCCTTATGCAAATTTTCTCTTTTCTAGGGATCTATCAATAATTTTAACACATGTATGTTGTTCCTCATGGTACTCTTCATAATGTTTTATATAGTTGCACCTTTGTATGCATGGATGCACCATTTGATTGTTTGCTCTTTTCCCTTGTTGGTTGAGAACTAATGGATTCTCACCTAAGGGATTGAATCAATGGCTTCACCAAGTGGATGAAAGATCTGATGATTTCTCCTTGTCGTTGAGGAAATGATGGTGTTCTCTTGTAGCCCTAGAATCAATGATTTTTCCTTGTGACCTGAGAACCGATGGTTCTCCTTATTGTGTGCACAATCCAATGGAGGATCAAGGTTTGTAAAATTGCTAAGTATACCACACAAACTAATGGTTTCTTTGATGATGCAACTTGATGGTTTCACCAAGGAACAAAATGATGGATCTTCTTGGAGACTGGTGATTGCCAAAGGTAGGCGAGTTTTAAATAATTAATTATCTCAACTCATCAATTATCCACAAGTATACAAGATCAATTGTAATCAAGGTCGAACATGTAACATCCCAGACCTGGGTTATGCTTTAACCCTAGATGTTTTGCTTAATAATGATTACATGCTTGCTCCTATTTCTTGGAAAGTAATTAAGGCTCAAGAGGAACTTATATTTCAATTTTAGTCCTTTTTGAATAATGCTAAAACTTTGTTTTGTTAGTTTTGGACTAAAGTGTAAATTACCCAAGTTGAGGGGTTAACTTGCAAATTGTACATGATAAAATGTTCATCAGATGTTGAAGCATCATAAGAATGAGAATGATTGAGTGGTATGGTTTCCACAAGCTTGAACACCAAGATAGAGCTTGCTGAGCAATCCTTGTGTATTAAAACTTAGTTTTGGTGTAATGTGCAATTTACCCAAAACCTAGGGTTCAATATGTAAAAAACACTTCTAGAGGGTCCCCAATGTTTCTTGGAATCATGTAGAGAAAAGAAAATGAGAGGTGCGCCTCATTTGAATTATTTTGGAGGAGAGAGAATCTTGATATTAAAATAATCAAGATTTAAGCATAAAATGAACTTTACTTCAATTTAATGCAAAAAGAAATATATTAATTGAAGAGCCCTTCAACCAAAAGGCGAGGGGTGAATTTGCAAAGGGTTGGACGAGCTTGTGCCTTGAAAAGGCACGAAAATATCTTGAGTGAGTGGAGAGCCCACTCACATTAAGTTAATAAAAAGTAATATCCACTAAAAAGGGGATATTAGTATAATATGATTAAGGTGCTTAATTTCTTTTCTTTTAATTCTTATATAATGAAGAAGTTTTGCAAGGGGGAGAAGGTGGCTTATTGGCCAAGGAATTTAGGGGAAAGAGGAGGCACTAATCTTTGAATTAAAAGATTTTTATAAGGCATTTTCTCTCTCATTGATTTTCTTATAAAAACACCTTTTACAACTCAAATCAAAGGCTTTTTCAAATCCACTTCTTCTCTTTGTTTGCAAACCGACCAAGGGATCTTTGGAGGATCAGGAGGACGACCCCCAACCTGTAGGTAAGCTCCATGGTCTTCTTCCACCTTGATTTCATGGTGGAAATCGAAAATCAAGGCTTGATTTCATGTTTTCTCCATTCAATTTTCAACTCTAGCCAATCCTTTCACCCAAAAGTTTGAGAACGGACCTTGGGAAGTTGTCAAAGCTTCATCCACCATTGGAGATGTGGATCTTGAATCTTGGTTTTAGATTTGAAGGCGGGTTATATAACTTAAACCCTCAAATGTTGTTATTGCATTCAATTCTCCATTATTTGTTAAACGTTTTGTTCTATTTGAAATTCCCTCGATCCATTGCTGTAATTACCATGAAACCGGTAGTAGTTTTTGAATGAATGAAGGTATATGATGATGACATCATCTTAGGCACACATTCCAACAAGTTTCCCTTGCAAACGATTTTAAGGCCTTGGTCCAAACGGTTTCACCAAACTGTTTGGAGACCCAACGGTTTGCAAACTGTTTGGAGTTTGAAATCCCAAACCATTTAGAAAGGTTGACCATTTGGATTGGTTTACCATTTTAGGTCAGGACCCTAGTACTTGTTGTATGGGGATCTAATGGTTCCAATTGATTGAATCAATATATGGACAATCATCCAATTAGAAACCCTAATCGGGTTGAGTGCTGATTTTGCAATTGATTGATTTAAATCTTTGAGTTGATTAACCCAAACGGTCTCAAGACCATTTGGAGATCACCCAAACGGTCTCAAGACCGTTTGGAGGTCAACCAAGACCATGTGGAGGTTTAGGGTTGAGTATGGTTGAGTAGTTGAAGATCCAAAGATATCAAATTGAAATGCAATCAATATCTAGTCTGATGAGCAATCCAATGATGCAAACCCTAATTGAACTTCACAAATTTTAATGATGGATGGGGAAAATGGTCTCAAGACCATTTGGAGGTTATCCAAACGGCCTCAAGACCGTTTTGAGGTTATCCAAACGACCTCAAGACTGTTTGAGGTCAGGTCATGCCTAATTTGAATGATGGTCTAATGATTTCAAAACAATTAGTTCCACAATGACTAACATTGAAGGTTCACCGATTTCAAACTCTAATCCAATTGGGTTTAAAACCCTAATTGATGATCAATTGAAAGTTTAATCAATTGAAGGATGATTTATTAAGTTCAATTGAAGTATGGTGCTTAGTTTCAATTGATGAGTAATTGCATGGATTCAATTGATGATGGAATTAATCTTGGAAACCCTAAATCAATATGAGTGGTTGAGACCATTTTTGGTCCAATCAGTTTTGAGGAGGTTTTGGACCAAACGGTCTCAAGACCGTTTGGGACCAAACAATCCCAAACCAATTGAGACTCAAATGATCTCAAGTATTTTTGCACTAAACGGTTTCAAACATCAACTTTGCTAAACGGTTTCAAACTGTAAGACCAAGACCGTTTGGAGGTCTAAACGGTCTTAGACCATTTGAAGGTCATTCAAGCAAGACCGTTTGGGGTCTAAGTGACTAAGACCGTTTGGGGAAGTAATTAACCAAAACCATATGGACACTTGAGGTGATTAAAGATCAATTGTTTAATTAAACATTATATGATGTGAACCAAAGGTGATTATAGTGATTGTACCCTTAATAAGATAGGGTGATTAGTACCTTTTGAATGATTAATATTTGATGATTATGGAAGTAATGACACAATACACGGTGTCAAATCTTCAATCAAGTTGAGTTTACCTAATCCAATCAAGTCTGATGTAAATATCATTCTATAAAGGATGAGAGAGAGAGAGGACTTCCTACATGAATGATAATCATGTAGTGGTTAAGTCTCAACACTTTCAACATGAATGAATGTGTAATTAGGGTATGATCCTTGATAAAGAGACCATGAACCCTAATTAAGAAGGTTAATGTACCCTAACTCTAATTGAGGGCAATGATAGGTGAAACCCTAATCTATGGTAATGGTATGACCCTAATTTAGGGTAATGACATGAGAAACCCTAATTCAGGGTATTATAATAATAAACCTTGATTGAATGTGAATAGTAAACCCTAATTGAGGATGATGCTAAGAGAAACCCTAATCATGGGTGAAGCCATATGAAACCCTAAGTGAGGGTGATTTAATGTGGAACCCTAGACAAAGGTAAGGTCAAAATGAGACCTTAATGCAACGATGTGATGTAAAACTTGATTCAAGGTCATACTATGTACTGGTATGTGACACTTTGATATGAAATCCTACATTGATACAGGATAAAGATATATGAAGCCCTAATCTTGGGTTATAGGATATGAAACCTTAATTTTGGGCATTATGATGATAAATCATAACCCAAATTTGGGAAATGAGATAAAGTATTCCTAATTGACATACATTGGGAAATCCTAACTCAAATGAGGAAATACTGATGTTACTTTTACAATGCATAGTGCTGATTTGTAGTTGATATAATTGTTATCATGTGCACTAATTATGAAGGTTTCATGAGATGGTGGACATAGCCAGGTATGAGCTATGATGTTTTACTATTGAAATTGCTTTATAGGCTTTATGAGCCATAACATGCTATGTTGCCTAGTGAGAGGTAACAAGATGCATTATTGGGCTTTAAGAGCCATGTGAAATACTTGCATTGCAAATATTATGTTTACATTGGTTAGAAACTTGAAGGCATTAAATTACCTGATAAATTGGTAACAAGTGTTTTGATGAATTGAGGGTTTGAACATACATGTTTCATAATCATGATGATGAGATGATAAAGCATGAGAATACCCTGATGTGATAAGGGAGTGAGATCCCAATGTTTAACAAAGCTTTCAAAAGAACTTGATAGAAATAATATTCATTCTTTGTAGCAATTGTTATAATGTTTTATGTTTGAAAACATGCTTGATGCTAAAAGAATATTATATTGTACTTAATTAATCAAGTGAAATGGTATCATGTAGAGCTCTGACCATAGATCCATCATCGTCAGTAGTTTGGTGATGGTGAAATAGGTTTTCCTATGGGAACTCCTAGAGGGCATACTTTTGAGTATGTGGGGGTTATGGGCGCGAATATCCTTACGCTCTAATGAAGGAATTGATGTGAGATAAACATTAAATATCTCAATCCTTCATTATTTAAGCCGGGATGGATGTATCACTAATCTCCCGAAGACCAGGATGGATGTATCACTAATCTCCCAATGATCTTAAAACCTGATCGATGTGAGATAAATAAAATGTCTCTCGATTGCGAAAAGAGTACAACATGCCACTGTAACTCTAATAGCAAAGTTGCCAGTATACCCTGGAAAGATATTTAGCAGAGACACAAGATGTCCTATATTTGGTCCTCACACTGACTGAGGAAGATGAGGTCATGGAAATCTGGCTCTTCTATTGACCTATGTATGGTACCGATTTCGATTTCGCAATGGTCAGTTGGAGTATGAGCGGTATACCTCATCTCCTCAGGGCTTAAGTATGATTGTAAAATGTAATCAGTTGTATAGCATATTTGCTTAATGTTGAAATACGAGAATCAATGTTTGATGTTGCTTTGCTTAGCATGTCCTAATATGGATGAATGTTATTTATGCTCTTCAATTACTTATTGGACAAGTAACATGTTGCTTCATCAATTTATAAGTGAAATGCTTTGAGTAAAGAATAATGATCTAATATGTTTATACATTGATTTATCTGATGTTGAATACTTATGATTATTCTGCTCAGTTTTATTTCTTTAATTGCAATAATAACATTTCTGGCGAAGAGTTATATCTCTCGCTGGGATATTTTTTTCAATTGTCTCACCCCTGTGGGATCCAACTTTTTAGGTAGACACCGAAGAAGAGGCAGGAACCCTACAGTGGGTGAAGAGTAGCAGCAACAACAACAACAAGGTCAACAGTGAATTCTCAGGTGGAGACATTGGTTGTCATGTCCTGTAAATAGAGAGTCTTATGTGTCGTCTCTGTACTCTCAGGTCCTAGGAGTCAATAATTAGTTTAATATCGATTTGAGATTTTGGCTTGATGCCTCGAGATTTTTATACTGCCTATGTATAGTATAACAGGGTAGTTGATGTTTGTAATTCTTGAGAAGAAATGGTACAAGAGATGTACTAGTAAACCAGAATGTATTTGAGATACTTTGGTTCTTTATGAAAGAGTTTCTCAGCTTAAGGATCTCTTTGTAAAAGTTTTAATTTTTAGTGATTTTCAGTAATTCCACTACTAATGAATGCTTCCGCTTAAGTTAATCATGTTTTTATACGTTGGACGCCACAAATTTAGTGGTATCAGAGCTCTAGGTTCGCTGAGTCTACAGAGAGATAGGATTAAGATTGTTGAGTCTGTTCTAGTGTCTTCCAGTTTATCTGATAGTGTCTTCTGCTCATATAGGAGGAGAAGAAAAACTAAAGATGTCTGGATCACACGATGAACATGCTACTGATAGTAGCGTTGCTGCACCAGGAGGAGGTGCAAGAGGCCAAGATAGGGAAGAGCTCGTACCTGAACAACCCCAGTTCAATCAAGTAGATATGAGGAACCCAGCCTTCCAAGCCTTGTTTGGATAGTTTATGGTGGCCATGACTCATATGACAGATAGGATGCCACTACCTTCACCTAGGGCACCAACTCACCAAGAAGGACAGGGAGCCGGTAAGACCTTTGAATGACTTCGCCGGGTTGAGCCACAGAGTATGCTGGCAAAGCTGACCCAGCAGACACAGACATGTGGATGACCGAACTGGAGAAGGCCTTTAGAATCTTTAACATCCCAGAATCTGAGAAGGTTAGACATGTAGTGTACCTATTTAAAGGGAGTGCTGGCCATTGGTGGACCATAGAAGAAGGCAAGAGGCTGGGTGTGGAGATCGAATGGGAAGTATTCCGACGAGAATTCGTCAATAGATACTTTCCTAAAACATTCCTAGATGAGAAGATCTCTCAGTTTGAGAGATTAAGGCAAGGACCAATGAATATTAGTGAGTATGAGACTAAGTTCATGGAGCTTTTGCGATTCTGTCCGCATATGGCAGCTACCGATGAAGAAAGGATTCATCATTTTGAGAAGGGATTGAACGCCGATTTGACCAGTCCTATGTCTGCTTTAGAGAACATGGAGAGGTTTGCTACTTTTGTGGAGTCTGTCATACGGATAGAGAGGTTTGTGACTGAGAAGCGACAAACTATAAGTAAGAAGGTGTATACTCAGTTTCATGGACAAGGGTCCAAAAGCTTTAAGAAGCCGAAGTTTTCTGCACCAATAGCACCACCAAGGTTTAATACCCAAACGCAATGGACGTCTAATAGGGGTAGAGGCCGTAGTTTACCACTAGAAGGAGCCCACAACTCAGCATCGGTGTCGGTAACAGGACCATCCAGACCACAGCCAGGGAACAAAGGTTGTTTTATATGTGAAATGATGGGGCATCTGATGAAGGATTTTCGAGCCAGAGAAGTAAGTGTGACTCAACCTCAGAGATAGAGTCAGCAAGGCTCTCAGAGATGACAGTTTCCAAGTGGAGCTAGAGGACGTAGACAAACGTCCCAAGCTGGATTGTCGGCACCCAGTAATCGAGCACCGAGTCAACCACAGGCGATGGTGAGATTCCATGCGACGAATTAGCCTGATGCAGTAGTTAACCCCAGGGTTGTGACAGGTCAGATGGAACTATTTTATTCTGATATATCTACATCCTGCATCGTATCTGTTTTAATTGATCTGGGTGCTACACATTCTTTCATCACTAAAAGAGTGACTCTTGACTGCAATATGACAGTTGGTCATAGGGCAGAGAGTTTGAAGTTAGAAACTCCTTTGATGGAATCTGCAGTGTTGCGGGAGGTGTGTTCTTCCTGCACTCTTTTCTTTTCTGAACATCGCATTCAAGTGGATCTTATACCACTTAAGATGCATGGGTTTGATATAATTCTTGGGATGGACACCCTAGAAAAGTACAAGGTTGTCTTGGATTGTGAGTCCTAGCAAGCTGTGTTCATAGATGATAGTGACACATGGATCTTTCGAGGAGATAGAAAGATTCTTCCAACCTGTCTTATGTCAGCTATGGTAGCTGAGAAGTTGATGATGCAAGGATGTTTCACATTCTTGGCACATGTGGTGGATACCACTATGGAGAGTTCTAATCCTTCTGAAGTTTCGATAGTCAGGGAATTTGAAGATGTGTTTCCTGAGGAACTTCCAGGTGTACCTCCACCCCGAGAGATTGATTTTGAGATTAATCTAATTCCAGGCACACAACCAATAGCACAAACACCATATAGAATGGCACCTGCTAAAATAGCAGAGCTCAAGAAACAACTGCAGGAGTTGCTTGAGAAGGATTTTATTCGACCAAGTACTTCACCATGGGGTGCTCCGGTCCTCTTTGTTAAGAAGAAAGACTGATCGATGCAGTTATGCATTGATTACAGGCAGTTGAATAAAGTAACTATAAAGAACAAGTATCCCTTGCCAAGAATAGATGACTTATTTGATCAGTTGCATGGTGAAACTATCTTTTCTAAGATAGATCTAAGGCCAGGATATCATCAATTGCGTATCAAGGAGGGTGACATACCTAAGTCTGCCTTTAGGACAAGGTATGGTCACTATGAGTTCATAGTTATGTCATTTGGACTAACTAATGCACCAACTGCATTCACGGAACTCATGAATAGAATCTTTCGACCTTTTCTCTATCAATGTGTAGTAGTCTCCATAGATGACATCTTGATATACAGTAGAGATGCTCAACATCATGAGCAGCACCTCCGTTAGGCCCTAACTTTGCTAAGAGAGCATAAGTTGTATGCTAAGTTTAGCAAATGTGAGTTCTGGTTACCAGAAGTTTCTTTTCTAGGACACGTAATATCTGCCTCTGGTATTCATGTTGATCCTAAGAAGGTAGAATCTATCCTGTAATGGGAACAACCAAAAACACCAACAGAGATACATAGTTTCTTAGGGTTGGCAGGCTATTACAGGAGGTTCATTAAGAACTTCAGTTCTATAGCTTTACCCCTAACCAAGTTGACCAGAAAGGAGGTTCCTTTTGTCTGGAATGACAAGTGCCAACATTATTTTCAGTTGTTGAAAGAAAGGTTGACAAGTGCACCTGTGCTGGTGTTACCTGAGCAGGGAAAAGGGTACATAGTTTTCTGTGATGCATCTAAGAATGGTCTAGGATGTGTGTTGATGCAGGATAAGCAAGTGATTTCTTTCGCTTCTCGACAGCTTAAGAAACATGAGGAGAATTATCCAACACATGATCTAGAGCTAGCTGCTGTGGTCCATGCTTTGAAAATCTGGAGACATTATCTCTATGGAGAAACATTCCAGATTTTCACAGACCATAAGAACCTAAAGTATATCTTCTCACAACATGAGCTGAACATGAGGCAACACCGCTGGATGGAGTTAATCAAGGACTATGATTGTACAATTGATCATCATCCAGGGAAGGCCAATGTAGTAGCTGATGCACTAAGTAGAAAATCAGCAACACCAGCCTTAGATAAAGCACAGTTGAATTCTTTAGTGTGCTCTAAGAGGGATATGTTTATATCCTTGAGGCAAAATAATGTACAATTTAAAGTATCATTGTTAGTCGGGTTGTTAGCTGAGATGCACATAAAACCAACTCTGAGACAGCAGATTAAAGAAGCACAACAAGCTGATGCTGTAGTTCAGCATTTTAGGTCAGAGTATGGTAGTGAGAAACGGGATGGCTTTCATGAGTCATAGGATCAAGTAGTCTATTACCATGGTAGGATGGTAGTACAAAATGCCAATGACTTGAGAAAGTTAGTTCTGGAAGAAGCTCATTCTTCGATGTATGCTATGCATCCAGGGAGAACCAAGATGTATCATAACTTAAAAGATATGTATTGGTGGCCTAGATTGAAGAAAGATGTAGCTGAGTTTGTTATGCGGTGTCCGATGTGTCAGCAGGTTAAAGATGAACATCCAAAGCCCGCAAGAACAATGCAACCTTTGCCTATACCATAGTGGAAATATGATCATGTGACCATGGAATTTGTGGTTGGTTTGCCTAGAACAACCAAAGGTCATGATTCCATATGGGTGATAGTTGATAGGTTGACAAAGACATCACATGTCTTACCTGTCAAAACAACCTACACTACTGAGAGGCTGGCACAGTTATATGTAGATGAGATAGTGCGGTTGCACGGGGTTCCAACCACTATTGTTTCTGATAGAGGTCCCCAGTTCACGAGTCATTTTTGGGAACGACTTCATAAAGCTTTGGGTACGTAGTTAAGGTTTAGTACAGCCTTTCACCCCCAGATAGATGGACAATCTGAAAGGACTATACAAACTTTGGAGGATTTGCTTAGGGCATGTGTCCTTCAATTTGTAGGAAGTTGGGATCTACACCTGAGCTTGATAGAATTTGCTTACAATAATAGCTATCAGCACAGTATTGACATGGCACCATATGAAGCATTATATGGTAGACGATGTAGATCTCCTTTATGTTGGTATGAAACTGGAGAAAATCAACTTTTGGGTCCTGAGCTAGTACAGCAGACAACTGAGAAGATTAAAGTAATACAACAACAGTTAAAGACTACACAGGATAGACAAAAATCATACGCCGACAAACGGCAAAGACCTTTAGAATTCCAAGTTGGAGACAAAGTTTATCTCAAGGTCTCACCTTGGAAAGGGGTTCTTAGATTTGGAAGGAAGGGAAAGTTAGCTCCTAGATTTATGGGGCCTTATCCAATCATTGAACGAATCGGAAGGATAACTTATAAGCTGGAGTTACCACCTGAGTTGCATAAGTTGCATCCATTGTTTCACATCTCCATATTGAGGAAGTGTCATCCTGACACAGAATTAGTTCTACAACCTATGGAGGTAGAATTAAATGATGATATATCATATGTTGAAGGACCTGTGACGATCCTTGATAAAAGAATTAAAAAGCTGAAAAAGAAAGACATCTGTCTTGTAAAAGTCCTCTGGAATCACCATGGCATAGAAGAAGCTACATGGGAACTAGAGAAAGAGATGAGGAGGAAATACCCTACTCTTTTCTCTTAAATGTTTTTTTGGATGATTTCGGGGACGAAATCCTTGTAAGGGGTGGATAATTTGTAACATCCCTGACCTGGGTTATGCTTTAACCCTAGATGTTTTGGTTAATAATGATTACATGCTTGCTCCTATTTCTTGGAAAGTAATTAAGGCTCAAGAGGAACTTATATTTCAAATTTAGTCTTTTTTGAATAATGCTAAAACATTATTTTTTAGTTTTGGACTAAAGTGCAAATTACCCAAGTTGAGGGGTTAACTTGCAAATTGTACATGATAAAATGTTCCTCGGATGTTGAAGCATCATAAGAATGAGAATGATGCAGTGGTATGGTTTCCACAAGCTTGAGCACCAAGATAGAGCTTGCTGAGCAATCCTTGTGTATTAAAACCTAGTTTTGGTGTAATGTGCAATTTACCCAAAACCTAGGGTTCAATATACAAAATACCACTTCTAGAGGGTCCCCCATGTTTCTTGGCATCATGTAGAGAAAATAAAATGAGAGGGGCGCCTCATTTGAATTATTTCAGAGGAGAGAGAATCTTGATATTAAAATAATCAAGATTTAAGCATAAAAGGAACTTTACTTCAATTTAATGCAAAAAGAAATATATTAATTGAAGAGCCCTTCAACCAAAAGGTGAGGGACGAATTTGAAAAGGGTTGGACGAGATTTTTCCTTGCAAAGGCATGGAAATATCTTGAGTGAGTGGAGAGCCCACTCACATTAAGTTAATAAAAAGTAATATCCACTAAAAAGGGGATATTAGTATAATATGATTAAGGTGCTCAATTTCTTTTCTTTTAATTCTTGGATGATGAAGAAGTTTTGCAAGGGGGAGAAGGTGGCTTCGTGGCCAAGGAATTTAGGGGAAAGAGGTGGCACTAATTTTGGAATTAAAAGATTTTTATAAGGCATTTTCTCTCTCATTGATTTTCTTATAAAAACACCTTTTACAACTCAAATCAAAGGCTTTTTCGAATCTACTTCTTCTCTTTGTTTGCAAACCGACCAAGGGAGCTTTGAAGGATCAGGAGGACGACCCCCAACCTGTAGGTAAGCTCCATGGTCTTCTTCCACCTTGATTTCATGGTGGAAATCGAAAATCAAGGCTTGATTTCTTGTTTTCTCCATTCGATTTTCAACTCTAGCCAATCCTTTCACCCTAAAGCTTGAGAACGGACCTTGGGCAGTTGTCAAAGATTCATCTACCATTGTAGACGTGGAGCTTGAATCTTGGTTTCATATTTGAAGGCGGGTTATATAACTTAAACCCTTAAATGTTGTTATTGCATTCAGTTCTCCATTATTTGTTAAACGTTTTGTTCTATTTGAAATTCCCTTGATCCATTTCTGTAATTACCATGAAAATGGCAGTAGTTTTTGAATGAATGAAGGTATATGATGATGAAATCATCTTAGGCACACATTCCAACAAGTTTCCCTTGCAAACAGTTTTAAGACCTTGGTCCAAACGGTTTCACCAAACCGTTTGGAGTTTGAAATCCCAAACCGTTTAGAAAGGTTGACCATTTGGATGGGTTGACCGTTTGAGGTCAGGACCCTAGTACTTGTTGGATGAGGATCTAATGGTTCAAATTGATTGAATCAATATATGGACAATCATCCAATTAGAAACCCTAATCGGGTTGAGTGCTGATTTTGCAATTGATTGATTTAAATCTTTGGGTTGATTAACCCAAACGGTCTCAAGACTGTTTGGAGATCACCCAAACGGTTTCAAGACCATTTTGAGGTCAACCAAGACTGTGTGGAGGTCTAGGGTTGAGTATGGTTGAGTATTTGAAGACCCAAAGATATCAAATTGAAATGCAATCGATAGCTAGTCTGATGAGCAATCCAATGATGCAAACCCTAATTGAACTTCACAAATTTTAATGATGGATGGGGCAAACGGTCTCAAGACCATTTGGAGGTTATCCAAACGACCTCAAGACTATTTGGAGGTTATCCAAATGACCTCAAGACCATTTGAGGTCAGGTCATGCCTAATTTGAATGATGGTCTAATGATTTCAAAACAATTAGTTCCACAATGACTAACATTGAAGGTTCACCAATTTCAAACTCTAATCCAATTGGGTTTAAAACCCTAATTGATGATCAATTGAAAGTTTAATCAATTGAAGGATGATTTATTAAGTTCAATTTAAGTATGGTTCTTAGGTTCAATTGATGAGTAATTGCATGGATTCAATTGATGATGGAATTAATCTTGGAAACCCTAAATCAATATGAGTGGTTGAGACCATTTTTGGTCCAATCGGTTTTGAGGAGGTTTGGACCAAACGGTTTCAAGACCGTTTGAGTCCAAATGGTATCAAGACCATTTGGGACCAAACGGTCTCAAGACTGTTTGGGACCAAACGATCCCAAACCAATTGAGACTCAAACGATCTCAAGTATTTTTACACTAAACGGTTTCAAATGTCAACTTTGCTAAACGGTTTCAAACCGTTAGACCAAGACCATTTGGAGGTCTAAACGGTCTTAGACCATTTGAAGGTCATTCAAGCAAGGCTGTTTGAGGTCTGGTTGGTCAAGACCGTTTGGGGTCTAAGTGACCAAGACCGTTTGGGGGAAGTAATTAACCAAAACCATATGGACACCTAAGGTGATTAAAGATCAATTGTTTAATTGAACATTATATGATGTGAACCAAAGGTGATTATAGTGATTGTACCCTTAATAAGATAGGGTGATTAGTACCTTTTGAATGATTAATATTTGATGATTATGGAAGTAATGACACAATACAAGGTGTCAACTCTTCAATCAAGTTGAGTTGACCTAATCCAATCAAGTCTGATGTAAATATCATTCTATAAAGGATGAGAGAGAGAGATGACTTCCTACATGAATGATAATCATGTAGTGGTTAAGTCTCAACACTTTCAACATGAATGAATGTGTAATTAGGGTATGATCCTTGATAAAGAGATCATGAACCCTAATTAAGAAGGTTAATGTACCCTAACTCTAATTGAGGGCAATAATAGGTGAAACCCTAATCTATGGTAATGGTATGACCCTAATTTAGGGTAATGACATGAGAAACCCTAATTCATGGTATTATAATAATAAACCTTAATATAATGTGAATAGTAAACCCTAATTGAGGATGTTGCTATGAGAAACCCTAATCATGGGTGAAGCCATATGAAACCCTAAGTGAGGGTGATGTCATGTGGAACCCTAGACAAGGGTGAGGTCAAAATGAGACCTTAATGCAATGATGTGATGTAAAACCTGATTCAAGGTGATACTATGTACTGGTATGTGACACTTTGATATGAAATCCTACATTGATATGGGATAAAGATATATGAAGCCCTAATCTTGGGTTATAGGATATGAAACCTTAATTTCGGGCATTATGATGATAAATCATAACCCAAATATGGGAAATGAGATAAAGTATTCCTAATTGACATAAATTGGGAAATCCTAACTCAAATGAGGAAATACTGATGTTACTTTTACAATGCATAGTGCTGATTTGTAGTTGATATAATTGTTATCATGTGCACTAATTATGCAGGTTTCATGAGATGGTGGACATAGCCAGGTATGAGCTATGGTGTTTTACTATTGAAATTGATTTATGGGCTTTATGAGCCATAACATGCTGTGTTGCCTAGTGAGAGGTAACAAGATGCATTATTGGGCTTTAAGAGCAATGTGAAATACTTGCATTGCAAATATTATGTTTACATTGGTCAGATAACCTGAAGGCATTAAATTACCTGATAAATTGGTAACAAGTGTTTTGATGAATTGAGGGTTTGAACACCCATGTTTCTAATCATGATGATGAGATGATAAAGGATGAGAATACCCTGATGTGATAAGGGAGTGAGATCCCAATGTTTAACAAAGCTTTGAAAAGAACTTGATAGAAATAGTATTCATTCTTTGTAGCAATTGTTATAATGTTTTATGTTTGAAAACATGCTTGATGCTAAAAGAATATTATAATGTACTTAATTAATCAAGTGAAATGGTATCCTGTAGAGCCCTGACCATAGATCCATCATCATTAGTAGTTTGGTGATGATGAAACAGGTTTTCCTACGGGAACTCTTGGAGGGCATACTTTTGAGTATGTGGGGGTTATGGGTGTGAATATCCTTACGCCCTAATGAAGGAATTGATGTGAGGTAAACATTAAATCTCTCAATCCTTCATTATTTACACCGGGATGGATGTATCACTAATCTCCTGAAGACCGGGATGGATGTATCATTAATCTCCCGATGATCTTAATACCAGATCAATGTGAGATAAATATAATGTCTCTCGATTGCGAAAAGAGTACATCATGCCACTATAACTCTAATAGTGAAGTTGCCAGTATACCCTGGAAAGCTATTTAGTAGAGACACAAGATGTCCTGCAGTTGGTCCTCACACTGACTGAGGAAGATGAGGTCATGGAAATCCATCTCTTCTATTGACCTATGTATGGTACCGATTTCAATTTTGCAATGGTCGGTTGGAGTATGAGCAGTATACCTCATCTCCTCAGGGCTTAAGTATGATTGTAAAATGTAATAAGCCATGTAGCATATTTGCTTAAGGTTGAATTATGAGAATCAATGTTTGATGTTGCTTTGCCTAGCATGTCCTAATATGGATGAATGTTGTTTATGCTCTTCAATTCCTTATTGGACAAGTAACATGATGCTTCATCAATTTATAACTGAAATGCTTTGAGTAAAGAATAATGCTCTAATCTGTTTATACATTGATTTATCTTCTGTTGAATACTAATGATTATTCTGCTCAGTTTTATTTCTTTAATTGCAATAATAATGTTTCTGGCGGAGAGTTATATCTCTCGTTGGGACAAATTTTCAATTGTCTCACCCCCGTGGGATCCAACTTTTTAGGTAGACACCGAAGAAGAGGCAGGAACCCTACAATGGGTGAAGAGCAGCAGCAGCAACAACAACAAGGACAATAGTGAATTCTCAGGTGGAGACACTGGTTGTCATGTCCTGTAAATAGAGAGTCCTATGTGTCATCTCTGTACTCTCAGGTCCTAGGAGTCAGTAGTTAGTTTAATATCGATATGAGATTTTAGATTGATGCCTCGAGATTTTTATACTACCTATGTATAGTCTAACAGGGCAGTTGATGTTTGTAATTATTGAGAAGAAATGGTACAAGAGATGTACTAGTAAACCAGAATGTATTTGAGATACTTTGGTTCTTTATGAAAGAGTTTCTTAGCTTAAGGATCTCTTTGTAAAAAGTTTTAATTTTTAGTGATTTTTAGGAATTCCACTGCTAATGAATTCTTCTGCTTAAGTTAATCATGTTTTTATAAGTTGGACGCCACAGAACCATAGGGATCTAGGTTGTCTAGATGCAAAATTGCTAATGTTCTATAATTTAGGCCAATTTCGATTAAAAGGTTGGTTTGGATCAAATTAATTCTGAATATGGAACAAGGAAAATTAAAATCACTAATCACTTGGAGAATGATTGATATTAGATCACGAGAATCTTGGATAAGGGATTTCTCTTCCAAATAATAATCAAATAAAGAATAAAAAATTCTATTTATATTAGTCAATCTTCAAAAGGTAGGTTGTTCCCATCTAAATTCATATCCCAACGATATAGAATAGTCCTAACCTTATATAGAATTCCCATGCTTATACACGGATTCAAACTACAACCATAATCCTCAATAGAGTTCTAGCCATTCTCGTGGTCAAGGGCATGTTGTCAAAATGGCTATTCCTTACCTCTTAATCTATCTTTCTATAAATAATAAGAAGCATAAAACTTGTAAACATGATGGCCAAACATGCATACAAGAAGATAAATACCATAACTCATTTTGAAATAGAAGATTAACTAATATCAATCACGAAATTCGAGTCACACAAGTTGTGACATGGGAGCTACTCTCCCATGTCCAAGAAAAGGAGTTTAGTCACTCATGGTCAGAATATAGGAACAAATGACAAGTCATCAAAAGAAACATGAATAAAGAGAGATGAATAAAAAATAAATTTGTGGGAGTGAAGAATAAATGGATATCAACTAAGAGGTGGAGATAAGTATGTATAAAGACTCCTTGCTTCAACAACCTTCTCTCTACAACTTTCGGAAGAAATGGGGAAGAGAAATGGAGCCAAGAATGGGTTCTCTCTTGAGAAACCCTAGATTTCTCTCCAAAATCGCCCCTTGAAAGCTCTGGCCTCATTTGTAGTCTCTAACTACTCCAAATGATATGTGGTACCCTTCCCAAGGGGAGTGGCTTGTTATGTATAAAGAGAATGATCAATTATTTTTTAAAGTAAAGAAAATAAGCATGACAACCATGTTTATAAGTCAACATGCTGTGTTAGATTCAGATTTTGAATGAGTCAGGCTACGATCCCAAATAACATGTTGTGTGGGCAAGCCATACGATGTTAGGAGGATTCTTTGTCGAATTTTGGGCTTTTTGAGCCACGTCGTGTACTTGGGACACACGTCATAACTGGGCTTTATTGAGGAGTTGGCTGACTGAGAGTCACACACCATTTAGAGTGGTCCATACACTGCGTTGCTGATTATCTGTTGTATATTGAACTCCATGACTTTGGGAAACTCTGGAATTGCCAAAAAGATCTAATTTTGGACATTTTTCTTTTGTTATCAGTGGAATGTGATGTACCTACAATTCAAACCATGACATGAATAAGATCAACAGGAAACAAACATCCTAACATGAACCAGAGTAGAAATATGGTTAAATTGAGTGAAATGTGCAACTAAAATGGTGTGAAAATTGTTGGTATGTGTGCCCAGAGAGCCAATCATATGATGATTGTAATGACATAAATGTAAAATGATTGATTATTAATATAAGGAAACCTTCCAATTTATTCTATTTAATTCGATTATGAGATAATGATGTAACATTATAAATGTGTAGAGAATAATATTACTCAATGACGTATGTCTTCAAGTATGTGACTTGTGGAAATGAGATCTTACAGATGTTAAGAGTACATATATATTCTCATTATGTCCCTGATCTATTGTATTATGGAAGGTTGATAGACAATAATGACACATAAGATCAAAATGTGAGTTGGTTGATGACATAGTCTCATTAGTCATGATATGGCTATATCAAACCAATCATACATATACAAGTTCGAGAACAGTGTATCAGACAGACCCACCATGAGACTGACACATGGAAACCATTACCATGGTAGTCATAGTAAGCTCTCATAGTGATGGTGGTGTTTGTGGTTCTTAAACATGTAATTACTGCACTCATCACATGTCATTCAGTATGCTTTGATATCATCAAACACAGTCTTGAAACATGAGTTGTTATAACAGTGATGATTGGGTGAGTGTGACACATGCATAATGACTGTAAGTGATAGAGATGTAATATGTCCCTTCTGCATGAGTATGATATCTTAGGCCTCTTGATTAGCGATATAGAGAAATGCATTTCCATGCACATGTGAGTCAATATGTGATATTTATCTTACATTTACATATATCTCAGTTAGTCTGCTCTCCTTCAAGAAACAATATTGAATGTTGAAGAGGGTGACTACTCTATACCTCGAGTTCAATCTGGATATCAGTGACAAAAGAATTATACAAAAACTACAACACCATACACAAATTGTAGGTTGAAGTTGTTCCCCAACTTACCATTCACTTGGGTATCACTGATGTGTGACTAGGCACCACTCTTTGCTTGTGATATCATAAGTTAGTTATGGACATTCACTTCCAACGTGATATGGGATATATAGGGTCACACATATAGGTCTTCACCTAGAAGAGGAGTTTAATATTGAATGATGATTGAAATGATCAATAAAATATTTAGGTATTCAATTCACGCAACAAATCAGATGGCTACACTGCCAGAAAATCAGCTCACTCAAGTGATACAACTGTTTGAAGTGCTAGATGCTCGACTCAAGATTTGAGATAGGTGTTTGGAGTATCAAACTAATTGGAACCGAATTGGCTAATTTACGCTCAAATTGAGGTGTGAACTGGCCGGTTCAATCTGTTAAACCGACTAACTCGACTCAGCTCACTAGACGACCATTTGGTTGAGCAAGATTGCTCAGTTTGTGGAAAATTTGATTACATTAAGGAATTGATGCTAACGTAATGTCATGCATTAATTGGATTCAAAATTGCCAATTTTGTGTCTGATTGGGAAACATGTGAAACGACCGTCTCACAGTGCACGTCGACTGTCTTACATGCCAGATTACCATCTGGGTTACCATATGACCGTTTGGGTTTTTAGAGGTTGCAAAAATTCAAGATCTTTCGATCCCTAACACTCCCTCATAGATTGTGAACCCTAACCCAAACCCCTCCTATAAATAGAGGAGTTCTAGGGGCTTCTCAATGCATAACATAGACAATTGAGAATCTGTTGCTCTAACAATTGTTGTCCTCTCTGGTTGTAGTAACCAAGAGAGCCCAAGAAAGTCCTACCCAACTAGGGAGGGATATCTATAGGAGAGAGCAACTGAAGATCATTGGTGTGGGAGAGCAAGTTGGTGACTAGTACACCAACGGAAGGGACAACTCCTTCCTGTCCATTCTAGCAGGACGACATGAGTTCTGGGTAGTCAATGTGGACTTCTCTAGAGGTGGGTGGTCGTTGTTTGCCTCTAGGAGAGGAACATCAACCTGATGTCTATGGTGCAAACCAAGAGGTGCAACAGTCCTACTGTCTGTGTTGTAGATCAGAGGACACATCAGTCAGACGAGTCCCAATGCAACTAGAAGATGATTACACATCTATGATAACAAGGAGATGTCATTAGACTTTCTCCAGGACCAGGTTTATCCTCAAAACCTTCATTCCTATCTTATAGTCATTAATGTGATCCGTTGATTTGTGGGGAATATGATAGATAAAATTTTGTTTTCATTGTTGATTCTGTAGCCATATTTTCCTACAGTGGTATCAGAGCCAACATCAATTTATTATATGATGGGATAATCGATATGATCAAATTTTGGTTTTTTCATTCTATTATTGCATACGATGTGAATAATTACCTATCCAATCAAATAACACAATAATCCCAAACTAATATATATATATATATATATATATATATATATATATATATATATATATATATATATATATATATATATATATATAAGTTTATCTCGGATTGCGTACCAAGTCTCTATCTTATATTCCCAATGTAAAGTTAATTCTTTCCTACCCTTTCTCCCCTCAAATGTAAATTTACGTTTATCAATAATTATGTAAAAATAGGATAGTTTATTTTCCTGTTATGACGAAGAAGGTCGTTCAGACAACGTCAACTGACCGTCCACGAGATAAGCAGACTGGCTAGAGGACCAAGGAGGACCATAAGGATGATTCGAACTGAGTGACTGGTGGACCCAACCAATCAACTGGAGGAGCCATCAAATGGTGGATAGAAGAACCAGATGACTGGTGAGACGACCAAACAACCGGCCAGGAGGCGAGCCGAGATCAACCCAGATTGGAAAGCATGAATCTTCATCAACAACATGTTTCTTCATGTGATATAGACCTAGGATGTGGTAATTCCTTGTGGCTCCAAGGAATTACATTAGGCTGGCCATAACCATCACTTTCATTTATTGCATGTTTTTGTTGTGGGATATAAGATGTATATGATACATACTATATATGTGGTGATTGGATAAAGTATATGTATTTATAAATACAAATTCTCTCAAATAAAAATTATATTAAGTCTTAGATTCTTTCCAACAACAACCCACATGAAAAACTTGACCGACCAAGCGTAGGTTATGCTTTCGTGTGGTGCGTTGTCTATCTCGTGGAAGTGTGCCGGTAGATATGTAGGTTCTTCCTTTGTAGAGTTTATATATATTGTGTTGGCTATTGGGTCAGGCTTATTGTGGCAATTCTTAGAGCGTATAAGACCAAAAGAATGCAGATGTGTATGGTAAGGAGTTGCACATATCATCTATCCAGAATTACATATGATGCAATTGACAAAAGTTGTCTACCTTGATAGTTGGCTATTTTTGCGACGTTGGTCGGGCCATAGTCGAATTATCTTAGATTTGGCCCACTAGAATATTGTACGCTGCAATATCCAGAATTGATATGTGAGGGATATCAATTTAAATTAAAATAGTGAGAGTGGTAATAATTGAAGACCTAATTAACATTGTCAAAATTTTCAAATCAAATCAAAAGTTTTTGACAAATGCAAATTTTTCCTTATAGAATCAAATGATGAACAAACCCGTATTGCGATCGGTCCTTGAGAAGGACGAACTTGACAGGAAAGATTTTCACAATTGGTTTTGGACTTTGAGAAGGGTTCTTAATGAAGAGTGCAAGCTCTAAGTCCTTGATAAACCAGTTCTAGAAATACCTTTTTTTTGTTATTCCCAGTTCTAGAAATGCCTGCTCCTGATGCACCTAGGGCACAAGTGGATGCTTACGAGAAACATGTGACTGATGCCTTAGAGATAAAGTACCTTATGCTTAGATGCATTAACTATGAGTTACATGACCAGTGTAAGGACACAAGTGTTCTTGAGATGGTAACTGTAAATAAGTAAAATCACCTCTCTACTAAAAATGGTAAACAAAATCTAATGAATAGCAGCGACAGATTAAAACTTTGACTATATTCAATTTCATAAAGGGTACATCAATTTTTTTAAACAATACGGGTGTACATGCCTTATACAGATAAATGATCTAAGTAGAGGGAAACTAGACTATATCAATATGTCTCCAACAAAATAACTTAATAAATAATTCCACAATGAAAGGTTCAACACCTCATCCTAAATAGGTTGTTTCATCATGCTTCTGTTGCGTACTCTGATACTAAACCTGGGTGGTTGGGATCACCCAGCAAGAGGAGAGAAAATGTATGAATCAATTAAAGGAATAAGGACAATTAAAAACTAAAGCATACATTGATAAATATTTACTATTCTTAGAGGGTCAAGAGTATGAGGCAAGTAAATAAATAAGAATTCTGCTAAGTCAAATAGTAATAAAGTTTGCATGCATGATTTAATATGATCACATTAAACTAATATAGGGATGAGGCACCTACCTAACCTCAAACTCTAGGTGAGGGAGAATTTACACATTTCCAAGAACCCAAATATATATAAAGTGGGGAGAATTATCACATTCCCCCGGGTGAATTTACACATGCCAATATGGGTGGTTGTATAAATGTACGCTACATTAGTTAATTAGTCATTTATATCTGTAACATCCCTGACCTGGGTTATACTCTAACCCTAGGTGTTTTGATTAAGAAAGGTGATTAAATGCTTAATCTCATCTTGTGAAAAGTAATTAGGCATCAAGAGGAACTTATGTTGCAATTCTAGTCCTTTTTGAACATTGTTGAAATCAATGTTTTGTTTGTTTTGGACTAATGTGCAAAATACCCAAGTTGAGGGGTTTAAGTGCAAATTATGCATGATAATATGTTCCTCATATGTTGAAGCATCATGATAATGAAGATTATGCAAAGTTATGGCTTATGGTAGCCTGGGTACCAAGAAAGAGCTGATAAAGCAAGGTTTGTGCATTAAAACCCAGTTTTGGTGTAATGTGCAATTTACCCAAAACCTAGGGTGCAATATATAAATTACCACTTCAATAAGGTCCCTAATGTTTCTTGTAATCAAGTGGAGCAAAGAAAATGAGAGGGGCGCCTCATTTGAATTAAGTTGGAGGAGAGAGAATCTTGATATTAAAATAATCAAGATTTAATCCTAATTGAAACCCTAATTTGATTTAGGGCAAAAATAAATGTATTAATTAAAGGGCCTTCAACCAAAATTAAAATGGTTGGATTCAGATGTATGTGTGACGTCCTTGAGCTTTGCAAGGACCACGAAAATATCCAAGAGAGTGGATAACTCACACACAATTTTATAAGAAAAAGAAATATCCACTCACATATGGATATTAATATCATATGATTTAAGGTGCTTGATTTTCTTTTCTTTAAATCATGGATAATTGAGAGGTATACAAGGCAAACAAGATAGCCTCGTCCCTAAGGAAGATAAGGGGGAAGAGGCGGCCACATTTTTGGGATTAAATGAATTTTTATAAGGCACTTTCTCTCTCCTTGAATTTCTTATAAAAAGACCCTTTACAAGCCAAATGGAAGGCGTTTTTGACCCCACTTCTTCTCCTTTCTTGGGAAACGACCAAGGGAGCTTGGTAGGATTAGGAGGACGACCCCCAACCTGTTGGTAAGGTTCTTGATCCATTTCACCTTGATTCCATGGTGGAAATCGAAAATAAATTATGGATTTCTTCCTATTTCGATCTCCTCTTCAATTCTAACCATTCCTTTTCACTCAAACCTTGAGGATGAGCCTTGGAATGGTGAAAGGAGTTGCATACACCATTGTTTCCGTGGACATGGAGCTTTTTATCTCAATTGGAGGCGGGTTTTATAACTTGAACCCTTTTTCATTGTTATTCAACCATTAATCTTGCAATTTCAATGATTCCTTCATTATCTTGTTTAATTGCTGGTTGAAAATGGTTAATTCATGAAATCAGAAGTTGTTAGAACTTCAGGGACGAAGGTATATTATGGTGACATCATCTTGGATACTTTTTCCAAGGAAATCATGGTTCATACAGTTTTGAGTTAATTTCTCACGCGGTTTCACCAAACCGTTTGAGAGCAAACAGTTTGAAACCGTTTGGGAGCAAACAGTTTCAAAACTGTTTGAGTGAGTTGACCAAGGGTTGACCGTTTGATATTCATATTTCTAATTATGTTGGTTAATGACTCACCAAATTTGATGGGTTAACTCCCAAGGAATCGTGAGTTGAAGGCTAATCAATTAGGAAAACCTAATTGGATTAAGTGCTGATTTTTCAGCTTGATTAATTTAACTTTTTGGGAAAACGGTTTAAAAACTGTTTGAGAGGGTTTACCAAGGGTTGACCGTTTGAGATTACTGTTCCTAATGATGTTGGTTAATAACTCACCAAATTTTATGGATTAGTTACAAAGGAATCATGAGTTTAAGGTTAATCAATTAGGCAAAGCCTAATTGGATTAAGTGCTGATTTTCAACTTGATTAATTTGCCTTTTTGGGAAAACGGTTTAAAAACCGTTTGAGAGGGTTGACCAAGGGTTTACCGTTTGAGATTCCTGTTCCTATTCATGTTGGTTAATGACTCACCAAATTTGATGGATTAATTCCGAAGGAATCATGAGTTGAAGGCTAATGAATTGGGCAAACCCTAATTGAAATTTGTGCTGAAATTCCAATGAGTTGATTTGAGATTTTGGGTGGATTAGCCCAAACGGTTTCAAAACCGTTTGGGGATCACCCAAACGGTCTCAATACCGTTTTGGGATCACCCAAGACCATTTTTAGGTCTAGGGTTGGATATGGTTAAGTGATTTAAGGACAAAAGATATGGTGTTAACCCTAATCGGCTAAGTGCTGATTTTGCATTGGAATGAGTTGATGTTTTGGGTTGATTGACCCAAACGGTTTCAAAACCATTTGGGAATCACCCAAATGGTTTCAAGACCGTTTGGGGATCACCCAAGACCGTTTGGAGGTCTATGGTTGAGTATGGTTGCCTATTTGAAGGTTCAAAGTTACCAAGTTACAAAGCAATCAATTGCTGATTTGTTGATCGACTCAATAGACCAAACCTTGATGACATTTCACTAGAATCCAAGGCTTGGATGAGCCAAACGGTCTCAAGACCGTTTTGAGCTCATACAAACAGTCTCAAGACCGTTTTGAGGTCACCCAAGACCGTTTGGAGGTCTAGGGGTGAGTATGGTTAAGCAATTGATGATCCAATGTTACTAAGTTAAAGTGTAATCAATTGCTGATTTGGTGATCAATCCAATGATCCAAACCTTAATTGGTTGACTTGGATTTTGATGATATGATGGGAAAACGGTCCCAAGAACATTTTGTGGTCATCCAAACGACCTCAAGACCGTTTGGGGTCAGGTCATGTTCAATTTGGATGATGGTTCAAAGGTTTCAAAGTAACTAATCTTGCATTGATTAGTGTTGAAGGATCATTGATTCCAAACCCTAATTCAATTGATTCAAACCCTAATTGATGACTAATTGAGGGTTAATTGAGGGTCAAATCAGGTGAAGGTTGACCTATTTAACTCAATTGAAGTATGAGGATAGGTCCAATTGATGATTGGTTCCATGAATTCAATGATTGAAGGAATCAACATTGGAAACCCTAATCCAATTTGATTAGTTGAGACCATATCTGGTCCATGCGGTTTTGAGGAGGTTTGGACCAAATGGTTTCAAGAACGTTTGAGTCCAAATGGTCTCAAGACCATTTGGGTCCAAATGGTCTCTAGACCGTTTGAGACCAAACGGTCCCAAACCATTTGAAGACCAAAGATCATTCGGTTTCAAAATTGTTTGGTGATGAAACCTCAAAACCGATTGGAGGTTGTTGGTGATTTAATCACTTAGTAATTGAAGGTAATGATAGTTCCAATAATACAATGATGGTTAGTAATGATAACCAATGAAGGTACAAAGGTTTAAACCCTAATAGTACCTAAGTGATTAGTGCCAATTAAGGGATGAACCCTAATTGCTGATAAGATCAATGATTGGTACACTATGTTAATCATAGTTGTATGTGCTTGATTTAAGGGTTGATATGACCTAATCAAGTTGAGAAATGATAGCATGAATTCATACATGAATATGATTCATGTGGTGATCAAGGGTATGATCCTTAAGTAGAGAGATCCTGAAACCCTAATCATGAACATAAACCCTAATTGACAGGGTTATTGAATTCTAACCCTAATTGAGGGCAATTCTAGATGTAGCCCTAATCTAGGGTGAGGATATAACCCTAATCTAGGGTAGTGATGTGTGAAACTCCAATTTAGGGAAATGAGATGTAAAACCCTAATTGGAATGAATAGTGAATCTCTAATTATGAACTAATTGAATGAAATCCTTATGAAGATGAATAGCAAACCCAAATTGTGGGTGACTATGGTGGAGACCCTAGTTGAGGGTGATTCCATGTGAAACCCTAGTTGAGGGTGATTCCATGTGAAACCCTAGTTGAGAGTGATTCCATGAGAAACCCTAACTAAGTATTAACATCACATGATGCTCTAATGCTATGTTGTGATAAGAGGCCCTAAGAAGGGTGAAGGTATGTGAGACTCTAATGTGGAGTCATAATGCATAAAGCCCTAATCCTGGGCACTATGACAATGAATCATAATCCTCATTTTAAGTAAGGGTATAAAGAAACCCTAATAATGAGATAAAAGGAATTACCTTGTAAAGGTGAAACATTTCATATGGTTGATTATATGCAACCTAATTGTAAGCAATGTCTTTAGCATTAGACAAGTCCATATCATTAAAGATAGTTGGACAATTCTAATGTGTGCCCATGCATTATAAGCTAAGGGTGAGTGTTTAGAGATGGAATGTATTAAGAAGGGAAATACCTTAATACAAGATAAGATGTGCTTTGGCCTGGTATGCCAATATGCTATTGTTGCTTATTGAGAAGTAACACAATGTGTAGTGGCATTGTAAGCCATGTGAATAAGATGTTTAATGGCCTTGTGAGCCATATGGTTAAATGTTGCCTAGTAAGAGGTGACAAGATGCTTTATGGGCCTTAGGAGCCATGAGAGCAATTATGGCATAGTGAGAGGTACCAAAATGATTATACAAGTTTACTATAAGAAAGGATAATGTTTTAATAAACTTAATAAGAGGAACAACTGTATTCAATAAAGAATGTGTAAAGCTATGCAGGCTAACCTTAGGGTTCAGAGCCTAAAGTAGTATGTGATGATAAAAAATGAGTTAAAGGAATTAAATTCCATGAACTGTGAAATCAAGATTGGTTAAAGTCCAATGCCTGGCTGTGTAATCAGGATTGGTTAAAGTCCAATGCCTAGCTGTGAAATCAGGATTGGTTAAAGTCCAATGCCTGGCTGTGAAATCAGGATTGGTTAAAGTCCAATGCCTGGCTATGTAATCAGGATTGGTTAAAGTCCAATGCCTGGCTGTGAAATCAGGATTGGTTAAAGTCCAATGCCTGGCTGTGAAATCAGTATTGGTTAAAGTCCAATGCCTGGCTGTGTAATCAGGATTGGTTAGAGTCCAATGCCTGGCTGTGAAATCAGGATTGGTTAAAGTCCAATGCCTGGCTGTGAAATCAGGATTGGTTAAAGTCCAATACCTGGAAGAGGCGTAATGCCTATAATCAGGATTGGTTAAAGTCCAATGCCTGGCGGTGTAATCAGGCTTGGAAGAGTCCAATACCTGGCAGGGGCTAAATGCCTGTAGTGATAACACCGGATTGGTAATAACCAAATGCCCGTAATGATGATTTAGGATTGATATTAATCCAATTCCTGTATTGATGATAAATGAGTACATGGTAGATATATCTCTTTATTTGTTTAACAGGTTGGCTAAGGCCAACAGAATGAAACAAGAATGTTTCATGGGTGACATAACAAGATGATGAGTGTCACAAGAAAATTTTGATATGGTGGTACAATATGATAGATAAATGATATACATGTCATTCCTATTCCTTATTAAAAGAATATATGATATATTGCTCTATCATAAATAGTTGCAATGCTTTCAAAGTTGAGAATGCTTTAAACTTCTTATCCTCTACTCAGTTCCAAATCTTTAAACTGCAATAACATTGTTTTGGTGGAGAGTTATATCTCCCGTTGGGGCAATTTACAATTGTCTCACCCCCGTAGGATCCAACATTTTTAGGTGGACGCGGATAAAGAGGCAGATACTCTTTTGCAGGAAAAGGAAAGCAACAACTTGGACAGTAGTGAGATCTCAGGTGGAGGCACTGACTGCCAAGTTATGTAGCTAGAAGTCCTATGTGTCGTCTCTGTACTCTCAGGTCCTCGGAGTTTTTAGTCAGTGTTTTTGATAAATCGAACTGAGGTTTTGGCTTGATGCCTCGAGATTTGTATGCTGTCTGTATATAATGTTTATAGGGCAGCTGATGATGTAATCTCTGAAAAGAGATGGTACATGTTATGTACGTTTGAACCAGAATGTAAATGTTATACAATGGTTCTTGATGGGAAAGATTTCCTATGTATGCATCTCTTTGCAAAAAGTTTTAAATTTCAGTGATTTACAGTAATCCGCTGCAAATAATTCGCTTCTGCTTAAGTTAATCTTGTTTTAACGAGATGGGCGATACAATTAGTAGTATCAGAGCTCTAGGTTCATTGAGTCTACAGAGATATAGGACTAAGGTAGTAGAGTCTTTTCTGGTGTCATCCAGTGTATCTGATAGTGTCTTCTTCTCGTATAAGAGAAGAAGAACTTAAAGATGACTGGGTCACATGAGGAGGTTGCTACTGAGAACATCAATGTTGCACCAAGAAGAGGTGCATGGGAACATACAAGAGAGAGACAATTGCCTGAGAATCCCCTAGCTGATCCAACTATAATAAGAAAATCCTTCTTTAAGTATTACTGTTGGAGAACTTAGGGCAACAGTAATGTATATAGTGGATCAAGTTTTGGCAGTGTAACCTAGATTACCAGTCCCAATGATGATGTTATAGATATCAACATGATTTGTATTTAGCATCAGCAGGTTGAAGCAAAAGGAAATGATGAATTTCTGGACTTAAATTGAGTCTGTGCTCAACCATAGCCTGTTGAATCAACCTTTAAGGCAGAGTTAGCCTGAGGCAGTGAATAATTCATGAATTATGACAAGTGAGACAAGATAATGTCATGCAAATATGTTAATTAATGAATTCCTGGATTAACTGAGAAAGGAAATGATTGAACTTTCCTTGATTAGTCCTACGAGGACTTATATTTTGCATAGTAAAACATTACAAATGTTTTATGTTGTTCTTACCTCCTTGAGATGATGAGGTACAAAAGAGGTGCATGAATGAAATTCAGGGATGATAAATCTTATTCTTGTGATAATATGAAAAGGAGGAATATGATAGTATACAAAGTGCATACCACTTAATCTCAGTATTTATATACCCTGGCCAAGTATACAACTATTGATGATAAAGTGGATATGGAAACTCTTAGATTGTTGTCTTTTTGATTGCCCTGATCAAGTAGTCATTCTGAGACAATCTAATGAGTATCATGAAATTAGAAATCTGGAATGAATAAATTAGTCATATTCCATGCATAAGAAAGAGAAGTCTGAGATAATCTCAAATGAGCATGTTGTATGAGGAACTAAAAATGTAATCCTCATAAGATAAGAATAAGAATGAGGGAGATGAACCCTGTTAAACAATGCTGTAGGCATAATAAAGATCTTTTCCATAATGAGGAAATGGGAATTGTGATGAGATCATGAGATGATAAAAAACATGCTAGATAATAATAAAGAAAGGGATAATGACATGCAATCATCCTTACAAATTCCAATGCTAAAGGCACGAAAACTAGGATGAGATAAAGAGTAAACGGTTCAAGAATAGTTGAAAATACATGAATTAATAAGAGGAATATGAATCCTTGTTTTCTTTCCTTTCTGGGACATGGCAATTAAGTGGGTCTTAGGACACTTGATGTGCATAAGATAAAGGAGTTCATGTAATGGATACTTAGAAAAGTATCAGTTATCTTGGACTTTGGTCCCAAGATGAGGACATATGAAATAATTAATGTTCCAAGATGAAAAGAAGAGATATATATGATGTGTTTCCAACACATGTGATAGATACCAAGGTGAAAGATTCTGGTATCTGAGAGTTATCAGATGGGTTAGGTTGGCTACTTGGAGTGGTCAACTATGAAATTAGTCTGAATATATAAAACAATATGAACATCATATGTTAGGGGATTATGATCTGCATAAACATGATATTAATAAAGAATGCACGATGTTTCTCTGAACAAGAAAAGTGTTATTTGACACAAAGTTGACTTTATAGTCAATGATGAGGAACAGTGGAGCATGTGCCTTGTGTGTTGATTCTATGAGAATCTTGTATAGAAACACGTTGTGCTGATCAAAGTTTGATGGTGTCTCCATAATAAGGAGATGATATGTGAAGACTAGATAGTATGATGAATGAAATACATCTGTCTTCCTTTATCTGGATTTCGAGGACGAAATCCTTGTTAGGGGTTTATAATTTGTAACATCCCTGACCTGGGTTATACTCTAACCCTAGGTGTTTTGATTAAGAAAGGTGATTAAATTCTTAATCTCATCTTGTGAAAAGTAATTAGGCATCAAGAGGAACTTATGTTGCAATTCTAGTCCTTTTTGAACATTGTTGAAATCAATGTTTTGTTTGTTTTGGACTAAGGTGCAAAATACCCAAGTTGAGGGGTTTAAGTGCAAATTGTGCATGATAATATGTTCCTCATGTGTTGAAGCATCATGAGAATTAATATTATGCAAAGTTATGGCTTATGGTAGCCTGAGTACCAAGAAAGAGCTGATAAAGCAAGGTTTGTGCATTAAAACCCAGTTTTGGTGTAATGTGCAATTTACCCAAAACCTAGGGTGCAATATATAAATTACCACTTCAATAAGGTACCTAATGTTTCTTGTCATCAATTGGAGCAAATAAAATGAGGGGGGAGCCTCATTTGAATTAATTTGGAGGAGAGAGAATCTTGATATTAAAATAATCAAGATTTAATCCTAATTGAAACCCTAATTTGATTTAGGGCAAAAATAAATGTATTAATTAAAGGGCCTTCAACCAAAATTAAAATGGTTGGATTAAGATGTATGTGTGAAGTCCTTGAGCTTTGCAAGGACCACGAAAATATCCAAGGGAGTGGATAACTCACACACAATTTTATAAGAAAAAGAAATATCCACTCACATATGGATATTAATATAATATGATTTAAGGTGCTTGATTTGCTTTTCTTTAAATCATGTATAATTGTGAGGGATAAAAGTCAAACAATATAGCCTAGTCCCTAAGGAAGATAAGGGGGAAGAGGCGGCCACATTTTTGGGATTAAATGAATTTTTATAAGGCACTTTCTATCTCCTTGAATTTCTTATAAAAAGACCCTTTACAAGCCAAATAGAAGGCTTTTTTGACCCCACTTCTTCTCCTTGCTTGGGAAACGACCAAGGGAGCTTGGGAGGATCAGGAGGATGACCCCAACATGTTGGTAAGGTTCTTGATCCATTTCACCTTGATTTCATGGTGGAAATCGAAAATAAATTATGGATTTCTTCCTATTTCGATCTCCGCTTCAATTCTAACCATTCCTTTTCACTCAAACCTTGAGGACGAGCCTTGGAATGGTGAAAGGAGTTGCTTCCACCATTGTTGCCATGGGCATGGAGCTTTGGAGCTCAATTGGAGGCGGGTTTTATAACTTGAACCCTTTTTCATTGTTATTCAACCATTAATCTTGCAATTTCAATGATTCCTTCATTATCTTGTTTAATTGCTGGTTGAAAATGGTTAATTCATGAAATCAGAAGTTGTTAGAACTTCAGGGACGAAGGTAGATTATGGTGACATAATCTTGGATACTTTTTCCAAGGAAATCATGGTTCATATGGTTTTGAGTTAATTGCTCATGCGGTTTCACCAAACCGTTTGAGAGCAAACGGTTTGAAACCGTTTGGGAGCAAACAGTTTCAAAACCATTTGAGTGAGTTGACCAAGGGTTTACCATTTGATATTCCTATTCCTAATTATGTTGGTTAATGACTCACAAAATTTTATGGGTTAACTCCCAAGGAATCGTGAGTTGAAGGCTAATCAATTAGGCAAACCTAATTGGATTAAGTGCTGATTTTTCAGCTTGATTAATTTAACTTTTTGGGAAAATGGTTTCAAAACCGTTTGAGAGGGTTGACCAATGTTTGACCGTTTGATATTCCTGTTACAAATTATGTTGGTTAATAACTCACCAAATTTTATGGATTATTTACAAAGGAATCATGAGTTGAAGGTTAATCAATTAGGCAAAGCCTAATTGGATTAATTGCTGATTTTCAACTTGATTAATTTTCCTTTTTGGGAAAATGGTTTCAAAGACATTTGAGAGGGTTGACAAAGGGTTTACCGTTTGAGATTCCTGTTCCTATTCATGTTTGTTAATGACTCACCAAATTTTATTGATTAATTCCCAAGTAATCATGAGTTGAAGGCTAATCAATTGGGCAAATCCTAATTGAAATTTGTGCTGAAATTCCAATGAGTTGATTTGAGATTTTGGATGGATTAGCCCAAACGGTTTCAAAACCGTTTGGGGATCACCCAAATGGTCTCAAGACCGTTTTGGGATCACCCAAGACCGTTTGGAGGTCTAGGTTGGATATGGTTAAGTTATTGAAGGACAAAAGATATGGTGTTAACCCTAATCGGCTAAGTGCTGATTTTGCATTGGAATGAGTTGATGTTTTGGGTTGATTGACCCAAACGGTTTCAAAACCATTTGGCAATCACCCAAACGGCTTCAAGACCGTTTGGGGATCACCCAAGACCATTTGGAGGTCTAGGGTTGAGTATGGTTGCCTATTTGAAGGTTCAAAGTTACCAAGTTACAAAGCAATCAATTGTTGATTTGTTGATCGACTCAATAGACCAAACCTTGATGAAATTTGACTAGAATCCAAGGCTTGGATGATCCAAACGGTCTCAAGACCGTTAGTATATCATCCAAATGGTCTCAAGACCGTTTGGAGCTCACCCAAGACCGTTTGGAGGTCTAGGGGTGAGTATGGTTAAGCAATTGATGATCCAATGTTACTAAGTTAAAGTGTAATCAATTGCTGATTTGGTGATCAATCCAATGATCCAAACCTTAATTGGTTGGCTTGGATTTTTATGATATGACATTTGGATCATGCTCATATGTATAACTGTATTTATATATATGCCTAGTGTTAACTTGATTACAAGGTGCGTGTATTACCATGGTTATCTAAACCATTACTATTTGATTATTTCCATGCACCTAGTAACTGAATTTGAAACAGAGTGTTATACATGAACTAACATGCAGATTGATAGTTCAACAGATTGGAGTTTCATGTGGTATGGACTCCATGGATCTACATGGAGTTGGACCTGCTGATGGTGAGGTCAAATGTCTTGCTGCTAGCCGACACAACATCGGGTCATGTTGCACGTTTTGCAGAGGAGAAGGAGTCAACGCCGTTGCAAGAGAGGAGTCGATGGCGTTGCTGTTAGGGTGTGTTTGCATCGAGGCTGCTCTGGAAATGTTAGTGGTGTTGTAGGCATTTCTTGGTGATGTTGGGCGTGGTGGAGGAGAAACTGGAGGAGGGGCGAGAGAGGAGATGGTCACTGGTGATCAGGGTGAAGGTCGACGTAAAGGGGGCTTCTGGGCATTGAGGGTCGGATGGGCGATGACCTGTTGTAGGTCTGTTGCACGTTGCTGGTGTTGGGAGAAGGCTACGACACCATTGAGGTTGATGGAGGCAACACCCTCATGCTGGAAGGAGGAAGCATGTGTGACGATGGAGAAGGTTGGAGGCAGATTGCAACATGGGGTCTGACGGGGACGATGATTTGTAGTTACATGTCATTATAGGGTGATGCACCTGTCGTTGGCGTTGTAGAGATTGGAGGGGCCACCACTTTTGGTGCCTTTTCTTCTCTGCATCACTTGTAGAATGTGGTGGCTAGGGATGTTGTGCTATGATGGGGGACAAGGCAAGGGGGCAAGAAATAGGAGACAGACGAGGAAGAGAAAGAGGAAATGACTGCGGGGCACTGATGTTCCTCATCGTCAAACTCACACAACGCACATAAAAAGGGGGGAGTAACACAATGAGGCATTATATGTTTAGGAAAGTACTTAATTGCTTAGTCAAATACCACTTTTAAAACCTAAGGTAATTAGGATTTTAAATACCAATTCAATTGGGACAACAATTAATATCCTATTTTCAAGCAATTTAAAGGGAAGGTTAAATTGGAGTCAATTAGGTCTCCTTTTTCACATGCATTAGGCATATATATATATATATATATATATATATATATATATATATATATATATATATATATTAGAGTTGCATTTTCATTTAATTAATTAAGAGGGTAAAGAAATTCCAATTGACTTGAAATTCCATGGGTTTGCTAATTAAAGTGTGTGGAGTTTAACATTACATTAATTTTCTCATTTTGAACCCATTTTGTATTTGATTGTATGTTAAGTGCCTAATAAATATATTTAGTACCTTTCTTAATAAATTTTGATATAAAATTTCTTATTTTCTCATTTCTTGCGCCACAAAGCCATAAAAACTCTAAATTAATATAATCCACTAATTATCTCTCATTAATGTCCATTTTGCATTATTAGACTCTAATTAACACACTAGTTGAGATATTTGTGCAAAAACCCATTCATTGAAATGAATGTGAGTTAAGTATAATTCACATCATTAAGTATTGCTCAATTTCAACATTAAGGTCTAAGAGGATAGAAAAGACAGAAAAATTTAGGAAAAAGGGCAAAAGGATAAGAAGGAATTGAAAAGCTTGAAAATGGGTTAAATTGTAAATAAACCAAGATTCAATATGTTACAACACTCCAACCCTTAAAGAAGATTTTGTCCCCAAAATATCATCAAGAGGGAAGGGTGAGTACATAACATCCCAACATTAAGCAACTAGATGGTTACCTCTAACTTTAGTATTTCACGTGCTCTACTCATAAGTCAAGTTTTACTAAAGTTTTCACTATTCATATTACCTTTTATCCAATATAACACCATTAAGATTTGTTGGCTTATTAGCATTGTCTTTATTGTGAAATTACATCATCCTTATTGATTGTGTCGTGTTGTATTCATATTGTTGTCAAAAGAATTATATCTCAACACTATGCACACATCACATGTATTTCTTATTTACTAATTAAGAATTTTAAGCACAATTAAAATTTAATAAGACATCTCCATTATTTTATTAATGTATCAGGTCACAATCCTTAATAACTTGAATTTATACTCCGTTATCCTCATATTACCATCATGTAGAATTTTCACAGATTATTTTGTAAGAAATATATAATATTTTCCAACCAGTTATTAAGTTTAAATAATGTCACATTAATTTCTTACACCTTTATTACACATTGTCACAACACCTTTCATACTCCTATTAATGTCATCGTTAATCATTTTATCCTATTTACACTTCTTATTATCAATTATACACATTTAAATCACATTATGCGTTTATGCATGTTTATGTGAATCCAATTACTCTTTATCATTTTTGAGTCATTGTATGTATTTAGTTGAATAAGATGGAACACATTGCATATTAATGAATTGATTCATATATCAAGTTATGATTAGGTGACTATATTCCATTTCTATGTATCGAGGTATATTTTCTGATGATGACACCTAATGTCACTAATGTATCATGAAGGCATTAAGGGTATATACATATATATGTATATATGGTTAAGGTTAGATGATTACATCTTAGGGTTTAGGTCAACATGACCATTACATGTTATAAGTTTATCTTCTCATTAGGGTGACATGGTCAACATTATGTGTATTAACAATTAGTGACCTACTCGTATTATGTGCATTAAGTAGTTGTTAGGGTTCAATCATATGAACTATTCCTTAGATGACTGATTATATATTCATTTGTATATAAACAAATAGGTTAAATTATAATTATAATTTGTTTTAGTCAATATTAATCATATAAGCTCACTAATCTCTTGTCTTAGGGTTTCTAAATTCAGAGTGGCTAGATTTCAATGTATTGTAGGACTCCACCTCTTGGTACTACTACTACCACTACTCCACCTCTTAAAAGGGTTGACCTACCAAGTCAAAAAAAAATAGAGGTAAAAGAGTGAGTCTAATTAAATCATGTATAAGACCCAAATCACTTAATTGTTTAACTATTTACTAAACCTCAAAGTCTAGTATAGGGTAGACTACCCCTAAACTTGGAAATAAAATACTCATATAAGGAACTTATGTGATATAAAGTGATTTTATTTGGGTAACCAAACCATTATATATTAGGTTCCTAAGGGTACTCAACATTGAGGTTATTTTCCTAAAGATATGCTATTTCAGACAATTAGTATCAGCTCAGGTCAAGCTGGTGTCATATGGATTTGGGAGTCCTCATAAACCAAGCTAGTGGCGCGGAGGAAAATTTTGCCAGACCCCAAACCCTAAACCTTTCTATGAACCCTTTCTTTCAACTTATGTCCTAGTAGCTACCTAACAGACTAGTCACCTAAAAGTTAACTAAAGACATTTCTAATATGAAATTCTTGTGGTCCTAAATCAACCGTTTACCATAGGTCAATTTTAAAGGGAAACTATATGAGGTAAAGGTTTCAAACTAGGGAGAAAAATTGAAATAGTCAATAATCCAACTACCATTGGCTCTGATACCATGCTATAAAGAAGTGAAATCACCTCTCTACTAAAAATGGTAAACAAAATCCAATGAATAGCAGCAGAAGATTAAAACTTTGACTATATTCAATTTCATTAAGAGTACATCAATTTTTTTTTACAAATAAGGGTGTACATGCCTTATACAAATAAAGGATCTAAGTAGAGGGAAACTATAATACATCAATATGTCTCCAACAAAATAACTTAACATATAATTCCACGATGTAAGGGTCAACACCTCATCCTAATCTTAGGCTGGTTCATCAGGCTCCTACTGCGTACTCTGATCCTAAACCTGGGTGGTTGGGATCACCAACAAGAGGAGAGAAAATGTATGCGTCAATTAAAGGAATAAGGACAATTAAAAACTAAATCATGAAATGATAAATATTTACTATGCTAAGAGGGCCAAGAATATGAGGAAAGTAAATAAATAAGAATTATGCCAAGTCAAATAGTAATAAAGTTTGCATGCATGATTTAATATGACTACATTAAACTAATATAGGGTTGTGGCGCATACCTAACCTCAACCTCTAGTTGAGGGAGAATTTACACATTCTCAAGCACCCAAATATATATAAAGTGGGGAGAATTATCACATTCCCTTAGGTGAATTTACACATGCCCACTATGGGTGGTTGTATAGATGTACGCTACATTAGTTAATTAGTCATTTATATCATCATGCTTGAATAATTTAATGGCAGACTTAAGAATTTGAAAACTTTGCAAGTGGGGTCCAAGACCCTAGAATAATTAAAATGAAATAAATAAGAATTGTTGAAACTAATGTATAGGCTCATGCCTCATTTTGAAAGTAGGGTTGGATAAAACATGCCCAACTTAGGGTTTAGAATGCACATACCTCTTTTCACACATAAAGATTAACTTGAATAGTATATTTTGGTTCAAAAAGTCAACATTTCATCCTAGAAACACATTATGTATGTTAGTCAAGTCAAAGTGAACATATTCATTCCTATTTTTATTTTATATTATTCTTAGCCAATTCCCGATCATCTAATGTCATGTTAGGGTTTACAATTTTAATCTTTGTTGAAAGAATATGTGATTCTTTATATATCTATCTCAGTTCTAATTACCCATCTTTAGTCACATAAGTCTATGTAACTTATATATATGTGGATAATATATATATATATATATATATATATATATTCTTCCAATAGGTTTAAAGGTGTCATTCTCTTCTCTATAATGTGAATCCATATTATTCCTAACATCATTCTTACCATGTATATTGGTGGGCATGCACATTTCATTATCTAGTTCTTGAGCATGCCATGAGTAAGAGTATTCAATATGTAGATACTTGAAAGTAGTTTTTGATATATCCCAACAATATGTCATCTAGATATATGTTTATAAAAGTACATTCTTTTACATGTTATTATCTTTTTCACCATTTAATTAATAAGAAGACAATATAGTTAGGAGCATTCCATAATTATATTTGTATTTATAATTACCATCTATTGCATAAATATGCATTTGTGTATCTAGGATTTTGTTGAAACATGACATGTAAGATTACAATAAGGCAACATGTTCATCTGACATCCATTGTTTGATATGTACTACTACATGGATACATGTATAAACTAATAGGATGTATACAAGTAAGTCAATATGATATAATAATGTAAACAAATTTTGCAAAACAACTCCTTAGTTATAGATCTACTATGTGGATCATAAATTAAGATTTAGATATCATCTTTAACCACACTCTTACATACACGACATATTATGACTGTTTCCTATATATGGTTAAGTATAACGTCATTAGGATCATACTAATATATATATATAACTATATTTATATATATGCCTAGGGTTAACTTGATTATGACGTGCATGTATTACCATGGTTATCTAAGACATTACTATTTGATTATTTCCATTCACCTAGTAAACTGAATCTCAACAGAGTGTTATACATGAACTAACCTGTAGATCAACGGTTCAATAGATTGGAGTTTCATGTGGTATGGACTCCATGGATCTGCTCGGAGTTGGACCTGCTGATGGTGAGGTCAAACGTCTTGCTACTAGATGACACAGCGTCAGGTCCTGATGCAAGTGTTGTAGAGGAGAAGGAGTCAACACCATTGCAAGAGAGGAGTCGACGACATTGCTATCAGTGTGTGTTGGCGTTGAGGCTGCTCTGGAAGTGTTAGTGGTGTTGTAGGTGTTTGTTGGTGATGTTGAGTGAGGTGAAGGAGAAACTGGGGGAGGGGAGAGGGAGGAGATGGTCGCTGGTGATCAGGGTGAAGTCTGACGCAGAGGGGGCTACTGGGAATTAAGGGTCGGATGGGCAACAACCTGTTGCAGGTTTGCTGCACATCACTGGTGTTGGGAGAAGGCTATGATGCCACTGGGGTTGATGGATGTGATGCCCTCATGCTGGAAGGAGGAAGCTGGTGTGACGATGGAGAAGGTTAGAGGTAGATCATAGCATGGGGTCTTACGGGGATGTTGATTTGTAGTTGTAGGTCATCGTAGGGTGATGCACCTGTCATTGGCATTGAAGAGATTGGAGGCGCCACCACTTTTGGTACCTTTGCTTCTCTGCATCACTTGTAGAATGTGGTGGCTAGGGATGTTGCACTATGATGGGGGAGAAGGAAAGGGGGGAAGAAATAGGAGACGGACAAGGAAGAGAAGGAGGAAATAGTTGTGGGGTGCTAGTGTTCCACAACATCAAACTCACGCAATGTGGATTAAAGGGGGGAGTAACACAATGAGGTGTTATAGGTTTAGGAAAGTGTTTAATTTCTTAATCAAATACCACTTTTAAAACATAAGGTAATTAGGATTTTAAATACCAATTCAATTGGGACAACAATTAATATCTGATTTTCAAGCAATTTAAAGGGCAGGTTAAATAGGAGTCAAGTAGGTTTCCTTTTTCACATGCATTAGGCATTTATATATGTATTAGAGTTTGCATATACATTTAATTAATTAAGAGTGTAAATAAATTACAATTGACTTGAAATTTCTTGGGTTTACTAATTAAAGTGTGTGGATTCTAACATTACATTAATTTTCTCCTTTTGAACCCATTTTGTATTTGATTTTATGTTAAGTGCCTAATAAATATATTTAGTACCTTTCTTAATAAATTTCGATATAAAATTTCTTATTTTCTCATTTCTTGTCCCACAAAGACATAAAAACTCTAAATTAATATAATCCACTAATTATCTCTCATTAATGGCCATTTTACATTATTAGACTCTAATTAACACACTAATTGAGATATTTGTGCAAAAACCCATTCATTTAAATGAATGTGGGTCAAACATAATTCACATAATTAAGTATTGCATGTCATCTTGTGAATAATGTGGCGGACCACATGTCAGACTTGCTTGCTATGTTGATTCATGTTGAAGAAAAATTGAAGAAGGACAATCCCGTGATGATGATCAATGGAGATGAGTCCAAGGATCAAAGCAAGGCCAAGAAGGGTTCTAAGGTCAAGCCCAAATCCAAATATTCAAAACTCAAGATACAGAGAAAGAAAATTATAAGAGAGACTCATCCTTTATACTTGAAGTCATTAGGAAGAAGAAGATGGAAATGGTGATCTCCACTTCAGGTATATACTTTATTGAGATAAATCTATCTACTTCTTAATCATGTGTAACGTCCCAGGATCTGAGGCCTCAGATAACATGATCTTAAAAGAAATTATTGGACTACCCATATCACCATGGTGCACCTCCTTTTTCGGGAGCCCATCACTAACGAACTCCATAGTTAAGTGTGCTCATCTTGGAGTAGTATTAGGATGTGTGACCAGTTAGGAGGTTGACCCCGACTTGCGCATGAGTGAGAACAAAGCACGTAGTTAAGGCTAGTGGTGGTCTATGGGGCCAGTCGTCATTCCTAAAACTCAACTATAGCCTTAAGTAGTGAACCCAAGTGTTACGAATGCTATCAAAGCCAATTCCCCTCTAGTAGGTGAGGCCCACATGGGCATGTGGCATGCCAGTCTTAAGTCGTGCGGTCCAGGCAAGTTGGAAAGAGCTATCTACTGAGAAGAGATGGAGTCACCCTTATGTTGGTAGCCATGGATGGGAGTTGGGTGTCCATGGTCCATTATGGGTCTATATTGAAATGGGGAAGTGATTATGAGGCCATATAGTTGATCCTTGATGAGGATGTCAAAATTCTAAGTGGAGGATATTGTAATGTCCCAGGATCTGAGGCCTCGGATAACATGATATTAAAAGGAATGATTGGACTACCCATATCACCAAGGTGCACCTCCTTTTTCGGGAGCCCATCACTAAAGAACTCCATAGTTAAGCATGCTCAGCTTGGATTAGTACTAGGATAGGTGACCAGTCAGAAAGTTGACCCCAGATTACGCATGAGTGAGGACAACACACATAGTTAAGGCTAGTGGTGGTTTGTGGGGCCAATCGTCATTCCTGAAACTCTACTATAGCCTTAGGCAGTGGACCCATGCATTACATCATGGGTACTAGAAACCGAATGTGGATATCACATACATTCTCATATGAAGGATCAGAAAGAAAGTAGGCCTTTGGGAAAATGTGAGGTGGAACTATGAGTTTCTAATGGTGCAAGAGTTGTGGCCAGTGCAGTTGGAACCTATAGTAAATCTCTACCCACATGGCTTATAATAGAGTTAAAGAACTACTATTATGTAATTTCTTTATATAGAAACATCATTTATGTATCTTGTGTGGACAAGGATGCATTTTGAATTCTATATTAAAATGGTCGATGTTCTATTTCAAAAGATGGGATCTTTTATGGCAATGCCCCAATGTCTTATGGTATTTATTTGTAAATCTAAAGATAGATATTTATAACGTAAATATCGAAAGATTAAAGCTCAACAACTCAAACAAAAAAATACCTTTGACATTTTCATCTAGGTAACATAAATGAGAATCACACATATAGACTCTATAAGGATGGTTATCTAGACTCTTTTTATCTAGAATTAATGGAGGCATGGGAATCTTGTTTATTGGGCAAGATGGCTAAGACCCCTTTCAATGGTAACAATGAGAGGGTTAGTGATCTATTAGGACTCATACATACTGATGTGTGTAGAGATTTTACAACAACCTCTAGAGGTGGGTATCAACACTTCATTACCTTCACTGATGACTTCAATAGGTTTGACTATGTTTATTTAATGAAACATAAGTTAGAAACTCTTGAAAAGTTCAAGGAGTTTATGAATGAAGTACATAACCAACTTGGTAAAAGCATTAAGGCACTTTGTTTTAGTCAAGGTGGAGAAATACTTAAACCAAGAGTTGGAGAACCTTCTTAAAGCCCAAGGGATTGTATCCCAATGGAATCCACCTGGAACACCTCAACATAATGGTGTGATAGAAAATAGGAATTGCACATTGCTAAATATGGTGTGATCAATGACGAGTTTAGCCAAGATTCTGACTACCTTCTGGGGGTATGCTCTAGAACCACCACATTTACACTAAACTGAGTACCATTTTAATCAGTTCAAAAGACACCAAACGAGATATGGCATGGGAAACGTCCCAAAGTGTCTTTTATGAGATTTGCAGATGTGAAGCTTATGCTAAGAGAATGTTTTATGATAAGATTGGTCCTAAATCTAATAAATATTATTTTGTTGGATATTATAAAGAAACAAGAGGATGTTACTTTTATTCCCAATCTGACAACAAAGTGTTTGTTTCCAGGGATGCTGCATTCCTTGAGATGGAGTTCATTTCCAAAGGAATTAGTGGGAGGAAAGTGGAATTCAAAGAGGTTCGAGACCAACAAGAAAACATAGAACTGATATATGAACAAGAGGAACCAAGAGAATCACAATGTGTTGTGGAATCTCAAATTCCTCAAGTAACACAAGAACCTTATAGATCTAAATAGGCCACACCTTGAGCCTAAAAGATTTGGATATCTTGTGACTCGGGAAGGAAGTGAATTGGTCATAGATGATGATCCAATAACCTATCAAGATTCTATAGAGGGACCATAGTATGAGAAATGGCTTGAGGCTATGATATATGAGATGGAATCCATGTATACCAACAAAGTATGGACTTTGGTGGATCCACCTGAAAGGGTAAAACCCATAGGGTGCAAGTGGGTTTTCAAGAAGAAGACCGACATGGATGGTGAATTACAAACCTATAAGGACAAATTGGTTGCAATGGGTTTCAGACAAGTCAAGGTGTTGGCTATGACAAAACCTTTTCTCCAGTGGCCATGGTTAAGTCCATCAGGATCATGCTTGCTATTACAGCTTATCATGACTTTGAAATTTGGAAATGGATGTTAAAACCACATTCCTTAATAGGAATCTTATTGAGGATGTGTATATGATTCAACCTACAGTTTTTATAAATCCTAAGTTTGCAAATAAAGTCGGTAAGCTACAAAGGTCAATATATGGATTGAAGCAAGCATCTCAGAGCTGAAATCTTCATTTTCATGAGACATTCCAAGAACTTGGCTTTATTTAAAATGAAGACGAGCCTTGTGTGTACAAGAAGGTTAGTGGGAGCATAGTGACATTCCTCATATTGTATGTAGATGACATACTATTGATGGGAAATGACATCCCTACTTTACAAAAGGTAAATACATGACATGGAAATACATTTTCAATGAAAGACTTGGGAAAAGAATCCTACATCTTGGGGATAAAGATCTATAGAGATAGATCCAACATGCTTCTTGGACTAAGTCAAAGCACATATAATGACAAAGTGTTGAAGTTTTTCAACTTGGAGAACTCAAAGAGAGTAAACCTTCCTATGTGTCATGGTGTACCCATGTCTAGAGCTCAATGTCCCAGTTCTTGTAAAGAAAGGGAACACATGAGTTTGATTCCATATGCCTCAATAATTGGATCAATCATCGTATGACATGTTATGTACCCATCCACATGTATCTTATGCATTGAGAATGATGAGCAAATATCAATCTGACCCAGGAGATGATCACTGGATAGCTATGAAGAACATCCTCAAGTACTTGAGAAGAACTAGTTAAGGATCAATTTTTGGTCTATGGTGGAGAGGAAGAGTTGGTGGTAAAGGGTTACACTGATGCAAGGTTCCAGACTGATCAAGATGATTACAAATCACAATCAGGTTTCATGTTTGTCCTAAACAACATAGATGTAAACTGGAATAGTTCCAAGTAAGAGACGATTGCCAATTCTACAACAGAGTCCAAGTATATTGCTGCATCAAATGCAGTAAAGGAGGCTGCATGGATTAATAAGTTCATCTCTGAACTTGGGGTTGTTCCAAGCATCAATGACACAATTGAGCTATATTGTGACAACAATGGAGCTATTACACTAGCTAAGGAACCCAGATCGCATCAGCACTCAAAGCATATAGAAAGGCGGTTCCATCTCATATGAGAGACCGTATAATGAGGAGATGTAAAGATTTGTAGAGTACCAACTGAGAACAATGTTGCAGACCCCTTGACAAAGGCACTTTCACAGTAGAAGCATGATGGTCATGTTAGATCACTCTGAATAAGATTTGTGCATGATTGGATATAAGTGCAAGTGGGAGTTTGTTGGTATGTGTGCCCATAGGGCCAATCATATGATTATTGTAATGGTATAAATGTAAAATGATTTGATTATCAATAAAAGGCAACTTCTAATTTATTCTATTTAATTCAGTTATGGGATAATGATGTAACATTATAAATGTCTAGAGAATAATATTACTCAATGACGAATGTCAAGTATGTGACTTGGGGAAATGAGATCATACATATGTTAAGAGTACATATATATTCTCATTATGTCCTTGATCGGTTGTTATTGTGGAAGGTTGATAGACAATAACGACACTAAGATCAAAGTGTGAGTTGGTTGACGACAGAGTCTCATCAGTCATGATATGACTATATCAAACCAATCAAACAAATACATGTTAGAGAGCAATGTGTCAGATAGACCCATTATGAGACTGACACATGTAAACCATTACCATGGTAGTCATAGTCATCTCTCATAATGATGGTGTTGTTTGTAGATCTTACACATGAAATCACTGTACTCATCACATGTCATTCAATATGCTTTGACATCATCAAACACAGTCCTGAAACATGGGTTGTTATAACGATGATGATTGGGTGACTATGACACATGGGGACTGAATGTGAGTGATAGAGATGGGATTTGTTCCTCGTACAGTAGTATGATATCCTAGGACTCTTAATTAGCAATACTGAGAAATGCATGGCCATGCACATGTGAGTCAATATACAATATTGAGCTTATATATATCTCAAAGAGTTTTATCTGGTTCACGAAAGAAGATTGAATGTTGAAAAGGGTGACTACTTCATGACTCGAGTACAATCTAGATATTAGTAATAAAGGAATTATACAAACACTACAACACCATACACAGACTATAGGTTGAAGTTGTTCCCCAACTTTCCATTCACTTGGGTAGCACTGATGTACGACTAGGCACCACTCTTTTCTTGTGATGTCATAAGTTAGTTATGGACATTCACTACCAACATGATATGGGACTTATAGGCTCACACACATAAGTCTTAACCTAGAAAAGGAATTTAATCTTTAATGTTGATGAAATTTATAACTAAAATGTTTAGGTATTCAATTCATGTAAAAACAATCAACTCACTTAAGAGAGACGACCATTTCGAGTGCCAGATGGTCATCTCAAGAGTTGAGACAGGCGTTTGGAGTATTAGACTGATTGGAACCAAATTGGCTAAGTTCTGCTCGAATTGAGGTGCAGATTATATGCTAAAGTTGTTCCCCAACTTTCCATTCACCTGGGTAGCCCTAATGTATGACTAGGCACCACTCTTTGCTTGTGATGTCATAAGTTTGTTATGGACATTCACTACCAATGTGATATGGGACTTATAGGGTCACATACATAGGTCTTGACCTAGAAGAGGAGTTTAATCTTGAATGATGATTAAATTGATTACTAAAATGTTTAGGTATTCAATTCACATAAAGATGATTGACTCACTCAAGAGAGATGACTATTTGGAGTGCTAGATGGTCGGCTCAAGAGTTGAGATGGATGTTTGGAGTATCAGACTGATTGGAACCAAATTGGCTAAGTTATGCTCAAATTGAGGTGTGAACCCCCTCGTACAATCTGTTAAACTGACTGACTCATCTCAGCTCACCAGACGATCACCTAGGTGAGCGAGACAACTGTATCGCTTGAGCGAGATTGCTCAGTTTGTGGGAAATTCGATTGCATTAAGGAAATGGTGCTGACGTCAAGTCATGCATTAATGGGATTCAAAATCTCCGATTTTGCGTGCGATTGGGAAACATGCAAAATGACCGTCTCATAGTTTGAGATGACCGTCTCACATGCCAGACGACTGTCTGGGTCACCAGATGACTATTTGGGTGTTTGCATGTTGCAAATATTCAAGATCTTCTGGTCCCTTCCTCTCCCGCATAGACTGAGAACCCTAGCTCAAACCCCTCCAATAAATAGAGGGGTACTAGGGGCTTTCCAGAGCACAATACATACTATTGAGAATCAGTTGCTCTGACAATTTTTATCCTCTCTGGTTGTGGTAACCAAGAGAGCCCAACCAACTCCTACTCAACTAGGAAGGTATAGCTATGTGAGAGAACAACTAAAGATCATTTTTGGGGAGAGCAAGTTGGTGACTGGTACACCAAAAGAAGGGAAAACTCCTTCCTAATCATTCTAACAGGATGACAAGAGTTCTAGGCAATCTGTTTGGACTTCTCTAGAGGTAGGAGGCCATTGTTTTCCACTAGGAGAGCAACACCAACCTACTATTCGTGGTCCAGACCAAGAGGTGCAAAAGTCATGTTGTCCATGGTGCAGATCAGAGGGAGAAGCAGTCAGAAGAGTCTCAGTGCAACTAGAAGATGGTTGCACATCTACGACGAAGAGGAGATGTCACTGGACTTTCTCCAAGTCCATGCATATCCTCAAAACCATCCTTGTTGTCTTATAGTTATTAACATGATTTGCTAGTTTATGGGGAATATGTTAGATAATTTTTTTGTTTCCTCTTCCTATTCTATAGACATATTTCCCTACAAAAATGTGATGTGATTTGTGCGCATCAAATCCCCTAAGCATGAACCATTGCTTGTCCTCAAGCAAAAAGAACTGGATAAATGGCTAGAATGAACAGATGCGAAAAAGTTAGATCCATATGAATATGAATTGATAGATCTTAAAATGGAAATTATCATCATTTAGATATATAACTAAACATGAAATCAATTCTAACTCTCAAGATAAGATTTTAAGTTCAAACAGACATTCAATCTGCTTTGAAATAATCAACTAGAGAGAAATGAGTAGAAAGAAGATGACAGAGCCAAAAATACAATTATTTGCCGCAAAGCTCACTGGAATAAAGTTTTCCATCTCCCTACAATGACATTATTATTCAAGAAAAAATAAAAATTAGTTTTTCAATGTGCAGTACTTGGCTTTTAATATAGTCTTACGGGCACATGGAATACCATTTGGGGGTTTATTTCCCTCTTTCAGACGTTATCCCCAACCTTCGCTAGGTTGGTGGAAACATGGGTGACAACCATCTTTTATGGGGTTCATATTTTCAATTGCATAATTTCTCCCTTTTATGTGATTTAGGCTCTTCTTTGGAATCAAACCGTCCTATGCTAATTTTCTCTCCCATTATTTTGAGTCATGAATGAAGATATTCATTTTCAAAAAGTTCCTAGTAGAGCAGTGAAAAATGCATAATAGGGTTGGCAAAGTCATCTTATTTCCACTCAAAGCTATAAAGTTGAGAAATTCAAAGTATTTGAATCATTACATGGTTTAAGAACATGAGTGGAAGAATTGTAAATCATGTTTATCCATATACCTAAATATGAAGATGAATAGCCAAAAATTCAATAAAAAAATCAATTAGGATGATTTATGCCATATTTGTCATCATATATCCATGATTTAATGCAATCCAATGGTTCAAGCAGTAGGACAAATTGATCGAAAAAATTCACTCAATAATCATGCAAGGATGTGTGAAGAAAAACAAAATATGCAAACAACAAACTAAATAACATAAGAAAATGACTGAAGCAAATGACATGAAAAGTAAAATTACAACTACATGTCAGTTACACCCCCCTAATCTTGAAATTTGTAGTGTCCTCACTGCTCATAACAAACCTAAGAGTTAAACAGTTGGATACCTCAGGTGCATCACAAAGTGGGGTCCAAATCCTCTTGGGGAGGCTGAAGGTGCTCTGGGAATGAGGTGGGGTCAATGATAGCCATGTATGAGGGTCCTATAGGTGGAGATGGTTGTGGAGGATATCCACAATGAACCTGAGATCCAAGAATCCATCTCGATCACCAAGGTGTGGATATCAACAACATTCCAGGATGGGTCGATCTACTACTGAGAGAGTTGGGTGATGCTAGTATCCTGATCATCAAATATGTATTGTACATGCCCATAGAGTTGTATCATATCTGGGTACCTCCAAGTAAAGTTTGTCTATATGCCTATACTAGGAGGTGGTGGGACATCAACTCTTACAGAGGAAGACTTTTCATATGCACATGTAGAAGGTCTTTCATTCTAAAAATACTTCTAGTTGGCTTTGTCTTTGTGAGTGGTGAAGGTACAGTTTGGCAACTAGATGACAGAGGCTTTGTTGTGGACCTTGTGAAAGAGTTTTCCATTCGTATCTTTTCTCAAAAAACCACTAGAAATGAGAAAATCACAATCCACATATTCCCCTCCATTTAGGGTATCAACAGTAGATAGATCAACCTTTAATGAAATAATAATTTTGGTGATAATGCCTCCTATCTAAAAGATCTAGAGGGGGGTGAATAGAGCTTTTGGTACTTCAAAATTAATTTAAAACTTAGTGCAAAGAAGGAGGAGAAAAAAAGGAAGACACTTCGATTTAGAATGGTTCCAACCTTTGAATCAAAGGTTTTCAGTCCACTACCCAATTGTTTCTAATTGGGATTTGATAGTGATTTATTTTATATAACTTACAAGGATGTTACCACAAAATACAATCACCTTCCACTCAAAGTAGCCTTAACCTCATTGAAGCAACCTTCTTGAAGTAACTTCAAGCAACCTTGGAGCAGGCTTCACCACCTTGAAGTAGCTCCACCACCTTGAGATAGCCTTCACCTAGAAGTAGTCCAACCTCCTTTGAAGCAGCCTTCTTGAAGTAAACTCAAGAAACCTTAGAGCAGACTTCACTTCCTTGAAGTATCTCCACCACCTTGAGATATCCTTCACCTAGAAGTAGATCCAACCTCCTTTTGAAGTATCCTTCTTGAAGTAACCTCAAGCACACCTTGGAGAAGACTTCACTTGTTGAAGTAGAACTGAACAACCTCCAACCCTAGGAGTAGTCAAGGAGAATTGAGTATAATATAAAAGAAATAGATTGGAAGAAAGAAATACTTAACCAACAAACTACAATGCTTGATTCCTATATCAATCATTTAGATCTCCTATACACTTAAGACTGGCATTTCTATGTAGTGTCTAGGAGATAGTTTCTATAGAACACAACATTGGAGCACAAGAACGAAGATAGCAAGTGATTCTCAATTTTTTTGCTCTCTAGAATGGATGCTCAAGTGTAGCTTGTGTGTTTTGAGTCTCCTAAGGCCTCTCCTATTTATAGGAATGATTTGCAAGTGATTAGGGACGTTTTAGGGAGTGTCTAGAGTGTTCTTAATGCTTAACTTTCCATTAGTTAGAAAGTAGTTGGGTTGCAATGGCTAAAATGTTCGTTAAAAGAAAAGTTTCCAGAACTTTTCTCGATCGACTATATTGTCGATCAGATGACTCTCGGTCCACAAACTTATCGACTGGATGACTGTCCAGGTTCAGCTGGCTCTAATGTATATATGTCTATTTCTCTCTTTTTTAAACCTATTACAACGACTACATATCAGTCGACAATATTGTCGACCAAAATTGACTCTGAACTAAAGATTTGCAAAGTTATTTTTCTATTGTCTGAGTGTTCGAAAAAGTGATTCTTGGTCAAAAATTTTGTTGATAGAGAAGGACTTTTTGCAAGGATTTGCAATATATGTGAGGTACTATTGATAACTCATATGAAACCTATCAACCCTAAAGTATTCATGTGAGTGTAAGATAGGTTTTTGGGTAGATAGGGAAGATCTAAGGTTTGAAATACATTATATCTAAGTATTTTTACATTATATACTTGTATAAGTTTTTACATTGAGTACAATCATGAAAATATTAAACATTTAAGCGCATTGATATTCAACTATCCACATTTTCTCCTCATTTTTTGAACCCTGAAATACTCAAATAGAACGTTAGATCAACAAGAATGAAATGTTTGTCATCATCAAAACAAAGGGTATGCTAATGTCCAATTTAGCCAACAATCTCCCCCTTTTTGAAGATGACATACATTTCTAAAATATAAGAAAAATATTTGAAACGAAAGGAGTTTCATGCATGTGATATACCTAAGATGAATAGGTTCTTTTGATCTCATAAAATGTGTGCTATTATACCTAAAAAGATATGGAACATAATATCCATCTCTTAAGGAAATTTAGCACCAATTAATGACAAGCCAAGAGATCATGTGTGTAAACCAATTTAAAATATTTTACTTTATTTTTGTTTCTCCTCCTTTGTCATTTCAAAAAGATAATCATATGTCTAAACCAATAAGACTTCCCCTTAATTGATTACCCCCCCTAATTGTTTACTTCAAAAAGATATTAAATTTAGCTACAATTTAAAAACCAATATTAATTTCTCAACCATTTGTAAGGGATGTTAAGCCCTAAAATGATATGAGATTCCTTTAGACTCATAGTGGGATCAATAAATATATTTGTGACCAAATATAAGTGATGTTAAGCCCATATTTGTATAGAGAATGCAATTAAGAGCAAGATAAAAAAGATATGCACATTATATCCAAGAATTTGTGAGTTGATTTTTTATGATCTTTAAGCAATCTTATTTGTTGCACTATTTTGATTTAGAAATTTCTCTCATTCTATGTATTTAACACGATGAGAAAATTACAAATTTATTATACTAATGTTGGGTGTAAGTGAATGATTTGATTTACAAATAAGCATTTTTGTTAGGCTTATTTTTCATGAGTAGCTCAGGTGGTCGCAGCATGGGGCCCCTCATGAAGGGTCCCAGGTTCAAACCCCCCTGGTGGTGCTATTCAGAATTGTTTCTCCCATAGCGCAGCCAGCCTCTGCGCGACTTAATGGGCTATGCTCCTTACGGGATGGGGCTGAGCTCCCCAGGTTGGGCTCGACACAAGCCTTACGAGTCTCTTGGGTTACCAATTTTTTTTTGTCGACCATAACTTCGAATGGGGCACCCCTCGATCAAACTCCTTGTCGACTAACAGGAAGTTCTGTAAAATTTCAAAAACTACATCTTATCTAGTATGATCAAGATATATCATTTTCTTCAATCAACTTTCTTTATGCATATTTAATCATGTTTCAAGTCATGGGTTTAATCAACATAGATATCTTCTTTTATGATTCTATAAGGAAACACATTTTACATCCATTCGAAGAGTTTGATGTCCCTATAACATATGAATGACCTCAAGTCTTAGCCATTAATGCATAAGTCATAAAATTCTATTTCTTCTCATTATATTCTAGCTTTATTTAGTTTATTTCGTCATGCCCATTTATATCCAATGAATGTTTTTCCTTTAGGTCTAGGCACTGAGTCTTATGCATTATTATTAGTAATTTCATATAGTAATTATCCAATAATCAACTCTTTTAGGATATGACTTAATTCTTGTTGTGCATAATAATCATAAATTCTTCAACTCTCTTAGATAGACTTATAAATCCTAGATGCTTTGCTAGATGCTGAATATTCCATGATAAAGCCTTTTTGTGACTTAGATCAAATTTGTCTCTGCCATCTTTTGTTGAAGATAAATTCACATAGGACCAAAAAAATTTATGTGAATGAGTTCTAGTGAGAAAATTTTTAGATTTGAAAAGATATCTTACATGAATTTTAGATTTATCACAAAATTTTAGATGGTAATTATATTCTAAGTAATTCTCTTGTATGAACAATCTTTTTATGGCATAAACAATTCATTGTTTGCAAATAGTGTCCATAGAGTTAATTATTTTTTCTTTATCAACAATTTTGATGTTTTCCTATGAATTATAACCATTTTCATAGAATTTATGATGTAGTTCTTTGACAAATAGCACATTTCAAATTTGTACCAACATCACCTACGCCAATAGTTTTACCTTTGAAGTTTTCTTCAGATGTGACCAATAATTTTACATTTTCTCCAAGTGTATGGAAATCTTCTTCTTTTGGGTCATATGCTTTTTAGAGAAATTTCCATAGACCATCCAAACCTACAAAGTATGAAAGTTTTTGTCCCTATATAGTTGTCCTTTTGGTTAGGATAATTATTATAAATATTTTATCATTTTAAATATTTAGAACAATCTAATATGAAGAGTCCATTACATATTTGAATCATCAAAGTTAATCACAATTGGATGATTTTATTTTCAATAGATGCTTCTAATAGAACTTATCTTCAGTCGAATATTTCTTTGACCAGAAGAATTATTGGTCAAACTATTTGTCGTATGGGAAGATTTGTCAGTAAAAATAATTTTGACATAACTACCTTCGATTGAACTTTTCTTCGATCGAAAGAGATTGTGGTTGATCTCTTTGTTGACCGAGATGAAGTTCTATGTATTTTCAATAAATTGAACATTTATAATGTATACACATCATGCTATTATTTTTGGATAACACAATTAAGCAACCAAAACATACAAAATTATACAAGTTAAAGCTTATTTTAGTTGAGATACGACATTAAGAATTTAAAAATGAAGTTTAGGTAAAATCTCAAATAACATGTCCAACATTTTGTGTTGGGGGTTTTGGAACCCAAACTAAGTCAACATCTTTTTTTTCTTGTATGTACAAAAGAATGAATAGTGTCTAAAACATAAATAGTAATGACTACAAATAAAATCAATTTCATTTATCTTCTAAGTATTATGGTCATAAGCTATATTGTCTTTAGGAACACACATGACCTTGTTCTTAGGCACTTGTGGTTTTCTAATTCTAGGCCTTTTGTAGGATTTATCTCTGGGTACATAACCAAGGCCTCTCCTTCCAACTTGTCCAGCATTATTTTTTAAGATTTCATCAAGGATATCATTATTCTTAAAACTATTGGCATACTTTTGCAACTTAATAATTTCATTCATTTCCTTTGTAATATATAAATTTTCTTGATTCTTTAACAACAACATCATAGTTCAAATGACAACATAGCACATGTTGAGTTTGAAAATTATTTATCTTAGCAAGCAATTCAACCTTTTATTGAGAAAGAAAATTATTGTTTGTTTTTAGAGAAAGCAACTTGATATTGTAACCATTAATAGATGATTTCAAGGTATCTTTTTCAGACATAAGGCTTTATTTTTCAAAAGTAATATCATTCAATTTAGCATACAAATCATCATTAGTTTTTGTAAGCTTCTTCAATTTCCTTTTACGATCAACATATTTATCATGTAGTTCTTCAATACTAGTGACTAGCTCTTCTTTAGATAAATAAACAAGACTTACCTCATTCAATTATTCATTGGTTGTTTCAATGAAACAACTTACCTTGTCATCTTTAGTTAAGAGACATTCTACTTCTTCTTCTCCACTTTCACTATCGTCGCTTGACTCATCCCAAGCTGCTTTGTAGGCCTTTTCTTTATTCTTGAGAGAAGATTTATTTCCCTTCTTGACTTTAGGACACTCATTTTTTAAATGTCCCTTCTTTCCGCAATTCAAAACACCTAAGTAAAGAAGAGGAAGAAACACTAGAATTTTTGTTAGATTTAAATCTTCTATATTGCTAACCATTTACAATGAGTGTATTCTCTTCATTGTCCTCTCCACTTGTCTCATCACTCTCTTGAGTGATGACTTGTGCTTTGGTTGACGTTGTAAATGATATGTCCTCATTTATTCCTTTTTGAAGCTCCAACTCCAATCTTTGTTCTTCTTCAATGGTAACTTCATGAGTTTCTAGATTGCTAATGAGTTGCTCCATTCTCAATGTGGTAAGATCATTGGATTCTACAGTGGTTGTCACCTTTGGTTTGTACTTTGGAGGCAATGATCTAAGAATCTTGGACACTTTATCTTCCTCACTTGTATACTTACCCAAGGCACTTAAGTTGTTAACAATAGAAGAAAACCTTGCATGAATTTCACTAATAGATTCATTTGGTTGCATACGGAATTGTTCAAACTTTTGTTTAAACATGTTAATCTTGTAATTCTTAACTTGAGTTGTATCTTCATGTGTAATTGGAAGTTTATTGCATTAAGCAGTTTCACATGAAGATATTCTATTAAACTCACTAATGGAAATAGAACAATACAAATTGCTTACTGCTTTTACATTTAATTGAACTTGCTTTACCATTTCAGTATTCCATGTTGCAAACTCTATTGTCGGAAGCTCACCTCCAAAGGTCAAGGCTGATCCCTTGGAAGTAAAATTGCATCCTTCTTTTCCAATAGGTGAAGTTGCTTCCATCAAAAGGTGGTGGCCGGCTCACGTAAGTTCCTTCAAGATTGAAGTTGTGAATTACACTGTCCCCCATTCAAGACCGATTAAGGCTCCTTGAATACCTACTTTGATATCAATAAAAAAAATCTAGAGGGGTTGAATAGAGATTTTGGTACTTTAAAATTAATTTAAAACTCAGTGCAAAGGAGGAGGAAACAAGGAAGACACTTCGAGTTAGAGTGGTTCCAACCTTTAAATCAAAGGTTGTTAGTCCCCAATTGTTTCCAATTAGGATTTTGAAAGTGATTTATTTTATTTACCTCGCAAGGATGTTACAACAAAATACAATCACCTTCCACTCAAAGTAGCCTTCACCTTGAAGTAGCCTCAACTTCCTTGAAGCAGGCTTCTTAAAGTAAATTCAAGCAACCTTGGAGTATCCTTCACCACCTTGAAGTAGCTCCACCACCTTGAGATAGCCTTCACCTAGAAGTAGCTCCAACCTTTTTTGAAGCATCCTTCTTGAAGTAACCTCAAGCAACATTGGAGAAACCTTCACTTCCTTGAAGTAGCTCCACCACCTTGAGATAACCTTCATCTAGAAGTAGCTCCAACCTCCTTTGAAGCAGCCTTCTTGAAGTAACCTCAAGCACACCTTGGAACAACCTTCACTTTGTTTAAGTAGCACCAAGAAACCTCCTTTCAAAAGACTCCAACCCTAGGAGTAGTCAAGGATAACTAAGTGCAATATAAAAGAAATAGATTGGAAGAAATAAATACTTAACCAATGAAGTACAACGTCTTGATTCCTATATCAACTGTTTAGATCTCCTATCCAATTAAGAATGACATTGCTATGTGGTATCTAGGAGATAGTCACTACATGACACAACTTTAGAGCACAAGGAAGAAGATAGCAAGTGACTCTCAATTTTTTTGCTCTCTAGAATGGATGCTCAAGTGTATCTTGTGTGTTTTGGGTGTCTTAAGGCCTCTCCTATTTATAGTAATGGTTTGCAAGTGATTAGGGACATTTTAGGGAGTGTCTACAATGCTCTTAGTGCTTAACTAGCCATTAGGTAGAAAGTCATTGGGTTGCAATGGCTAAAATGACTGTTAAAAGCAAAGTTTCCAGAACTTTTCTCGGTCAATAATATTTTTGACCAGATGACTCTCGGTCCACAAATTTGTCGACCAGATGACTGTATAGGTTCGGCTGGCTCTAATGTCTATATGTCTGTTTCTCTCTTGTTTAAACCTATTATAATGGCTATATCTCAGTTGACAATATTGTTGATTGAAATTTACTCAAAACTAAAGAATTACAAAGTTATTTTTCGATTTCCTGGGTCTTTGACCGAGTGATTCTTGGTTGACAATTTTGTCGATCGAGAAGGACTTTTTGCAAGGATTTGCAATGTATGTTGTAAGACCCCTAACCCGTATTTTGGCTAACCCTATTTGTTTTTGCTTAAATGATGAGCTTAAAACCTTTATCTAATCCTTTGATATGATCTTAGAGCATGTGGAGATCTTAAGCCTCCATTTTGAGCTTGTTTGGATGTTGTCTGAGTTTTATTTGCTAGTTTTGGTGCAAATTGCAAATTTCCCATTTGAAGAGGTATCCTTGTAATTTGCCACATCTAGAGTGTTCCTTTCTTCTATTGTCTTCACGAGGGAGGGGTTGGTGCTTTGGGGTGCCTTGGTGGACCTTAACTGAGTGGTATCACCCTTACGGGTGATTAGGGTTTTCCTAGGGTTTGGGTGCCTTGACCATGTGACCCTTGTTGGTTTGTTTCAACCTAGGTCACGACCTAGGGCCTGGTTGGAGGATTTCACAGTCGAGTCACCTCCCCTAGGTATAGTTGTCATGACCGAGATGGTCTTGGGTATCTTGGGTCTAGATGAGTGCTCTTGTGAAGAGTGTCTCGACCTAGGGTTTGTGGTGATCTTATGTCACAACCTAGTAATTCTTGGTGGTGTGTCACGACCATGGGTGGTTCCCTTGGTGTGTTGTGGTGGCAACATGAGGGTTGGGTGGCCTAGGTGGTCGAGATCCAACCTAGAGTGTATCACCATCTCTTTCATGTGTGCTTTATGTGGTTGCATGTTAGTTTCTTGAGTGGACAAGTGTCCCTTTGGGGCCTTCTTTCATTGACACCTTATCCCTTGCCCTACCTCTCCCCTCCTTTGCTTTATAAACCCTATTCTCTCCATGAAAGTGATCTTTTTCTACCATCCTCATTCTCCTTCCCTACTTGGAAAATCTTGGAGATTGGTGGAGCAACACAGATCTGTTCTTGGTGCTTTGGAGGTGGTCCAACCATTGCATGTAGTGTTTGTGGTGATACTTGGTCATCTTCAACCTTGGTGAGTGATTATCTTCCTTGTTAATGTTTTCTTTGGATCTTCTACCTTACCTTCTTCCTTTTTCTTGGCCCTAGACCATATTTTGACATGGTGGTAGTTCTTGAGAGTAAGCTTCTCATCACAAGGGTAATAGGTCCTATTTTGACAAGGAAACACCCAAGTGAGAGAGAGTTTATTCTCCCTTCCCCCCTTCTTTCTTTTGGTTTGGACTTACACTTTTTTCCCTCTTTCTTGAGCTATCCTTTGATGGTGGTGTTCCCTCTTTCGTGAGGTTCTATTGTGGCTGAAGGTGGAGCCTTTGGTGGAGCTTGATCTTCTTTGGTGATCGTGTTCTTGAAGTTTACCTACCTTGGAGTTGATCTTCTTTAAGGTGGGTTATATAACTCTTAAAATCCTCTATTTTTGCACTCTTTGTGCATGAATGTTACTATTTTGTTCTCTAGAAATGTTTCCATCACATGCTAATGGATGGTGATAGACCTTAGAACTTGGATGATGTTAAGATCATGCTTTGTTTGGATGTAATTCGAAACCCTAATTCCTTTGTACCAATTTTGGTGTTAGGGGTACATGATGGTTTTCCTTCCTTTCTTGACCTTGATAGAGTTGCATGTTGATGATTGAGTCTTTTAGTGATCTATGAAGTTTTGGTTTGGTTTTAGTGGTGATGATCTTGGTGTCTCACCCGTGTTGAGATTCCTTTTTATGGTGGTTTAATGAAGTTTGTTTTAGGTTTTTCCTCTATGGTGATGATGAGTTTTCCCTTGTTGGATCACCTATTTTAGTCACAAATTTATATCTATTTTGATGTTGGTTTGATCGTGGTTTTTTGTCTTGGTGGTGTCATGGACTTAGTGGTCACCATGCCTTATTTTGTCTTGAGTCCTGAAATCTCTTTGGCTTGAGATTTTGGGTCACGGTCGTAATGTCGTGTTTGCCCTAGTTTTGGTCGTGGTTGTAACACCGCATTTGCCCTAGTTTTGGTTGCGGCCATAATGCCACATTTTGGTTTTGGGGTCAAGATGGGTCTCCTCTTTGGATGTTGCAGTCGCGACATCTTGGTAGGTCATGAACCATGTGTTGTTTCAGTTGGGATGCCCTAGTTTTGGGTTGTTCTCTCCTGCCTTGACTTGGTAGGACCTTGCCTCTATTTCGGATGAATTCTTTCTCTTGTGTTGAAGACGATCATTGTCCTTGTCTCAGTCGCGACATGCATAGGGTTGGTGGTCACAACAACCCTTCTTCTTGGGGTGGCGACTAGTGATTCTTGGGGTGGCCACAACCTGGTTGAATGTGTGGTCGTAGAATATGTATGATGGGTGGTTGACATGCATGCTTGATTACACAGTTGATATACTGCCATGAGTAATGTATAATCCATGTAGAGTGCTGATTGGATAATGTCTAATCAACCCTAACTATGTTCCTCAACTCTAAGATGCTCAAAGATAATGGGAGGTGGTGCTCATAGAGTTTGGTGTTTATATCTAGCTTTAAACCCTAATCAACTATAGTGTGGATCCCTAATCCTAAATGAGAATGTGACATGTTTGTTTCTCTATCTTGAAATGGTCATTACAGTATGATAATTTCTCTCTTGTTTATAAGTCTTAACCTTGCAGGTGATATGTATGTCATGGATTGTGTATGTTGTGGTGATGATTATGTGATACAAGGTGGTGCTTATGTACAACCATGTGGCACAATGTAGTGTTAAATATGCATAGCTTAACGTGATGGGTCCTATGACCTAGTGATGGCTTAATGCCTATTGTGAGGTGATATCCTAAAGTGATGTGATTAAGGGACTGATATCCCATGGTGGTATGTGACTTTGGTGATCTCCTTAGTAATGGTAGAGCAATGAGTATCATGTGATGGTTGTGTGACAAGCTCACACTTTGTAGGTTCTATATCTTCTAAAGTTGTAATACATCGTATTTCTTGTAGAGTTTGTTCTAGTTTATACATTGTAACTTGGTTGATGCTAAAAGTCACCCAATTGGCTAAATAATCAAATGAAACCTAATCATGTAGTTTTCCCTATGCCATAGATCCAATTCTAGTGTCAGCTTTATTTGTTGTATTGGTGAAACGAGTTTAACTCGGAGTGCATATTTTGAATATGTGGGGGGTGCAAGTCTAGTATCTCCTTGCACCCACAATCACAAGTTGTGTGAGATGGCCATGCGTGAGTCGACCTCCTTTTGATATGGATGGACATCAGTGAGTCACTCCTTCTTTTAAGAATGTCCATGCATGAGCCTGTTCTTCTAGCGTCGTTACCTATATCAAGGTGTACTAGGTGTTTTAATGGACGACCATGCATGGACCGATCCTTTTGCGACCATATGTCACTCTTTTGCAGTTGACTGGTATGTCTGTGTGATGTTCTCTTGTGCTAACCAAGAGGTGTTGGATAGTTCATGGATTCTGGATCTTCCATGGACCTTGTATGGTAATGTCAGTTACCCTTTGTAGGGGATGGTTGGATTAGGGTGGTACAACTGAACTTGTAAGGAATGGGATCCCAGAGGGGAACCACTCCCTACTAAAATTTGAACAATAGAACCTCCAGTCCAAACACACCTAAAAGATATGTTGGAGTGGGTGTAAAATTTTCAAATCTTATTTATGGTATACAAAACAACCAAAGTGTAGCAGCAAAATAAAAAAATTGACTATATTCAATTTCTCATAAGGTTACAAAAGAACATCTTAAACTTACATGTAAAGGTACATCATAAGGATCGATGTAGAGGGAAATCTAAACCATGTCAAGATTGTCTCCAAGCTTTAACTCCTTAAGCTAGGTCCATAACTTTATGACATGTCCTCCACATCCTTCACCTAGTGTTGGAAGCATACCCCAACAAGAAGAGAAAAATAGATGACATCAGCAAAGGCTGATATGTGCATACTAAAAAATAAAATTGAGCAATATAAAGAAATAAGGACATCAAATAAATAGAAGCTTCCCATAGAAAATAAAAGTACCACCCAAGTGGGTATCAAGAGAAAAGAATCACAATAAAATGATACTTGCCATTAAAACAACTTAAAAAGTTTGTGCCATATATACATCCACTACCATGGTGGGAATTGAAGCACATATTAGGAAAGTAGGACACACACCCCACAATCATCATCAATAACCTACATGCATGTGATATAAGCATAACACTACATTAATATAAATACAAAGGTGGCCAAGGCTTCACATCCTTAAAACCTTATAGAGAATGACGCACTGCCAAACTCCCAATATATAAAGTTGAACCAAGGCTTCACATCCTTGAAACTCGGGTATGGGGCACCACCACCTCCATCCCAAAAATAGGGGCACATGCCCAAAAACCAATGCAATTACACTACTCTAGTTCTACTAAATCACATAGCATGTAAAATGTAGAGGCAAGTAAAAAGTATAGTCAGAATTATACAAGGTTTCCATCACATAATGGACAACACATATATCCACATGCAAGTGGGAACAAGATATCACATATTAACAAATAAACATCCAAGTCATAGTGGACACATATCATCAAAATTCCAACATGCACCAAGGCACAAGATAAGTGTCAAGAGAATATCAAAGATTACCACAAACAAGATGGTTCACAAGAACAATGATTTCAAAAGATAAGAACAATGTGTATATGCTATTGTCCATAGGACCAAGAGAAATATAAAGTAGGCTAATTGCTCAACATAGAGTAATAGGGGATACAACATACATAAAGGAGAGAAATAGAATTTCTCAATATAGAAATAATATGGCATGCAAGCATACCTTAAACAAGGTCCTTGAAACTCTCTTCACCAAACTAGTTGTTTCCAAGATCAACCTTGCCTAAATACAAATTGTTCACATGTATTAGGGTTTGAGATTCATATATATGTAATGTAACCCTAATTCCAGACCTTTCTACAAAACATATATCTTGGACTCCAAACCTGAACCAATAAACTTATTAGGTTTTTCTGATAAGAAAATATATTTATTTACTAAATTTGGAGTTCATATGGATTAGTTACCAATTTTAGGACTTTTTATATTAATTAATTGGATCCTTAAAAATCCATCATTGAAAACATGGAAATAAGGCTTTGAAAATATTTTTATTATAAATAACACATTTTTATGATTCCAAAACATATTTTATTTTAATTTTTAAACAAGTGAATTAAAAGGTATGAATTTTATAAAATCGGTCAATCACTAAGTTAGAAAAAGCCAAATCAGTAGGGAATTTGCGAGAGAGGAAGAGAGGTCGGATGGGCAAGGAGAAACTTATCCGAGATTTTCATTCATTCATGAAACTAACTAACCGATCATGAAGAACAAGTTCCAAAGTTGTTTACCTGAGGTCCTGTTACGCTATGAAAATAAACATGACATCAGGGAGCGGTGTCGCAAACTCAAACCAAGAGCCATGTTCGGCTTTTGGGTGAAATGACGATGCAAGGAAAAATAAAATCACGACCATAAACAACCACACACTCAAGAAAGGATGAAATTAGGGTGAGAGGAGGTTTATAAAACAACCGAGGAAGACCGGAGTAGAGGTATTTATAAGTGGGGGTGTGTGAGAAGTTGTTTTAGATGAATTGAAGAAAAACTTTAGATGTTTCTCAAATTCTCCACTTTAGGCTACGAATATGGTATGGATACATGAGGAATTAAATTTCCAATCCAACACAAGTTATTTCATAAAATTTTGTTAAGAAACAAGGACATTATGCCCAAAATACCGGATCTTGATCCGCGGTTACTCTTTATGCGGACTGGTGTTTCCTAATCCGAATTTTGTAAAGTGTTGATTAAATTATTTTGTTTTTTCTCTCTCTTCAATTGAAGGTACAAACAAGGTCCAAATTAAATAAAATTTGATATCTAGACTAATTAAGACATGTAGAATCCAATTTTTACATTAGTTTTTCCTTTTGGAGACTTTTGCTATTTTATTTAATTCTTTTAATGTAAATCACATTTTCTCTTTCCTAATACATTAGAGACGTCTAGATTTATCCAAAACTGATAAAACTTTACCGACAAGTCATATCTAATGTGTTGGATAGCAATTTTCTATCAATTTCACATGTTAGAGTTCTTTGTACAATTATTTAATATTTTGAAAGTTCTACACACTTTCTCTCTCTTGATTTCACTTTTTGAAGCAAACTTTCTCAAAATTGGATGAAAATTCACCCAAAGGCTATATTTATTATGTAGATTATGAGTCCAAGATTACTTTCCTCTTTTGGAGTCATTTATTATTTTATTTGATATTTTGGAGAAAACTTATATCTTCTCTCTCCAAAAAGAATTAATTTAATTATTATTATGTGAAAATGTGAAACTTGACTCCCAAGGCAATTGGGACCTAAGGAACATGATTTTTAACTTAGATTTCACTTTTGGGGTTTCCAGTTATGATAAAATTAATATTTGTGGCCATTATTATCACATTATTTCATTATTATCACTCTTGCTCATTCAGTTATGTTCCATATCTTAATATTATCAAGAAAAGAATTATGTGTGACTATTTGCAAGAATTTTATATAATTCATTATTATCTAATGAGACATATTTTATGTATCTATTATTAATTTAAGACTAATGTGAGAACATAAGGTTACATTAGGTTGATTTTTGCATGCATTAGCTTGTTGGGGTTATACTAAACATCTTCTAGATCTATCCTCAACCTTGTTTGGCTAAGTCCAAAAGGTCAAACTTCTAGGATAGGGTTCAAGATCTAGTTTGTTACACAACTCCTCGGGGTATAATTAAACACATAATACAGCCGTGTAGTATATGTGCTTAGGGTGACATACGTCTCACATTGGTTGAAGCCTTTGCAAATTCCTTGTACTAATTTCTTGAAATATAAGATAGTAAGAGAAGTCAACTATTATACATGTTCTTCATATTCCTTTTTAGAATATAACTTGACCTATTATTCAGTGGTAGCTATCTAGTCTTACTTTATCTACTTTACCTATTGAATACATATCATTTAGTTAAATCTGCTCAATCTGTTTAGTATGTTGATTTACCTGCTTAGCTTATCTGTGCTTTAATTGAGTTGGCAGAGAGTTATATCTCTCGCTGGGACATTTGGTCTCACGCCGTGGGTTTCCACATCTTTTAGGTGACCGCACACAAAGAGGTAGAGGTCGTGCAACTGAGGATGAGCAACAACAAGAGCACGAATCGATAATGTTGGTGTGCTGCTAGTCTTTTAGTGCTAGAGTCCTAGAGTTGTCCCTGTACACTTGGATTCTTGGGGTGTTTTTGTTTGAGATGTTTGGTGGATATGTGACTGATACATGGTTTTGGAATTTGTTCCATGGTTTTGTAGGTATGACATATATACTTTTATATATATGTGGAATCAATATCTTGTGTAACATGATGATGACATGAATGTTGATATGCAATGTTGTAAGTATCACATGACATGTCATGCCCTGTGTTTGATAAGACTTGTGGATTCATATGTAATAAATTTTTGTCTTATGATTCTTTAATGAAATGGTTTTAATTACCTGTGTTTTCTGGCAATCTGCTTGCTTAGTGTTGTTTCACAGCTTGGTTTTGAATAATCTCATTTGTGGAGTGTCGGGGCATCACAATTTGATTGGTATCAGCGCTTTAGGTTCGCTGAGTATATAGGTACCTAGGACTAGGGTTTGTGTCTGTTCTAGTGTCCTCCAGTATGTCTTATAGTGACTTCTACTTATGTAGAAGAAGGAGAAGAGTAGAGAGATGGCTGGAGAACACAAAGAACACACTATAGAGAGCAGTGTTACTGTACCCAGTGGTGGTGCGAGGGCTCAGGCAAGAGAAGATTGGGTTCCTGATGAGCCCCAGTTTAACCCAGCTTTGATAACGAACCCTGCCTTCCAGTCTCTCTTTGGGTAGTTTATGGTGACGATGACACACATGGTGGATAGAATGCCTACCCCTCAGCCTAGGGCACCTATCCTCGATGTTGAATCTCTTGGAGTGTGAAAGATTTTTGAGAGTCCGAGACATGTTGGTGATGTGGAGTATGATGGTACAGTTGATCCAACAGATGCTTATATTTGGTAGAAAGAGTTAGAAAAGGCTTTCAAGATCCTTAATATCCCTGAGGCCGATAAGGTGAAGCATGCAGTGTATCTCTTAAAAGGGAGTGTTGTCCATTGGTGGGCCATTGAAGAGCAGAAATGGCCAGGTGTTGACACCAGTTGGGGGAAGTTTATTCCAGAGTTTGTCAACAAGTACTTTTCATGAACCTATCTGGATGAGAAGATCAGTCAATTTGAACAGATCTTGTAGGGATCCATGTCGATCAATGAGTACAAAGCAAGTTTCATGGAGATACTGAGGTTCTATCCTCACATGTCGTTAACCGATAAGGAAATGATCAGACATTTCGAGAAAGGTCTAAATAGTGAGATGACAACGGTGGTGACAATGCTTGAGAATCATGAGAAGTTTGCGACGTTTGTGGAGTCCATTAGGAGGATTGAGCAGTCCTTGATTGAGAAGCAGGAAAAGAGTGCTAAGAAGAGGTCAGCACAATTTTAAGGGCAGTCATCAGGAGGCTTTAAGAAGCCTAGGTTTTCTACACCGCCAACACAATAGAGGTCCAGTGCACCGACCCCGTGGTCGCCTAGTAAGGACAAAGTATGCAAATTTTCACCATCGGGAGCTCAGAGTGTAGCATCAGCTTCAGTGATAGGGCCATCTTGACCATGATTTGAGAGCAAGACCTACTACAAGTGTGGGTAGGTTGGGCATACAAAGTTGTTCTGCCCTATGAAGGATGAAGAAGTAACCCAACAACTGAGGCATAGTCAACAAGGTTCATAGAGACAATAGTTCAATGGCAGTGGAAGGGGATGTGGACAAGTGTCTCAAGCTAGTTCTTTAGGATAGGCCAGTAGAGGAAGAGGGTGACAACAAGTGATGACTAGATTCTACACTATGAGTCAGACTGAAGGAGTGGTCAACCCACAAATAGTGATAAGTCTGATGGAGTTATTTCATTCTGATTTGTCTTCTTCTAACTTCATATCTATTTTGGTTGACCTAGGTGTGATGCACTCTTTCGTCACTCAAGAAGTGGTTGATGTTTGTTCTTTTCCTATTAGTTGTAGGTGGGATAGTTACATTTAGAAACCCCTCTAGTTGGTTCTGCGGAGTCACGGGAGGTTTGTCCTTCCTGTATCCTTTTTTTTCTCAAGACATATCATTCAGGTGGATCTTTTACCACTTGACATGCATGGATCCAATGTAATCTTTGGAATGGATAATCTGGAGAAGTATCATGTGGTCTTGGACTCTAGTTCCAAGGTGGTGACATTTGTAGATGGTGGCATGTCATGGATCTTCCACGGTGATAAGAAGATTCTCCCTACATGTTTGGTGTTGGTAACGGTAGCTGAGAAGTTGATGAGACATGGTTGTGATGCATTCATAGCACATGTGATGGATACCAAGGCGAGGAGTCCGAGTATCCAAGAGGTACCAATTGTCAGAGAGTTTGAGGAGGTGTTCCCAGATGAGTTCCTAGGTATTCCCTCTATCAGAGAAATTGATTTTGAGATCAATCTAGTCTCAAGCACGCAACCAATATCACACACACCGTACATGATGGTGTCAGAGGAGATGGGGGAGTTGAAGAAATAGTTGCAAGAATTGCTTGAGAAGGGTTTCATTAGCCCAAGTACGTCATTGTTGGGTGCTCCCGCATTGTTCGTGAAGAAGAAAGATGGATTCATGAGGCTTTGTATAGACTACAAACAGCTGAACAAGGTGACGATAAAGAACAAGTATCCCTTGTCGCGGATATATGACTTGTTTGATCAGTTATAGGAGTTGCAGTCTTCTCCAAGATAGACCTGAGGTTGGGGTATCACGGTTGCGCATCAAGGCAGATGGCATACCTAACTCAGCTTTTAGGACTAGGTATGGTCATTACAAGTTCATGGTTATGCCGTTTGTCCTAACCAATGCACCGGTAGTGTTCATGGACTTGATGAACATAGTTTTTCATCTGATTCTCATTCAATTTTTGGTGGTCTTCATAGATGACATTTTGACATATAGTCATGATAGCCAGTGGTACAAATAGCATCTTTTTCATGGACAATGTTGAGGCAACATCGGCTATATGCTAAGTTCAGTAAGTGTGAGTTCTAGCTGAATGAGGTAGCTTTCCTAGGACACATGATCTCTACTGAGGGTGTTCGTGTGGATCCTAAGAAGGTTGAGTCTGTGATAGAATGGGAACAACAAAAGATGTTAATAGAATTATATAGTTTTTTGGGGTTGGCAGACTACTACCGAATGTTCATTAAGAACTTCAGCTCTGTGGCATTACCCTTAACCAATATGATAAGGAAGGATGTACCTTTTGTCTAGGATGATATATACCAACGTGCCTTTCAGCTATTGAAGGAGAAACTGATGAGTGCACCAATTCTAGTGCATCCTGAGTAGGGGAAAGGTTACATAGTTTTTTGTGATGCATCGTAGAATGGTTTGGGGTGTGTGCTAATGCAGGACAAGAATGTGATATATTTTGTGTCACGACAGTTGAAGAAGCACAAGAAGAGCTATCCTACCCATGATCTAGAGTTGGATGTGGTGGTTCATGCTTTGAAGACCTGGAGACACTACATGCATGGTGAGAAATGCCAAATTTTCATAGATCATAAGAACTTGAAGTATATCTTTTCATAACAGGAGTTGAACATGCGAAAGAGGTGTTGGATAGAGTTAATCAAGTATTATGATTGAACAATTGATTATAGCCTAGGAAAGGTGAATGTCATGGCATATGCACTGAGTAGAAAAGCTTCTTCAACATCATCAGTGGGCAGTGCACAATTGAAATCTTTGGTGTGTCATAAGAGAGACATGTTGGTATCCTTGCATCCGATAAACGTGAAGCTAGAGGTGTCCATGCTAGTTGGGATGTTGGAACAGTTGTAGGTCAAGCCCACATTGAGACAATAGATCAAAGAGGTACAACAGGTTGATACTGTAATATAGCAAATAAGATCAGAGTTTAGTAGTAAGAAGTGTGATGGCTTCCACGAGGCTATGACGACACAGTTTGTTACCACAATATGGTTCCCGATGTGGATAGTTTGAGAAAGATGGTTATAGAAGAGGCTAAATCTTAGATGTATGATATGCACCCAAGTAGAACCAAGATGTACCGTAATCTTAAAGAATTGTATTGGTGGCCTAGCTTGAGGCGGGATGTAGCTGAGTTCATGGCCATGTGCGCATTGTGTCACCAAGTCAAGGCAGAGCATGAAAGGCCTACAGGGAAGTTGTAGCCATTACCCATACCATAGTGGAAGTGGGATCATGTCACAATGGACTTTGTGGTTGGTTTTCCTAGGACAAACAAAGGTCATGATTTCATTTGGGTGATAGTTGACTGGTTGACGGAGTCGACACACTTCTTGCCTATGAAGACGACATTATCAGTAGAGAAGCTCGCTCAGATCTACATGAATGAGATAGTGAATTTGCACGGTATCCCAACTACTATCATTTTAGTTAGAGGTCCTCAGTTCACAAGTCACTTTTTGAGAGCGCTTGCACACAACATTGGGTATGAAATTTAGTTTTAGCACTGCTTTCCACCCACAGACAGATGGTTAGTTTTAGAGTACCATACATACCTTGGAGGACCTATTGAGGGCTTGTGTCTTGTAGATTTTGGGAGTTGGGACATCAACCTCAGTCTGATAGAATTTTCCTATAATAATAGTTATCAGAGGAACATCTACATGGCACCATACAAAGCATTATATGGGAGATGTTGTAGGTCTCTATTGTGTTGGTATGAGACATGTGAATATCATCTTCTTGGTCCTTAGCTAGTGCAGTAGACAATAGAGAAGATCAAAGTGATTTAACAACAGTTGAAAGCAGCCCAAGATAGGAAGAAGTCGTATGCTGATAACTGTCAGAGACGCTTTGAGTTTCAATTGGGGACATGGTGTATCTCAAAGTCTCTCATTGGAAGGGTGTTTTAAGGTTTGGGAAGAAGGGAAAGATGTCTCCCCAGTATATGAGACCTTATCATGTGGTGGCACATGTTGGCAAGTTGGCCTACATGTTGGAGTTTCCACCTGAGTTGCATAGGTTGCATGTAGTGTTCCATGTGTCTACATTGAGGAAGTACCACCATGATACCGAGTTGGTTTCAAAGCCAGTGGAGGTTGAGCTTGATGAGGACATGTCTTATGTTGAAGGGCCCATGTTGATCCTTGACAGGAGGGTGAAGAAGTTGAAGAAGAAGGAGATAGTGCATGTGAAGGTTTTGTGACATCACTGTGGCACTGAGGAAGCCATGTGGGATCTAGAGGAAGAGCTGCGGAAGAAGTACCCATCTCTTTTCGCTTAGGATTTCGAGGGCGAAATCCTAGTTAGGGGTTTATGGCTTGTAAGACCCCTAACTTGTGTTTTGGGCTAACCCTATTTGTTTTGGCTTGATGATTATCTTAGAACCTTTCTCTAATCCTTTGATATGATCTTAGAGCATGTGGAGAGCTTAAGCCTCTAGTTTAAGATTGTTTGGATGTTGTCTGAGTTTTTTGTGCTAGTTTTGGTGCAAATTGCAAATTTCCCATTTGAAGGGGTATCCTTGTAATTTTCCACCTATAGAGTGTTCCTTCCTTATATTGTCTCCATGAGGGAGGTTTTGGTGTTGTGGGGTGCCTTGGTGGACCTTAGTTGAGTGGTATCACCCTTAGTGGTGACTAGGATTTTCCTAGGGTTTGGGTGCCTTGACCATTTGACCCTTGTTGGTTTGTTTCAACCTAGGTTGCAACCTAGGGACTGGTTGGAGGTTGTTGTAGTCGAGACACCTCCCCTAGGTATGGTTGTTGTGATCGAGATGGTCTTGCGTGTCTTGGGTTAAGATGGGTGATCTTGTGAAGAATGTCTCGACCTAGGGTTTGTGGTGACCTTGTGTCACGACCTAGTAGTCCTTAGTGGTGTGTCGCGACCATGGGTGGCTCCCTTGGTGTGTTGTGGTCACAACATGAGGGTTTGGTGGCCTAGGTGATTGAGATCCAACCTAGAGTTTATCACCATCTCTTTCATGTGATCTTTATGTGGTTGCATGTTAGTTTCTTGAGCGGGCAAGTGTCCCTTTGGGGCCTTCTTTCATTGACACCTCATCCCTTATCCTACCTCTCTTTTCCTTTGCTTTATAAACCCTCTTCTCTCCATGAAATTAATATTTTCCAACCATCCTCTTTCCCCTTCCTTTCTTGTACGATCCTAGAGCTTGGTGGAGAAAGAAGGATCTGTTCTTGGTGCTTTGGTGGTTGTCCAATCCTTGCATGTGGTGTTTGTGGTGATCCTTGGTAATCTTCAACCTTGGTGAGTGATTATCATCCTTGTTAATGTTTTCTTTGGATCTTCTAACCTACCTTCTTCATTTTTCTCAAATCTAGATCATTTTATGACATGGTGGTCATTTTTGAGAGTAAGCTTCTCATCACAAGGGTAATAGGCCCTGTTTTGACAAGGCAACACCCAAGTGAGAGAGAGAGTTTCTTCTCTCTTTTCCCCCTTCTTTCTTTTGGTTTGGCCTTGCAATTTTTTCCCTCTCTCTTGAGCTACCCTTTTACCTTGGTGTTTCCTCTTTCTTGAGGTGCTTTTTTGGCCGAAAGTGGAGCCTTTGGTAGATCTTGATCTTCTTTAGTGATCGTGTTCTTGGAGTTTGCCTACCTTGGAGTTGATCTTCTTTAAGGTAGATTATATAACTCTTAACCTCCTCTAATTTTGCACTCTTTATGCTTGCATGTTACTATTTTCTCTCTCTAAAGGTTTCCTTAACATGTGAATGGATGTTGATAGACTTTAGAACTTGGATGATGTTAAGATCATGCTTTCTTCAGATGTAATCCAAAACCCTAATTCCTTTGTACCAATTTTGGTGTTAGGGGTACGTGATGGTTTTCCTTCCTTTCTTGACCTTAATCGAGTTCCATGCATGATGATAGAGTGTTTTAGTGATCTATGAATTTTTGGTGGTGATGATCTTGGTTTCTATCCCGTGTTGATATTCCTTTTTATGATGGTTTCATGAAGTTTATTTTAGGGTTTGATGTCCGTTTTGCATGAGGTTTTTCCTCTATGGTGATGATGAGTTTTCCCTTGTTGGATAACATGTTATAGTCACGAATTTATCTCTATTTTGACCTTGGTTTGATTGTGTTTTTTGGTCTTGGTGACAGCATGGCCTTAGTAGTCACCATGACATGTTATGTCTTGAGTCGTGACATCCCTTTAGCTTGAGATTTTGGGTCGCAGTCATAACACAGTGTTTGCCCTAGTTTTGGCCGCGGTCGTAATGCCCTGTTTGCCATGGTTTTGGTCACAGTCATAACACCACATTTTGGTTTTAGGGTCAAGATGGGTCTACTCTTTGGATGTCATGGTCGTGTCATCTTGGTTGGTCATAACCCATGAGCTATTTCAATTGGGATGCCCTAGTTGTGGGTTGTTCTCTCCTACCTTGACTTGGTAGGACCTTGCTTCTATTTTGCATGAACTATTACTCCTATGTTGAAGACAAACCATGTCCTTGTCGCGGTCGTGACATGCATATGGTTGGTGGGCATAGCATCCCTTCTTCTTGGGGTGGCCGCGACCTGGTTGCATGAGTTGTCATGGCATATACATGATGGGTGGTCGAGAGGCATGCTTGATCACATAGTTGATATATTTTCGTGAGTAATGTATAAGCCATGTAGAGTGCTTATTGGATGATGTCTAATCACCCCTACCTATGCTCCAAGATAGTGGGAGGTGGTGCTCCTTGGGTTTGGTGTTTGTATTTAGCTTTAAATCCTAATCTACTATAGTGTGGATCCCTAACCCCAAATGAGAATGTGACATGTTTGTTTCTCTATCTTGAAATGGTCATTATAGTATGATAATTTCTCTCTCTTGTTTATAAGACTTAACCTTGCATGTGATATGTATGTCATGTCTTGTGTATGATATGGTGATGATTATGTGATACAAGGTGGTGCTTATGTACATCTATGTGGAACAATGTAGTGTTAAATATGCATGGCTTAATGTAATTGGTTCTATGACCTAGTGATGGATTAATGCCTATTGAGAAGTGATATCTTCAAGTGATGTGACTACTGGATTGATATCCCATGATGGTATGTAACTTTGGTGATCTCCTTGGGAATGGTAGAGCAATGAGTATCATGTGATGGTTTTGTGACAAGCTCACACTTTGTACATTTTATATCTTCTGAAGTTGTAATATACCCTATTGCTTGTAGAGTTTGTTCTAGTTTTATACATTGTAACTTGATTTATGCTAAAAGTCACCCAATTGGCTAACTAATCAAGTGAAACCTAATCATGTAGTTTGCCCTGTGCCATAGATCCAATTCTAGTATCAGCTTTATTTTTTGGATTGGTGAAATGAGTTTAACTCTGAGCACGCATTTTGGAATATGCGGGGGTGCAAGTCGAGTATCTCCTTGCATCCACAATTACAGGTTGTGTGAGACGGCCATTCGTGAGATGACCTCCTTGTGATATGGATGGCCATCAATGAGCCACTCCTTTTAAGAACGACCATGTGTGAGCCTATTCTTCTAGTGTCATTACCTGTACCAAGGTGGGCTAGGTGTTTTATATGGATGTCTATGCATGGAACGATCCTTTTGTGACCATGTGTCACTCTTTTGTAGTTGACTAGTATGTCTCTGTGGTGTTCTCTTGTGCTGACCAAGAGGTGCTGAAGAGGTTATGGATTCGATCTCTTCCATAGACCTTGTATGGCACTGTCGGTTTCCCTTCACAGGGGGCGGTTGGATTTCAGTGGTAAGACTCAAATCCTTGGGGCATAATAAAAGATGTAATACATCCGTGTAACATATGTGCTTAGGGTGACATACGTCTCACATTGGTTGAAGCCTTTGCCTTATCCTGTTATTGATTTCTCAAATTATAAGATGGTAAGAGAAGTCAATTGTTATACATGTTCTTCATATTCCTTTTTAGAATATAACTTGACCTACTATTCAGTGGGTAGCTATCTAGTCTTGTTTTATCTACTTTACCTGTTGAATACATATCATTTAGTTAAATTTTCTCAATCTATTTAGTATGTTGATTTACCTGATTAGCTTATGTGTGCTTTAATAGAGTTGGCAAAATGTTATATATCTCGCTGGGACATTTGGTCTCACCCCGTGGGTTTCCACATCTTTTCGGTGACCACACATGAAGAGGTAGATGTTGTGCAGTTGAGGATGAGCAGCAGTAAGAGTAGTAGCTGATAAGGTTGGGTGTGTTGCTAGTCTTTTGGTGCTAGAGTCCAATAGTTGTCCCTATACACTCGGGTCCTTGGGGTGTTTTTCTTTGAGATATTTTTTGAATATGTGATTGATATGAGGTTTTGGCCTGTGTGCCATGGTTGTGTAGTTATGACAGTTGTACTTGTATATATATGTGGAATTAATATCTTGTGTAATAGGATGATGACAAGAATGTTGATATGCAGTGATTTAAGTGCCACGTGACTTGTTCTGCCTGCGTGTGGTAGGCCTTGTGGACTCATATGTAATAAGTTTTTGTCTTATGGTGCTTTAATGAAAAGAGTTTTAATTACCTGTTTTTTCTGGCAATCTGCTTGCTTAGTGTTGTTTCACAGTTTGGTTTTGAGTAATCTCGTTTGTGGTGCATCGGGACATCACATATGTGAGGTCCTATTGATGACTCATATGAAATCAACCCTAAAGTCTTCATGTGAGTGTAAGATAGGGTTTTGGGTGGATAGGGAAGATCTAAATCTTGATTTACATGATATCTAAGTACTTGTACATTATATACTTGTACAAGTTTTTACATTGAGTACAATCATAAAAATACTAAACATTTAAGTGAATTAATTTTCAACTATCCACTTAGTATGATCTCCTCATTTTCTTGAACCCTAGAATAATCAAATAGCATGTCAGATCCACAAGAATGAAATGTTTTTCATAATAAAAAAAAGGGTATGCTAATGTCCAATTTAGACAAAAATATCATGATATCTCCCTTTGTTTCATTTTGGATCTTTACATCTCATGAAAGGAAACAATACTCGATGTTCACATCATAGTTGTGCAACATATCCCACAAGAAAAACAAATCAAGTTTACCAACTACACCTTGTGTTTCCTTCTGTGCAAAAACACACGTGCTGAAAAGGTGGTGAATGTAGCAAAAATTCAAATTGGACACGAGACACTTGTGCATTAGCAAGATTGTAGGAAGTCTCCTAAATGATTTGGCCCCAGAAAGTGATGGGCTCAAATTGTTCTGACATTATGATAATGTCATCATAATCAAATTCTATCAAGTTGCAAAATCACTTGAAAGTCAGTTTGAAGGGTTTGTTCATCAATCAAAATGAAATCAGGATAAAAGATTCATGTTTATCAGAAGGGACTTCTGTTGCTTTGAAGGTCAATAATTTTTTTTAATTTAGGTGAGGGTATGTGGCAGCACAATTAAAACAACGTAAGCCCATGCCAAGAAAATAATTCATTCCTTTGCTTCATTGGGAATGTCTAGTCTGTCCATATCCTTGTTGTGCGCAAAAACTGGTTAAGATAACTCTACAAGAGGCAAGGTGGAAGAAAATGACATCTTCCTCTACATTTAGCATGAAGCACACCATGGAGACATAGGGTGCATTGGAGGAAGATGCCTTGAGGTTGAAACAAGCTATCTTTGCAAAAATATTTGTTCTCAATATTTTATAGTTGCTGGAAGAATCCACACGACAAAGTAGGTCGGTCACACAACGTGTTGATTATCCTTCTTCGTCAACATGTACTTAGACAAATACAACGCAACGAGGAGCATTACGGTGTGTTGTGACAGAAGAAACACATGTCCAATTTAAGAAATGGGCATGACGTGGATGAGGTCTTCATGGCTTGGACATCAGATGTTCTTGGGATGTTTGTGCTTCAATCCACAGACGATGGATGTTGGAGGTCGGTGACACTTATCCTTCTTCTGTGAGGTGATGAGGTGCAAGTGGAAATTGATGGAGCTAGTATGATTTGATGGGATGTTGCTGTTGGAGATGTGGCAGTCTGGGGTGAGATACAGAGGATGATGGTGGCACCACGGCGTACGTCTACACAGAGGTACATGACGTGAGGGGCCGAATTCACAAGGTGAGTTAAGAGGTGGATCCACTGCGAAGAGGTGGATCCACTGCGTGAGTTCAAGATGAAGTGAACTGATTCCAGGGTTCAGGACACTTAAGCCATATGGAGACACGATGTAATGGATAATGACACATCATAACGGAAGGGCAAACCTCCCCAATTTTGTAGAACACACTGTAACGACAGGCTACATGGCGTAAGGGGCCAAGTTTATCAAAAACTTGAAATTTCCTTTGCGATCTTCACATGGCGTGGCTAGAGATCACACGACGTAAGGATGGTTCCTTATGAAATTTGGGGACTTTTCTCCCAAAATACACACAGCGCAGCAGACGCCAACACAACATAATGGCATATTTCTGTAAAAACTTCAATCTTCATCAAATAATTTAACACGCCATATGGGGTGGTCCACACACCCTGTTGTTGAAGTTTCTATAGTATTGAATTTCTTTAATCTTGGCAATACTGTGTTATTGATGCACACAACGTAAGGACCAATCCGTGTAAGGTTATGTGAATTTGAGAAATACCATACATACCATGTGGACTTGTCTACACATTGTGTTGGACCATGCATTTTTCATATCTTGCTCTTCCTTGTTCTTTCCAATAAAAACAATCATCGCCTGCAAAATATAAGTTATTACTTAATGTTCCCACGTAAATCCACTAATGTAACACAGTAAGGTCTTATTCAGAAGCAAGTAACTTACTATACAACAATAAAGGAAATAACACAAAGGAAACTATCTAAATGTGGGCCGTCTCCCACAAAAACCTTCAGTTTAAAGTCCAAAAGTAGACTTGATTCTTCATCAGCAAATTTATATGAGAGAGCATGATTCTCCTGATTCTATATTCTCTCCTTCAATGTAAAGCTTGCAGCATTGTCCATGGACCTTGACTTGCTTTGAAGATCTACTGCTTTGTATGGATAAACTTTCAAGACTAGGAAAGGTTCAAACCACTTGGATCTAAGCTTCCCTAGAAACAGTTTGAGTCTTGTGTTGAACAACAATACTTGTTCTCCTTCAACAAAGCCTCTTCTTGTGATCTTCTTTTCATGCCATGCTTTAGATCACTCCTTATAGATATTTTCATTTTCATATGCGTCAAGCCTGAGATCCTCAAGCTCTTGAAGTTGTAATAGCCATTTTCCACCTAATTTCTTCATGCCAAAATTAAGTAACTTGATGGCCCATAGGGCTTTATGCTCTAGCTCCAAAGGGATATGGCAAGATTTTCCATAGATAAGCTTGAACAATGTGGTACCAATGACTGTCTTGTATGCAGTTCAAAATGCCCAAAGAGAATCATCTAGCTAAGTGCCCAATCTTTCCTTGAGCTTGAAATTGTCTTATCAAGGATTTCCTTAGTTGTCCATTGGATACTTCAATAAGTCCATTTGTTTGAGGGTGATATGGAGTACATATTTTATGTGTCACTCCATACTTGGTGAGACAATTGTTGAATTGTTTCTAATTGAAATGTGTCCCTCCATTTGAAATCACATCTCTTGGAACTCCAAAACTAAGAAAAATAACTTTCTGAAATGGCATAAGAACTGACTTATCACCAGGAGTTTGGGTAGGGATGTACTCTACCCATGTTGATATATAACCACAGGAGACCAATATGTATTTGTAACCACAAGAGGATGGAAAGTGGCCCATGTAGTCAACATCCCATACATCAAATACTTCAATCTCTAGAATGAAGTTGATATGCATTTTGTCTCACTTTGATATCCCACCGGTCTTTTGGCATTTGTCACATCCTTTTACATAAGTAGGGACATCTCAAAATAAGGTTGGCCAATAAAATATAGCATGAAGGATCTCCGTAGTTGTCTTCTTTTTCCCAAAGTGACCTGCGTAGGAAAAAGAATGGCATCAAAAAATAACACTCGATATCTCATCCTCAGCTACACACCACCAGATCAATTTGTTAGTTCCTTGATTGAACAACATTGGGTCGTCCCAATAATAAAATTTGACATCATGCATGAGTTTCTTCTTTTGTTGTTAGGTAAGATCAGGTGGAAGATGCCTTGTGGCAAGAAAATTGGTGATGTTCACAAACCATGCTACTTGTGGTGTGTCAACTGCATTCATTCTCTCTATTGGAAGGTAATCATCAATAGGCAGTGTATCCTTTGCATATGTAGTCACTCTAGAAATGTGATAAACAACATTGTTTTTAGTTCCCTTCTTGTCCTTGATCTCAAGATCAAATTCTTGACACAACAAAATCCAACAAATCAAGCATGGTTAAGCGTCCTTCTTGTTCAACAAGTACTTGATGGATACATGGTCAGTATAGACCATAACTTTGGATCCCACTAGATACTAGAGAAATTTTTTGAAGGCATATACTATGTCTAGCATCTCCTTCTCAGTTGTGGCATAGTTTATCTAGGCCTCATCAAGTGTCTTACTAGCATTGTGGATAACATGCAACAAGTTGTCCTTTTGTTGACCAAGTACAATGTCGATGGCATAGTCGCTTGTGTCGCACATAAGTTCAAAGTGTGCATCCTAATCGAACGGTTGAATGATTAGAGATGAAATGAGAGCATCCTTAAGCATTTTGAAGGCGGCTTGATATTCATCATTGAACATAAAATCAACATCCTTTGCAAGTAATGAGCATAATTTCGTAGCTATCTTGAAAATATCTTTGATGAACTTCCTGTAAAATCATGCATGGACAAGAAAGGTATGAACATCTTTGACATTTGATGAGGTAGAAATTTTCTCTGTTGCTTCCATATTTGCTCTGTCAACTTCAATACCTTTGTTAGAAATTACATGGCCTCATAGTACTCTAGATTGTACCATAAAATGGCACTTCTCCCAGTTTATTACTAGGTTAATCTTTTTATAGTTCTCAAAGACTTTAGATAAATTAGACAAATAATCATCAAAAGAGTTTCTATAAATACAAAAAGCATCCATATAAACCTCCATTGTATGCTTGATGAAATCATAGAAAATAGCCATCATAAAGTGTTGAAAAGTTGTTGGTTCATTACAAAGACCAAATGTCATCTATAAGCATATGTGCTATAGGTGCATGTGAAAATCATCTTTTCCTAGTGTGGTGGATAAATTGAAATTTGAAAGAATACAAAATACCCATCGAGATAACAATAGTAGGAATGATTGGCTAATTTCTCAAGCATTAAATCAATGAATGACAATGGAAAATGATCCTTATGGGGTTGCCTTGTTCATACTTCTATATTCTATACACATGCTCCATCCTGTGGCTACATGGGTTTGAAGCAATTCATCATTACTGCCTTTGATAATAGTTTCACCGCCCTTTTTGGGTATTACATTAATAGTACTTACCCAGGGGCTGTCACTTATAGGGTAAATGATCCCTACATCTTTTAACTTAAATATTTCCTTTTTAACAACCTTGAGCATATTTTGATTTAAACGCCTAGGATGTTCTACAAAAGTCTTGGCATCTTCCTCTAGATTAATTCTTTTCATGAAAATGGAGGGGTTTATGCTTTTGAATTGTTGATCGAATAACCAATTACTTCATTATGCAAACACAATTCAATTAGCAATTTGATTTCTTGTTCGTCGGTTAAACCAACATTTATGATGACAAGAGATGTAGAATCAAGGTCAAGAAAAGTATACCTTATACCTAGTGGAAGGGGTTTGAGTTCTATTTTGTTATCCTGGGTGAACTCGCAAGAGTCACCTTTCAATGGTGAAACATATTCATGGGACATATGCGGACTAGAAATGGAAACAACATCTAAAATTTTTCTAGCCATGACGGTGTGCAATTCACTTTCCTCACAATAGTCAACAACAAAATTAGAAAAATGTGTGTCTTCCTCCAAAAACCTATCAATACAATCAACTAGGTAGATATTCTCTATTTTATTTAGAGTCTTCATTGCGACTAAAATAGAGAATTTCATTATTTCCCCTCCTACTCTAAGAGTGATATTGCCTTATCGTACATTGACTATGCGATTAGCTATGTGGTGGAAGGGTCTTCTAGAAAGGATAGGATTGGATGGAACTTCATTCATATCTAACACAACAAAATCACAAGGAATAAAGAACTTGCCCACTTGAATGGGTACATCTGCAACAATTCCTATCAGACACTTGATGGTGTGATCTATCAATTGCATGTTCATCTTGGTTGGATTCATATCTCCAATGCCGAGTTGATCCCATCATGTAAATGAAATGAGGCATATGTTGGCATCAATGTCAACTAAACCTTTATCAAATGTTGTATCACTAATCTTGAATGGAAGTGTGGAGGCACCTTGATTATAAAGTTTCTCCAGTAGTCTATTTTGAATTATGGAACTCTTCCTTTCAGAATGCATAACGGTTTCAACTCGGTCAGTCCTCCTTCTCTTGATTAGGATGTCTTTCAAAAACTTTGCATATGAAGGCATTTCAACAATGACTTCAACCAATGGAAGGTTGACATGTAGTTTATTGAGAATCTCCATAAATATATAAAATTTAACATCCTATTTATTACGTATAGAACTTTGGGGAAAAGGAACAGTAGGCTTGTAGGATGGTTGTTCTTAAATAATATTTTTCTTCCTTTTCTTTTCTTTATCATCATCTTCTTTTTCATCATCAACATTCTTTTCATCTGTTGAAAATGGTCTTTGAATAACATTCCCACTCCTCAAAGAAATGGACTTGCATTCATGTGGATTCATCTCTGGTTGGCTTGGCGGTGAACTGGAAGAGGCTTTTTGATTTGCTAGAGCATGTTGGGCAATCTGATTTTCTAGCATATTTGCATTAGTAGTAAAGTCATCTACCTTAGAAGAAAGTTGAGTGAAAGCATCTTTTAGAAGTAACCCATGTGCGTTGAGTTTGTCATTTTTCTATATTTGCATTGACACAAATGTCTCGAGCATGCTCTCCAAACTTGACTTAGGTGGAGGTAGATTGCAATTTTTGTTGTTGTTGTTGAATCTCGGCATCTGGTTATTGTTCATGGGTTGTCGGTTGCCTACTTGTTGTTCCTAATTTTTGCCTTGGTTCTATTGATGTTTATGTCGATAATGATTTTTGATTTTTAGGATTGTTGTTCCTGTAGGAAAATTTTGGGTGATCTCTCCATCCCAGGTTATAGGTGTTGGAGTAAGGATTGTAGAGTTGCTTATTTGGAAAGATCCTTACTACATTAGCTTGGACAGGCACCTATCCAACATTCATCTGTGGGGAAACCAAGAAGAAGAATTATGTCGGGGAGCTCCACATGCATCACACACTTGCTTACCTACTTGGATGGATTGTGTACTCACCTTTCCAAAATTCAGTGACAAAGCATCAATTTCAGTTGCAATAAGATCAACTACGTCTGTAGTGTGCTTTCCACTTGACTTGTCAGTAGTGCCACTTAATGAGAAGGGTTGGTTGGTTCTTTCTGAGCTCCACTGGCAATGGTTGAGTGCCATATCTTCTATGATTTCATATGCCTCCCTGTAGGATTTCTTCATAAGGGATCAATTTGCAGCAACATCCACAGTCATATGGGTATTGTAGAATAACCCATTGTAGAAAGTTTGTAGCAATGGCCAGTTCCTCAAGCCATGGTGAGGACAAAGGCATTTTAGATCCTTAAATATATCCCACATATCACAAAGTGTTTCACCTTCCTATTGCTTAAAATTTTGTGAGCTATCTCCTCAATTGAGCAGTCTTCCTAGGAGGAAAGTACTTAGCAATGAAACTGTGGCGACACATCCCGCTATCACATAGACAACGAGGTGCCACACGAAAACGTGCAGAAAACACCATAAACCACCTCTTACCAAAAACACGGGGTAATTAAAACTGATTTCGACAAATAGATAAACTAAGAAACTATTACATTAAGATCCTCATCCTTCAAGAAAACATGTTATATAAACATTTACAAGCCTTGATACATGTTCACAGCTTAACAAATCAGCTGTATTGTCATCACATGAGTTCATCACCTATTTATACATACATAACGACCACATCCGGCCAGCAGTAGGATATACAAAACATCATCAACTATACATCGTAAAACAATGTCAAAACGCCTCTGAGGACCTGAGAGTACATGGATGACTCTAAGATTCTACTACAAAATGACCAAAACAGCAGCATATCCATCTCTTACCTTCTACTGCTCATCTTGCTGCTCGGCCGCAATCCCACGACCACCACCACGTCTAGCGTGAACACCTAAAATGGTTGTAAACCAACGGGGTGAGACACACAGTCCCAGCGAGAAACATAACTCCCCATCGAAACCATAAAACCTCAGAAAGATTAAAGCAACAATAGCAGAAAACTGATAAAATGTATAATAAAAGTAGTCTATAGAGCAAGGTGGTTATTACCATCGAGCTTATCAAGAGGTATGGAAAGCATATAACCAAGTATTTCTTTATAGAACATGATTGACAAGATAAGATTTATAAAATCTTACCACATAACATAAGGGACGTATAAGTAACTACAATGTATAACAAGATCAACTACACAAGCAAGGCCTCAACCAATGTTTCATGTTTTGCCTTAAGCAATAAATACTATTTGGTTGGATTACGTGTTATTATGCCCTGAGGAAGTGACCGTACCGCTCAAATCCAACCTTCGGTTCTGAAACCCATGTCGGTGCCATACAAGGTTAATGGAAGAGCCAGACTCCACGACCTCCCACCTTGTGGTCAGTGCACGAGAACCAAAGCAGGATTGTAGTTTCATGCTTAAGTGGCCTCAACCACAGGGTTAGCTCCCACAGGCTACCCTTTCTCTAGCCCGCCTTGGTACAGGTCTCGGCACTAGTATATCTGAGCCACGGGCCAGTTCACTGTGCTCCCTAAGCCATGAACACATTCATGCTCTATCACACTGAGCCATGGGCCTGTTCACCATGCTCTTATACACATCTTGAGTCTACAACCAAAGTTGCACTCTAACCTCCTCATTTCTGGCTAGGAGAAACCAAACATATTCAATAATATGCGCTTCCAGGTTAACCCGCAGGAGAACCTATTTCACCATCACCAGCTATTGACGATGATGGTTCTATGGCCAGGGCAAACTACATGATATGTTCCATTGTAAATAGTTAGTATATTTTAAGTGGATTGTTGAGGCAACCAGGTTATAACACATACCTAACATTAAGTTACCTTGTTATCACCACCATCACAATATCCCGGGATCTCAATCCCTCATCACAAGAAACCACCGCCTCATAAGGCATTTCATCACTGGGGATACCAATCCCAAATCTCATCATCATAGGATAAGACCTCAACTAGGCACTTTAGCCAAACTTAGGTTCTCAGACCTAAACACATTATATTGGTGATGCAAGTTATCTCATCAACAAAAGTGACCATCAATGTAGTGTTATTCAAACATATATACCTCATAGCCCTTTACTTGGCTATGCATCCGCATGAAACACCTGCATGGTTAGTATACACAATCATAGAGATAATTGAATCCATCAAGGATTAACAGAAGGATCATATTATCAAGTATAGGGCAACATTGGTGACTATACACTTTATCATTCATGCCTCATACCTGTAACCATAGACATGGGTCACATCATCATGTGAAGCAACTCATATACTTCCAAACTTGTCATTTACTCATCATTATATATACATGATTTCAAGATGATCATAAACACATGTAATATTATGTCATTAGAGTTTCAGATATGTCATGCTTACATATGAGCGTTCCACTATATCAATTACCTCACTATTATCAAACATGTAAAATGGTTCACAAACCATAAACCATAATTCTTATCAACAAGAAAGAGATTGCGTGATAAAGATCTAGCAGATGGGTTTTCGGGAGGAACATGCCCCTCACTAGAAGTACCCACTACCCTCACAAGAAGTGTGATGGGCAGGGCACCCTCACTAGAGATGGTATCAGGTAGGGTAACTTCTTTCATGTCGCCCAAGTGTACTAGCCACATATCAGCCAAGCACTTTAGCCACATATCGGCCAAGAACTTTAGCAAGGATGTCGGGCTACCACCTCAAGGTGTATCAGGTAACCATGTCGTGCAACCATGGGTGTCGTGCATCCATGGGTGTCATGCATCCATGGGTGTCGTGTTAGGGTTACCATATGTCACTACATCGGGCATCACCACCTAACCATGATGCCCAATACAAGGCTAACCTACTGAGCTCCATAACGTTCAAGGTATATCGGGCACCAAGCCACTACCCAAGCTAGGTGTGTCGAGCAGGGCACCCAACAAGGCATAACGCCCAACACACAAAGGTATCGACCAACAACCAAACTCATCTAGGCACAACGGCTAAGGGTGCAGCTCAAACGGGCAGCAAAGGAAAGCCTATCGTTCAACCAAGCTAGCCTTATCCTATCGGCCAAAACACAAGGCAAGGACCAAGGTATATCGCCCAACACAACCTCATCATATCGACCCAGAACTCTAGTCCAAGGGAGGGTATCGGGCAGCACCATCCCCAAGCCATATCGTGTAAGATACAACCCTACAAGACCGACATCAACCTCAAGCACAAGGGTACCAAACCCTAGATTGATCAAGAAGATCGGCTCACCTCTCAACAACCAAGAGAGAGGGTTTTGCACAACCTCTATCACAACTTGGGCAACCACAAGGATCAACCTCAACGTAGATCTACATCTTCCAAAAAGCTCACCTCTCAAATCCATGGTGAGAGGAGGGTGTTGCTCAAGCAACTAGAACACATGCTCACCTCTCAACTTAAACGAGAGAGGGGTATTGCTCATATTACTAAAGCTCAAGCTCACTTCTCTAGACCAAGGAGGGAAATGAGTGTTGCTCAACAAGGAAACCCTAAAACATAGTTCGGCCAACTGGGTGCAACTAAGCCAGAAGCTTATCTTAGAACATACATGGCCGATTATGATCATAAGAAAGCATACACGAATATAGAAGGAAGTAATATGATTAGAGTTAGGAGTTATGTAACCCACCTTAAGCAAGCTCCAAGCTCCTAGCACCAAGCACACCTTCGGCCACCTCAAGAGTAAAAAGAAGAAGACTCCAAGATAAGGATCGGCCACCAAGCTTTGCAAAGGGAGAGGTGTCATGCAACCAAAGGGAAGGGGAAACTAAGGAACTAAAGGGATCCTTAGCAAGAGAAAGGGAACATATATAGTAGAGGATGGAGGAGAAACCAAGGTAAGACAAGGCAAGGTGTCGCCCACCTAGGGACACTTGTCCATGGGAAATGCCACCTCTCTAACTTGCCTTAAATACATGTCCAAGGCCATTGCCACATGCAAGCATCAAGCCCCAAGTGTCCACTAGTGGTGACACAAAACGAGGTCAAAGGGGTCCATGGCCGACACACCCCAACACCATGCCTGACACACTTCTCTGTTCGACACACCCATGGCCGACACAACCATGGACGACACACCTATGGCTGACACAAGGTCCAACAAGGTCAAGCAAGTCACAACAAGGCCCAACAAGGCTCATCCAAGCCCAAAGCAACTCAAGCAACGAGCCCAACCCTTCCTCTCAACACTAGAGGAAGCAAAGAGAGAGAAGAACACTTCTCAAGGTGTCAGCTTGCCCACAAACCCTAAACTTGGGTTAATTGCAAGTAGCACCTCCAACACACAACAAGCACAAACAAACCCTAATCACCACTGAGGGTGATTAGCAAGTAACTAAGCACCAGGGTTAAGCAAAGCAAAAAGGATAAGCCCTAAATGGAGGTCAGGGTCCTTACAAGCTATAACCCTCTACAAAGGGATTTCATCCTCGAATTCCGAAGAGAAAAATGAGGGATACTTCCTCCTCATCTTTTCCTCAAGCTCCCACGTGGCTTCCTCAACACCACGATGATGCCAAAGAACCTTTACCAGAACCAGGTCCTTCCTCTTCAGCTTCTTCACTCTTCTGTCAAGGATCATCACATGACCTTCCTCATAGGTCACGTCTTCATCAAGCTCAACTTTGATTGGATGTATCACTATCCCTGTATCTGGGTGACTTTTCTTCAACATGATGACGTGGAACACTGGATGTAACCTGTGCAACTCTGGCGGCAGCTCTAACTTGTAAGCTACCTTGCCAACCCGTGCTATTACTGGATATGGCCCCATATACCTGGGTCCTAGCTTACCTGTCTGGCCAAACCTTAGCACGCCTTTCCAAGGTGAGACCTTGAGGTACACTTTGTCTCGCACTTGGAACTCTAAGGGTCGTCGGTGATTGTCTGCATAAGACTTCTGTCTGTCATGTGCCGCTTTCAGCTGCTGTTGTATCACTTTGATCTTTTCTATTGTATGCCGTACTAACTCAGGACCCAAAAGTTGATACTCACCAGACTCATACCAACATAAAGGAAATCTGCACTTCCTTCCATATAAGGCCTCATAAGGAGCCATGTCAATGCTCCGTTGGTAACTATTGTTGTAGGCAAACTCTATCAAACTGAGATGTATATCCCAACTGCCTAGGAACTGCAAAACACAAGCCCGAAGAAGATCCTCCAAAGTCTGAATAATCCTTTCAGACTGTCCATCTGTCTGTGGGTGGAAAGCGGTGATGAACCTCAACTGTGTTCCTAACGCTTTATGCAACTGTTCCCAGAAATGACTCGTGAACTGAGGACCTCTGTCGGAAACTATCATTGCTGGTACACCGTGCAAACATACTATCTCATCTACATATACTTGAGCGAGCTTCTCGGCTATATACGTTGTCTTCATAGGTATGAAATGGGCAGACTTTGTCAATCTGTCCACTATCACCCAAATGGAATCATGATTCTTAGTTGTTCTTGGCAGACCAACCATGAAATCCATGGTTATATGATCCCATTTCCACTACGGTAATGGCAGGGGTTGTAACGTACCTGTCGGCTTCTGATGCTCAGCCTTGACTTGTTGGCATACCGCACATCTAGCTACAAACTCGGCTACATCTTTCTTCAAGCCAGACCACTGATACATGTCTTTCAGATTGTGATACATCTTGGTGACTCCTGGATGCATAGCATACATCGATGTGTGTTCTTCCTCGAGCACTAGCTTCCTCAGATCATCAACATCAGGGACCACCATCCTATCATGATAGCAAACTAGTCCATCCTTAGACTCATGGAACCCATCATGCTTTTTGTTGCCGAGCTCTGACCTGATCAACTGCATTGTATCATCTGTTTGTTGTGCGTCTTTGATCTTCTGTCTCAGCGTAGGCTTGACTTGCATTTGTGCCAAAAGTCCTGCTAACAAGGAAACTTCCATCTGCACACTCATCTGCTGCAAGGAGACAAACATATCCCGTCTATGGCATACCAAGGAACTCAACTGTGCCCCTTTTGTGGGAAGAGAAGAAGACTTTCAGCTAAGCGCGTCAGCTACCACATTCACCTTACCAGGGTGATACTCAATGGTGCATTCATAATCATTGATTAGCTCCATCCAACGACACTGTCGCATGTTTAGCTCACTTTGCGAGAAGATGCACTTCAAATTCTTATGATCTGTAAAGATCTGACACGCTTCCCCATAAAGATAGTGTCTCCAAATCTTTAACGCATGAACCACCGTTGCCAACTCCAAGTCATGAGTCGGATAGTTATCCTCATGTTTCTTAAGATGTCGCGAAGCAAAAGAAACTAAATGATCTTCCTGCATCAGCACACAACCTAAGCCTTTCTTGGAAGCATCATAGAAAACAACATAGCCCTTCCCAGGCTCTAGCAACACTAGCAATGAATCACTAGTCATCTTCTCCTTTAATCTTTCGAAAGCTTCCTGGAAACGATCATTCCAGATAAAAGGTACATCCTTCCTAGTCAACTTTGTCATTGGCAACACGATCACACTGAAGTTATTGATAAACCTCTGGTAGTATCCTGCAAAACCCAAGAAACTGTGAACTTCAGTCGGCGTCTTTGGCTGTTCCCATTCTGCAATGGACTCCACCTTCTTCGGGTCCACTTTAACTCCTTCTGTAGATATCACACGACCCAAGAAAGTTACTTCTTTCAACCAGAACTCACACCTACTAAACTTGGCATACAACTGATGTTGGCGAAGGAGAGTCAATGCTTGTCAAAGATGTCACCCATGTTCTTGCTTGTCCCAACTATAGATCAAAATGTCATCTATAAAGACTACAACAAACTGATCTAGGAACGGACGGAACACTCGATTCATCAGGTCCATGAAAGCAGCAGGTGCATTGGTTAGCCCAAACGGCATAATTACAAACTCATAGTGACCATACCTCGTCCTAAAAGCTGACTTTGGTATGTCATCCGCCTTAATCCTCAACTGATGATATCCAGACCGTAGATCGATCTTTGAAAATAATGCAGCACCACGCAACTGATCGAACATATCATCTATCCTCGACAACGGGTACTTGTTCTTGATCGTGACTTTGTTCAACTGTCGGTAGTCTATGCATAGCCGCATCGATCCGCCCTTTTTCTTAACGAACAAGACTGGAGCACCCCAAGGCGACGTGCTCGATCGGATGAAACCTTTCTCCAACAACTCTTGTAACTGCTTCTTTAGCTCTGCCATCTCTATTGGAGCCATCCTATACGGTGTCTGTGCAACTGGTTGTGTTCCTAGTACCAGATTGATTTCAAAATCAATCTCTCAAGGTGGAAGAACACCGGGGAACTCATCAGAAAACACATCTGCAAACTCTCAGACAATTGTCACCTCTTCAAGGCTAGTACCCTTTGCCTTGGTATCCACAACGTGAGCTAAGAACGCCTTACATCCTTGCCATAGCAACTTTTCTGCCACCATCGCTGACACTAGACATGTCTGAAGAATCTTCCTATCTCCTTGGAAGATCCACTTCTCTCCACAAACATCAAACACTGCCTGCTTGGTACCATAGTCCAACACAACCTTATACTTCTCTAAGGTATCCATCCCAAGGATCACATCGAATCCATGCATATCAAGTGGTATAAGATCCACTTGTATACTGTGTCCTGAAAAAGATAGAATACAAGATGGGCACTCCTCTCAAAGAATCGAGGAACCATCAAGAGTAGTTTCTAACAACAAGCTATCTTTCTTACAGCTAATAGGTAATAGACAGTTTTCAAGCATACTATGGGTGATAAAAGAGTGTGTAACACCCGGGTCAACCAGAACATATATAAAGCAAAAAGAAGACAAATCAGAATGAAATAACTCCATCTGACCTGTCACCACTCGCGGGTTGACTATCGCCTCCGGCTGACTCATAGCATAGAATCGAGCCATTGCTTGCTGTACACGTCCTCTGCTTCCTTGAGCAGACGATCCCACTTGCGACGCTTGACCGCATCCTTGCCCTCTGCTACTATTGGGTTGCTGTGTCACTTCAACATCTTTACTTGGGCAATTTGACTTCCAATGCCCGATCTGATCACACAGATGGCGTGACTGGTCTTGTTGTTGTGGCCTAGACTTCCCTATCACTGCTACAGAAGTTGTACTATGTGCCTTAGATGGCGAAGAACCATATCCTCTTCCCTTACTCGGAGACCACTGCGACGATGCACTAGAACCTCTTAACCCAGAAGGTGATGAAAACCTCGACTTCTTGAAGCCACCAAACCTTTGTCCCTGGAACTGAGCAAGCCACTTCTTGGTCATGGCCTCTCTCTTTTCCCTAACTGACTGTTTGATTCTTTAGACAGACTCCACAAGCATGGCAAACCGTTCTCGGTTCTCCAACACAGAAGCAGGTGTTGTTAGCTCAACACTCAGGCCTTTCTCAAAACATCTGATCCGCTCGTCATCTGCCGTTGCCATGTGAGGACAAAACATTAACAGGTCAATGAACTTGGCTTCATACTCGGTGATGTTCATTGCTCCTTGGCGCAGGCGCTCAAACTGGTTGATCTTCTCTTCCAGATACGTCTTCGGAAAGTATCTACTAACGAACTCGTGCCGGAAAACCTCCCAACCGATCACCTCATCGGGTCGCTTCTCCTCCTCGATGGCCCACCAGTGGGCAGCACTACCCTTTAGAAGGTAGATAGCGTGCTTGACTTTGTCTGCTTCGGGGATGTCGAGGATCCGGAAGATCTTTTCAAGACCTGTCAGCCACAGATATGCATCTGCTAGATCATCCATCCCAGCATAGTCTGAAGCTCCGACTCAGCGAAGCTGCTCAAAGGTCTTCCCAATACCCGATGTTTCACCATGGGGAGCATGTGCTCTCGGCAGAGGCACTGGCAATCTCTCTACCATGAGATTCATCATAGCCATCATCTGCCCCAAAAGTTGTTGGTAGGCATGGTTTTCAAGAATGGCTGGGTCAAGTTGGGGAACCTCAGGCACCCGATCTCCATGTGCCTGCCCTCCTGCTCCATCAACTGATGCAACATCGCTGCTCTCGGCAGCATGTTCTTCATGATTTCCAGACATCTTGGCTTTTTCTTCCACTGAGGGCAGAAGATGATTGTAAGAAAATCTGGAAAACTCACAAGAACAGACACAACCTAGTCCTAGATCCCTGTAGACTCAGCAAACCTAGAGCTCTGATACCAAAAACTTGTGGCGACACATCCCGCTATCACACAGACAACGAGGTGCCACACGAAAATGTGCTGAAAACACCATAAACCACCTCTTACCAAAAACACAGGGTAATTAAAACCGATTTCGACAAATAGATAAATCAAGAAACTATTACATCCAGATCCTCATCCTTCAAGATAACAGGTTATAAAAACATTTACAAGCCTTGATATGTGTTCACAGCTTAACAGATCAGCTGTCTTGTCATCACATGAGTTCATCACCTATTTATACATACATAATGGCCACATTCAGGCAGCAGTAGGATATACAAAACATCATCAACTATACATTGTAAAACAACATCAAAATGCCTCCGAGGACCTGAGAGTACAGGGATGACTCTAAGATTCTACTACAAAATGACCAAAACATCTACATATCCATCTCTTGCCTTCTACTGCTCATCTTGCTGCTCGGCCGCAACCCCACGACCACCACCACGTCTAGTGCGAACACCTAAAAAGGTTGTAAACCAACGGGGTGAGACACACAGTCCCAGCGAGAAACATAACTCCCCACCGAAACCATAAAACCTCAGAAAGATTAAAGCAACAACAGCAGAAAACTGATAAAACGTACAATAAGAGCAGTCTATAGAGCAAGGTTGTTATTACCATCGAGCTTATCAAGAGGTACGGAAAGCATATAACCAAGTATTTCTTTATGGAACATGATTGACAAGATAAGATTTATAAAATCTTACCACATAACATAAGGGACGTATAAGTAACTGCAATGTATAACAAGATCAACTACACAATCAAGGCCTCAACCAATGTTTCGTGTTTTGTCTTAAGCAATAAATACTATTTGGCTGGATTACGTGTTATTATGCCCTGAGGAAGTGAGCCGTACCGCTCAAATCCAACCTTTGGTTGTGAAACCCAAGCCGGTGCCATACAAGGTCAATGGAAGAGTCGGACTCCACGAACTCCCACCTCGTGGTCAGTGCACAAGAACTAAAGCAGGACCGTAGTCTCATGATTAAGTGGCATCAACCACAGGGTCAGCTCGCGCAGGGTACCCTTTCTCTAGCCCGCCTTGGTACAGGTCTCGACGCTAGTATATCTGAGCCACGGGCCAGTTCACCATCCTCCCTTAGCCATGAACGCATTCATGCTCTATCACACTGAGCCATGGGCATGTTCACCATGCTCTTATAGACATCTTGAGTCTACAACCGAAGTTGCACTCTAACCTCCTCATTTCCAGCTAGGAGAAACCACACATATTCAATAATATGTGCTTCCAGGTTAACCCACAGGAGAACCTATTTCACCATCACCAGCTACTGACGATGATGGATCTATGGCCAGGGAAAACTACATGATATGTTCCACTATAAATAGTTAGTATATTTTAAGTGGATTGTTGAGGCAACCAGGTTATAACACATACCTAACATTAAGTTACCTTGTTATCACCACCATCACAATATCCCGGAATCTCAATCCCTCATCACAAGAAACCACTGCCTCATAAGGCATTTCATCACTGGGGATAACAATCCCAAATCTCATAATCAAAGGATAACACCTTAACTAGGCACTTTATCCAAACTTAGGTTCTCAGACCTAAACACATCATATTGGTGATGCAAGTTATCTCATCAACAAAAGTGACCGTCAATGCAGTGTTATTCAAACATATATACCTCATAGTCCTTTACCTGGATATGCATCTGCATGAAACACCTGCATGATTAGTATACACAATCATAGAGATAACTGAAGCCATCAAGGATTAACGGAAGGATCATATTATCAAGTATAGGGCAACATTGGTGATTATACGCTTTATCATTCATGCCTCATACTTATAACCATAGACATGGGTCACATCATCATGTGAAGCAACTCATATACTTCCAAACTTGTCATTTACTCATCATTATATATACATGATTTTAAGATGATCATAAACACATGTAATATTATGTCATTAGAGTTTTAGATATGTCATGCTTACATATGAGCGTTCTACTATATCAATTACCTCACTATTATCAAACATGTCAAAAGGTTCACAAACCATAAACCATAATTCTTATAAACAAGAAAGAGATTGCGTGATAAAGATCTAGAAGATGGGTTTCTGGGTGGAACATGCCCCTCACTAGAAGTACCCAATACCCTCACAAGAAGTGTGATGGGCAGGGCACCCTCACTGAAGATGGTATCGGGTAGGGTAACTTCTCTCATGTCACCCAAGCGTACTAGCCACATATCGGACAAGCACTTTAGCCACATATCAGCCAAGCACTTTAGCAAGGATGTCGGGCTACCACCTCAAGGTGTATCAGGTAACCATGTCATGCAACCATGGGTGTCATGCATCCATGGCTGTCGTGCATCCATGGGTGTCAGGTTAGGGTTACCATATGTCACTACATCGGGCATCACCACCAAACCATGACGCCCAACACAAGGCTAACCTACTGAGCTCCATAACGTTCAAGGTATATCAGGAACCAAGCCACTACCCAAGCTAGGTGTGTCAGGAAGGGCACCCAACAAGGCATAACGCCCAACACACAAAGGTATCGACCAACAACCAAACTCATCTAGGCACAATGGCCAAGGGTGCAACTCAAACGGGCAGCAAAGGAAAGCCTATCGTTCAATCAAGCTAGCCTCATCGTATCGGCCAACACACAAGGCATGGACCAAGGTATATCGCCCAACACAACCTCATCATATCGAACCAGATTTCTAGTCCAAAGGAGGGTATCGTGCAACACCATCCCCAAGCCATATCGTGCAAGATACAACCCAACAAGACCGGCATCAACCTCAAGCACAAGGGTACCAAACCCTAGATTGATCAAGAAGACCGACTCACCTCTCAACAACCAAGAGAGAGGGGTTTTGCACAACCTCCATCACAACTTGGGCAACCACAAGGATCAACCTCAACATAGATCTACATATACCAAAAATCTCACCTCTCGAATCCATGGTGAGAGGAGGGTGTTTCTCAAGCAACTAGAACACAAGCTCACCTCTCAACTTAAACGAGAGAGGGGTATTGATCATATTACTAAAACTCAAGATCACTTCTCTAGACAAGGAGGGAAAGGAGTGTTGCTCAACAAGGAAACCCTAAAACATAGTTCAGCCAACTGGGTGAAACTAAGCAAGAAGCTTATCTTAGAACATACATGGCCGATTATGATCATAAGAAAGCATACAAGAATATAGAAGGAAGTAATATGATTAGAGTTAGGAGTTATGTAACCCACCTTAAGCAAGCTCCAAGATCCTAGCACCAAGCACACCTTCGGCCACCTCAAGAGGAAGAAGAAGAAGACTCTAAGATAAGGACCAACCACCAAGCTTTGCAAAGGGAGAGGTGTCATGCAACCAAAGGGAAGGGGAAACTAAGGAACTAAAGGGATCCTTAGCAAGAGAAAGGGAACATATATAGTAGAGGATGGAGGAGAAACCAAGGTAAGACAAGTAAAGGTGTCGCCCACCTAGGGACACTTGTCCATGGGCAATGCCACCTCTCTAACTTGCCTTAAACACATGTCCAAGGCCATTGACACATGCAAGCATCAAGCGCCAAGTGTCCACTAGTGGTGACACAAAATGAGGTCAAAGGGTCAAAGGGGTCCATGGCCGACACACCCCAACACCATGCCCGACACACTTCCCTGGTCGACACACCCATGGCCGACACACCTATGGCTGACACAAGGTCCAACAAGGTCAAGTAAGGCACAACAAGGCTCGTCCAAGCCCAAAGCAACTCAAGCAACGAGCCCAACCCTTCCTCTCAACATTAGAGGAAGCAAAGAGAGAGATGAACACTTCTCAAGGTGTCAGCTTGCCCACAAACCCTAAACTTGGGTTAATTGCAAGTAGCACCTCCAACACACAACAAGCACAAACAAACCCTAATCACCACTGAGGGTGATTAGCAAACAACTAAGCACCAGGGTTAAGCAAAGCAAATCGGATAAGCCCTAAACGGAGGTCCGGGTCCTTACAGAAACCATTTAGCAGCTCATCTGAACTTTTGATGGATCTCTTTGGAAAGGAGGAGAGCCACACCTTCGATCGGTCTCACAAAGTGAACAAGAATCAAAGCAGACATACTCCTTCAGCTAGGATGTCATTTATCTTGAAGATGTTTATGTATAGCAAAAACTTAGCTTGAGAAGATTCAGATCTTCCATAGGAGTTCCTCTAAATTTATTTTGCTGGATCATCTACATAATGGTGGGGCTGATAGAGAAATTATTAGCCTCAATATCTGGATGATGAATGGCTCCACAAATACTGATGGCACCCGTTACAACAAATTCCTTTAGCGGGCGATTGTCCTCCATGTTCAGCTCTTGATGGTGATTGGGTGAGGCTAGTGGTGAAGGTGTTGAATGAGGCGATGATGGTTTTCATTCCTTTAAGTTTGAAGATTTATCACCTTTCTTTGCTCTCTTTCAACTGCAAAAAGTTCACTCAATCTCCAGGTCTAAGAAGATGGATGTCTCAATAGCCCTCTTAGAATAATGCATGCAACCTACAAAAGACGACGTTTAAGTGATAATCCCAAAACTAAAAGGTATCACAAAATGAGTAATGGAAAATGGTGAGCTAGCCTTGAATACTAATTAACACTTCTACTCTAACTAAATATTATTGTATCTTTGCGACAATGGTGCCAAAATTTTGGTGATTGCCAAAGGCAAGCGAGTTTTAAATAATTAATTGTCTCAACTTTTTAATCATCCGCAAGTATATGTGATCAATTGTAGTCGAGGTTGAACCACAAGGAGTAAGGATAACTAGATGCAAAATTGCTTATTTTCTACAATCTAGGTTGGTTTCAACTAAAAGGTTGTTTTAGATCAGATTAATTCTGAATATGAAATAAGGAAAATTGAAAGCACTAGTCACTTTGAAAATGATTAAAATCAGATCACAAGAATCTTGGATATGGTATTTCACTTCCACATCATAACCCAATAAAGAGCCATGAATTCCATTTATATTAGTCAATATTCAAAAGGTAGGTTGTTGTCATCTAAATACATCTCCTGATGATATAAGATAGTCCTAACCTTATACATCATTCCCATGCATATACACAGATTCAAACTACAACCTAGAATCCTAAACACAATCCTAGTTATCCCCATGATCAAGGACATGTTGTCCAAACTTATATTCCTTACCTCATAATATATATTTCTAGAAATAATAAGAACAATAAAACATGTAAATATGATGGCCATCCATTCATACAATAAGATGGACATCATAACTTGTTTAGAACATAAGATTAACTAATATCAAACACAAAATTCGAGTCACATGAATTATGACATGGGAACTACTCTCACATGTCCAAGAAAAGGAGTTTACTTATTCCTGGTGAGGAAATACAACAAAAAATGATAACTCATTGAAAGAAACATGAGTAAAGAGATAGGAATAACAAATAAATCTGTGGGAATGAAGAATAGATGGATATCTCTGACCAAGAGGTGGAGATCTGTCTCTGGAAATACTCCTTGCTGCCACAACCTTCTCACTACAACTTTAGGAAGGAACGGGGAAGAGAAATGGAGAAGTAGCTTTTTCTCCAAATTGCCCCTCCAAAGCTCTGGCCTCGTCTCTGGTCTCTAATTGCTCCAAATGATATGTGGTACCATTCTCAAGGGGAGTGGCTCGTTATGTATAATAAGAATGAGGAATTATTTTTAAAAACTACAGAAAATAAGCCTGACACGCCGTGTTTATAAGTCAACACGTCGTGTCAGATTCATTTTCCAAATGAGTCAGACCATATATGATCCCAAATAACACACCATGTGGGAAAGCCACATGACATAAGGAGGATTCTTTGTCAAATTCTGGACATTGTGATCCACATCTGTAGCTGGGACACACGTTGTAACTGGGCTTAGTTGAGGAGTTGGATGACTGAGAGTCACATGCTATGTAGAGTGACCCACACACTATGTTGTTGGTTGTCTATTGAATATTGAACTCCATGACTTGGGGAAACTCCAGAAATTCCAAAAAAAATCGGATATTGGGTATACTTTTTGTTATGAGTGGAATGTGGTGTACCTACAATTCAAACCATGACATGAATAACATCAAAAGGAAACAAACATCTTATCATGAATCATAGTAGAAATATGGTTAAATTGAGTGATATGTAAAACTAAGATGGTGTGAAAAAGTGATGTGAATTTTGTACATTAATGAAAATTGATGTGAGTTATAATAATGGAAAAGGAAGATTTCATCTTTGATACATGCAAGATAGTTTTCAACCCTTGACCACATTTCTCTCTCATCTTGGATATATATACCCCTCTCATCTCTTCCATGTGAACCTTTTTTATTCTCCCACTTGTTCTTACTGCTAGAGAGATCCAAACCCATTATTTTGTGAAGAGAGAGCTCCTTATAGATGAAGCTTGGATAGATATTTAATGCATATGTTGCTCCAGATTTTGGATCAAGCATCTCTAGGATTTTTTTGGAGCTTTCAAACCTAGTTTCTTGCCTCATACATGTAAGATATTCTTACCTACTCTAGTTTTCTTGTTGTTTTCCTTATTCTCTTTTCATCCATGGGTGGAACCCTAGTGCTCTTGATCATAACTCATGCATGTGATTGAAGAACCCCTTTTCTTCTCTATTTTGCCCTAGATCTACCCTGTTCTTAGAGATAGGAGCTACCTTGGAGCTTTGGGAGTGCAAATCTAGGGTTTGACCTTCTCTTCTTGAGCTACCTTATTGTTTGGACGTTCTTCTTCACCTTGAGGCAAATTATATAACCTTCAACCTGTTTCTTGCCTACTTTTAACTTTCTTTATATATATCCTACCCTAGAACTTCTTATTATGAAGAAAGATGATCTTTTGTACACTATTTTTACATATATGAGATAGTTGTGTGTTGTTAAACTATCCTTAAATCATGTGGTCGTTTCTTCTTCTATAATGGACTATCATGGTTTTGAAGGTATGAAATGATGATTTTTACTCAATATAAAGAACTAGTTTCACTAAGAGTAGGACCATATGGTTTTACTTAACACTAAAATCAATGGCTTTACTAAACCTATGAGCTAATGATTCCACTAAGTATATGAAATTGTGGTTTTACATAGTGCATGAATTGATGATCTCACTTGGTGAATGAACTGATGGCAATACCTGGTGCTTGAACCAATGGATTTATTTAGTGTAGAAATTGATGGTTAATCAACTATACACGGCAACTTCTCTCTAGGGTTTTCTCTCCTACTTCTCTCTAGCTTCCTCCTGGCGGCCGCCGCTGGGGGGAGGGAGTGCCCTTGGCACTTGCCTCCCCTGGCCTTCCATCGTCCACGGTAGTGGTCTTGTGAGAGGTGGTGTGAATGCTTGAGGAGAGATGTATGTTGTCTGGTTTGTTGGGAGTTCTCCTCGGTGGTTTAGGTAGGGATTCACAGAGTGTCGCGTGGAGCGTGGCGGGATCTGAGGTTCGCATTGTCGATTTTTTTGACTTCCAGCTTGTCCAAGAGAGGCAGATGGAAAGAGCGCTCCCACTCGCTGACTGCTCCATGCCGACCCCTTTCTCTTGCGCACTTCCTCCTCACCTCCGGAGTTTGACCTGGTCCTACCAGATTGATGAAGCCCTTCGACACCGACTTAGGCCTTCCTCGGCGGCTATGGTGGCGGGTGGGTGACTAGGGCTCGCCCCATTTCGCCTGATAGCCTTCCAGGTGGCTATGCTCCGGTGCCTCGATCTGTGGCTGCGGCAGATGTCTCCATGCAAGGTAGATAGAAGTGTCGTCCTTGACACAGTGGCATGCTAGCTGAGCATCAAATGCTCAAGGATGGTATGCCTACTTGGCTGGGCTCGACTCGCATCTACTTTGCCTCTGGGGTCGATTCTGTCTCTGCTCCGTGATGATCTGCTCCGGGCTTCCTTTTGGCGCGAGCTGGCTTTCAGCTGATTTGGGCATCAAGCCCTGTGTGCTTTGGTCTGCTGGCAGTGGGTCTCTGGATTCTACTAGCTTCAGAGGTCTTCCCCGATGGTCTACTGCTCATGGTGTTGCAGGTTGTCGGGTCACCCTTAGGTGCTTGATGATATGCTCCTGAGACAGGATAGTTGCTCAGGCTGTGTGAGGGGCTGGTTTTCTTGGTGCGTGGAGTAGGATTCTACTCCTCTATTTGTTTGGGACACCCCCGAGGCGTTCAACCAGCAACCTCTATTTGTGTTGTTGTTGTGTGCTTGTTAGTTCTTCCAAGCTTTGCTTGGATGACTGAAGCCAGAACTGGTGACGATTGGGAAGAGTCAATGCAGGTTCAAAAGAGTTGTTAGCTTGAGTTGGTTGTGAGAAAGTCTTCCTGCTTCTTAGTGCAGTGCCACACTATGTGGGTGCAGTTACTGTTAGCTGGTTTTGTGCTAGGCAAGAAGGTCAGGTTTCAAGCCCTTGCTCGTGCTGCACTCTTCCAGTTAACTTCTTCAATTCTTGCCTGTCACTCAGTTCTGTTTGGTTTCTGGCTGCTTAGTGGGATGTGCTCGCACGTTCATCTGATGACTTGGACCTAGTCTGAGTCTTGTTTATCTTAGAAGCCTTGATTTTGTGTGTAGGTGTTGAGATCCTAGATTTCTGGGTCTGTTGGGGTGTGGTCCGTTTATAGTGTCCTTGTTCTCATTCTTTGTGGGTGGTTTTATGCTATTGAGTGCTTGGTTCTGCTAAAGGCTTCATGTCTTTAGGTCGAGTTGTTTAGGATCTAAGCCTTATGTACAGTATCAGGGGTTTTAAGTTCTCTTGCCCTTGATTACTAGCTTCTTGGTATCAAGGATTTGTTCTTGCTGTAATGGGGTACTTTGTGCCCAAAGTTTTGGTAATATAGTAACACACTTTTTGGACCGACCAAAAAAAATAAATTGATGGTTCTACTTGGTGATTGGAACGATGGTTTTACTTAGTGTCTAAACCGATGGCTATCCTAAGTATATGAACAGATGGCTTTTACTGACCATAAACTGATGGGTATCTGATGAATTGATGTTTTGCTAAGTCCCCAAATGAACCAATGGTTTGCCTCTGTGTGTTGATGAACCAATGGTTTTGCTAAGTCTATGAATAAATGATGACTTTCACTAAGTCCATAAATGAACCGATGGTTTACTAATGTGTGTTGTTTTGGTGATACAATCCAACCCACACCTTTGAACCTCTCTCATCATAATCAATTGATGATGGTTTAATACTTCTACCTTTGGTTAATGTTGAAAGGATGAATGGGTAATTTTATAATGCTAAAAGTAACTTTTCTATGTTACTCTTGGAAATATCATAACTCCTATGATGGATGAATACTTATGTTAAATTTGGGAGTAAAAAGTTCATTTATGACATGTTGAACCTTCTGCAAAGTATTAAATGATAATGATGTTCTTATACAAAGTATCGTTGTATGGTCTAAATGATCTTTGCACATGTTTTGAACCCTAGTGGAGGTTTACTCCTCTTTATGAATAATAATGGACAAGTGTACTATGATGTTGTGATAAGGAATATGTTACATATGTTTTATATCTTCTAGATTTGTTATGTACCATTAATATTATAGGAGTAATATTGTGGTTTGTATGTAACTTGGTTGATGCAGTCTGAAAACACTCAACTGGCTTAATTAATCAAGTGAAAGCACAATCTTGTAGTGCCCCAAGCCCATAGAACTATTCTAGTATCAGGACTTGCTGGACAGTAAAATGAGTATTCCAGAAGGGGAACTCAAAGTCTTATATTGATGAGTGTATGTGGGTGTAAGGAGGGTATATCCTTGTAATCCTGATCCCAAGGTTTTGGAGAGCGGTCGAGGCCATGTGTTGGATGTATACATATATTATTGAGTAGGACTACGGTCGTAACTCAGATTTTAGGGTTGAATACATTGGTTTCTAGTTTCATGGCATGTGTACCAAGGATGGACTAGGCTATCTTGTAGTTGGACTATTATATCACTATGACAGACTCATACTAATCGAGGGGAAAATATCTCAGGATTTCGGTTCTCCTAGATCGTGTACGGGGCTGATTGCGACTTCGTGGTGGTCAACTAGTAGTTTGAGTGGTACGCCTCAAATTACCTAGGACTTAATAAAATGTGTAATATAGACGTGTAGCATGTCTGTTAGGGTTACTTGGCGAATCATATTGAATGATAACCATTGCTTTATATCTTTTAATATGTATGTGTTATATAATGTGGTAAGAGAAATCAACTATACTTATGGATTTATCTATGTCTAATTCTTTGTCAATTATATTAATCTTTCAATTCTGTAATATTATCTACTTTATCTATATAATTACATAATTTGTTGTAATCAATAGATGTTGTTGAGAGTTATAACTCTTGTTGGGACATAGGTCTCACCTCGTGGTACCTTTCTAGGTGAACGTCAGTAGTGCCGTCAGACCCATGGTAACAAGGAGGAGAAATCTAAAGATCCATAGAGGAAAAAGGTTGGCTAGTTGTTTAGTGTGTCCTAGATTCATCCCTGTACTCTCAGGTCCGGGTGGGGAAGTTTTCTAGTTTATGTACATCGACTCAAGTTTTTGGTAGTGTATTGATGTTTGTACATGATTTAAATATGTGGATAATATCTTTTGTATACAATTTATGGTTGAGGTCATTGACCAGATGTATAGGTACTTGGTATAGTGTATGCCTTTATGCAATTGTGTTGGACCTCTATGTAAATGTTCTTGGCCATGTTTATGAAAGTTTAATTTGGTTCTAATTATGCACCTTTTACTGATGTGATTAATTAGTTCTTGGTCGTGTTTTGTATTTGGGTAATCATATTTAACGTGACGGGTTGCCACATAGACACTTATGAAATTCATTAGAAATAAAGCCAAACGATGATATCATGAAATCAAACTTCTCATGCCATTACTTAGGGGATTTTTTAAAGCAATATAATGACTTAACAAGTATACACACCTTGGACTCATTCCCACGACCCACAAATCTCTCAGGTCATTCCACACACACACACACACACACACACACACACATATATATATATATATATACACACACACACACACACACATATATATATATATATATTCCTGAAAATAACTATGGAAGAACTTGATCTTCACATCCATCTAATGGATACATATATTATAAATAGAAGCCAATTCTATAAGCACTAGGATTGTTGTCTTATAGGAAACAACATAATATGTATCAAAATAATCTATGTAATCCTTAGAAAATAATCTAGCTTTATACTTATTGATTGTTCTATCTACATTAAGTTTCTTCTTAAAGATCAATTTGCATCCAACTACAAAACTACTAGGAGGAAAATCCACTAATTCTCAAGTTCCATTTAAGAGAATTTATTGAATTTCATCATTATCAACTTCTTTCTAAAACTTAGCTTCTACAGAATCCATAGCTTCTTTAAAAGATATAGGATCATCCTTAACATTTTAAGTGAGAAACTCACTTCAAAAATATTTGAATGTCCTAGGCCATTTACTCCACCTTGGTTCAACCATTTCTTTAGAATCATCAAATTCAGAAATAACATTGCCCACCAATTTTTCATCCTTTCCATGTGCTCAAGATTGGAACTTGTGGTGAAAGGATCTTCTTGAGACACTTCTTTGCGCACACCAAATTTCATTGGAAAGACACCCTCAAAGAATGTAGCATCACGTAGTTATACAATTGTATTGACCTCGATGATTGAGATATTAGATTTTGTAATTAAGAATCTATAGGCGTAACTTGTCTCCACATAACCCAAAAATATGGCATCAACCATTTTTTGTCCGAACTTCTTCTTTTGTGTTCAGAGACAAGTACCTTAGCACGGCACCTCCACACTTGAAGATATTTGAAACTCTATTTTCTCCCTCTCATTGCTCAAACAAACTACTTTCTTTATGTTAAGGGGTAACTCTATTTATAATATGACATGTCGTATTCAAAGCTCCCCCCCACATAAAGTTGGGTACACCTGAGGTTTGGAGTAATGTGTTAACCATTTATATTAGGGTTCGATTGTTAGGTTCAGTTATTCCATTAGACCATGGTGAATAAGGAGTGGTAACCTCATGAACTATACCATGGAATTGGAAAGATTCCAAAAACAAGTTCGAAGTGTATTCTCCTCCCCTATCAGACCTTAATCATTTAAGTACTTTACTAGTTTGAGTTTTAACTTCTTTCTTATAAATATTAAATTTATCCAGTGCCTCATCTTTATTTTAAGTAAATAGATGTAAAAATATCTACTAGAATCATTAATAAAATACATAAAATAACATTTTTTATCCCTAGTACCAAACCCATTAAATTCACAAATATCAGTGTGTACTAAATCAAGAATTTCTGAATTCTTATTCACCATATGAATAGATTTCCTAGACAGTTTAGCTTGTACATAGATTTCATATCTACTAACATTAATTTCAGACTTAGGAGTAAAACTAAGATTCATCATTCGTTTCATTGAGCCAAAATTAACATGATCCAAACATGAATGCCATACATCTGAGGATAGAAGATTCATGTAAACAAAACTGTTATCATTCAAATTTAAAATTGAATTTGAAACTGGTTCAACAAGAATCTTAAATAAGTTCTCCACATCACATAGATACCCCTTGCCAAAGAATAAAGAATCGAGAAGGCAAGTAATAGTAGGCTTATTACACTTGCAGTCTACTGTAAAACCATTCCTAACTAAAATTACACCACTAAGGATATTGCATCTAATGGTTGGACCATGTATGCCTCTATGAAGTGTCAGAACCTTCCCAGAAGGGAATATTAGATCCACCTATCCTTTTCCTTTGACTGTTGAGAGCTGAAATTGCCCAAAGTCACAGACCGACCTATAGAGGCCTGGTAAAATATAGAAATAAGGACTTATCAGCATAAACATGTACATCAGCCCCAGTGTCAATTATCCATTAAAGTGGTCCAAAAATACAATGAATTTTAGGTTTTTTTAAAGGAACGTATCCGTCATTGAGGTTCAAGGATGTAGTCATCATGTTGACCACAAACTCCTTAGTTGGAGATGTAGAAGATTTCTTTGCCTTCTTTGTTGGACTATCCTTGTTGCAGTGTCCAACATGTCAACAAGTCCAACAAGGATTTTTCATCAATATCTTTTGGATCTTAGAATTAGATTTAAGTGAATTCTTTGGTTTCTTATCCTTATTCTTAGTAGTAGAAAATTGACACTAGGATTTCATTGGTAGACAACTTAACAAACTTCTCTTTCAAGTTCTCTTCATGTATGTTGATGTCCATCATGAGATCTTTCATTGAAATGTTTCATTTGCAATGTTAAAGAGTCATGCCAAACAAATCCCAAGATATAGGGAATTTATGAATGATTGACATTGTAACAAAAAATTGAGGAAGTTTCATGCCCTCATCTTCGAGCTCTTACACCAAGAGTTGAAAATCATGTATTTTGTCAGAAATAGATTTAGCTATATGAAACTTTAGAAATTTAAAAATACAATATTTTTTAGTTTTCTAATTTTTCATATTTGGTTTCTTTTCTAATGCCCCCCACAGAACCTTGGATGTAGTAAAATGCAGCTTTGAGTATGAATCATATAGTTTGTTGTTTAAGGTAAACATGATTAACCTTCAACATGTCTTATCACTCTTATTCTAGGTTGCAATTAAATTAACATTACTCGGGTTAGTTTCATCACATTTAGGTTCATCATCTTCTAAATACTGATCATATTCTACCATGTTAAGCTAAATTCGTCCTACTTTTCCAATGAGCAAAGTTAGTTCTAATAAATTCTTCAGGCATACTGGACGTGCCAATTTTCATGCCAGAACTTTGAATGTACATAGTTAATTAATGACATGAAAATGAATTCTTTAAGACTATTGCTAATTTTATATTCATGTCGTTACATGCTACATTAAACAATTGCAAAATTTTAACAAATTCAGGTCAGATCCATATATGAAATAGAAAGAAGAAATAGTGCATGAGAACAAGAAAACAAACGAGTTAGGAATACATACCAAATCGTCTGTTGTAAAAATAAACATTTTACTTAAAGAATTTAGTGGCTCGCAATCCTTCTAGATAGGTACCATTCTTCTAGACAACTCGGTCATGAACTTGTAGAATACGTCTCATTCGTATTGAGACGAACAATGCAGATGTTTGAAGACGTGCACCACCAGTGCATCTTAGCGACCGTAGGAACCACCACCAAATGTATCATGTCTCTAAAGAGAGGAAGGAACTTGCTTCACATAGGATTAAGCCACACACAAAAAACTCAGGAGTGATAGTATAAAGTCACCAATTTAGGGTTTGCACAACACGAGAACGGACACTGATAATTGATGCTCGTGAGATGTGTTTAACCGTAATGACTGGAGGCTTATTTATAGTATTACACGTACCAAAATCCTATTCTCAATAAGACTCAATCATTCGACTGCTCTTGTACACGTTCTAGAATAAAACCACAAGGAAAAATACTTTTCAATTAGGATTAATAAATATGTTTGAAAAGAAATAATTAATTTAGTTATTAATTGATTAAGTAGGTGTATCCTTGTATAAAATAAAATGGAAGATGGAAGACAATTCCGACAATACACAACCCACAAGCCCGAGCTTGTGCCCGACCCGACCCGGCAAGGCGTGACATGAGACGTGCGCATGGTGTGACGTGTGCGTGCGTGTTGTGGTCACCACACTCATTAATGAGGTGAACATACTCTCCCCCAATACCCTTTGGACACTAATGTCACATGTGATCGTACATATAATGACTACAAAATTTTAGGTGTGAGCAATGTCAGACTAAATCTCTTCCCATTTGCACATGAAAATACATTACATTTTCCTCTCTGTACTAGCTACACATTATTGGGATTAACCCATGCTAAATACGTGATTGTAGTATCCATATATCTAACATCATAATTATTATCATTTTTTAAAGATGATGATAAAAATAATGCTGGCCTTTGAAATCATGAACCCACGGGGGCCGAACATCAGTCATTTGGGTAGAATCCCGACGGGTGCTAAAGTTGGTCGCGTCCGGTTGTGGCTTTGACATTTAAATTTTGCAATGATGCTGCCTTTGATTGCATCGTCCACCAATCAAGGTTAAATAGGAAATGACAGGCAAAGCCAACTACTGCCTTTTAGTCATTAAATCTGGCAATGCTGAAGGTGTTGGCACGTGATGATGGATTGTAAAAGGTTAGCCAATCAAAATTTATTCGAATCGGTGAATTTGATCATGTCTGATTCGAGAAAATTTGGGTCCGTATTTTCACTATAATGTTTCAGCTTGTTTTGAGAGTTAAGACTACATGTCAAAATTTAAGTTGAGTTGGATCTGGATTTAGAAATTAGACAAACCTAGATTCTAAATACTAACTTTATATGTAAATTTGTAGTATGTAGGCTATGTTTAGAAGTGATATGTGTTATTTTACTATAATATATGTTATGTTTCAACATATATTAGTTAATTTATGTGATATATGCATATTTTAATATTCCTATTGTGCTAGTATTTACTTATGTGTTAGGTAGCATGGATGATGTCTTTTTGTTATATAGATTTTGTTATGATGCGGTATAAGTACTACTTTGTTGTAGCATAGTCAACCCAACTGATTTAACATGCTATAGTTTTACGTGATATATATGTTGTTCTGGTATGATGCAGTTGATGTTACATCATACTTGATGTAGTTGATGTTACATCATACTTGGCATGACACATGTGTTAGTTTAGTATGATATATGTGATGTAACATTCACCAAAAAAACATATATGTGATGTTGCAACTGTGTCAAGAATGTTTTATATTTAGATGATATTGATGTTTTATTGTTGGAATTAGTTTTCTCGAATATAAGTAAAAGGAGAAATTATATTACAACTTTGTAATACTAAATATATTATATAATAAATTTATTTGCAATTGTTTGGATGATTGTATCAGAAAGTTGATTTTTTTTAATTATATTCAAATATGGGTTAATTTTTGGTTCATGGTTTAGATATACCAATCAGTTTGGTTCCTTGTTGAGATTGTTGGCTCAAGGGCTAAATTGAAATCCTTGTTACAATTGATTAAACTCTTATTTTTATGATGACTAACCATTCTACTTATTCGTGTCTAATGTCTACTTGAGTGATTTCAGATTAGGTATAGACACACTCTAAATGTCCTAAATTGCACATTTTAACTTGGAGAAAAGACAAGTCAAAATAAATGCAGGTGTATTTTTGTAGAATATGATGTACCTCTATTAGAATTATGTTGTAAATCGCTTGTAATGATTGCATGACTTGTATTTAAGCTTAGAAAAAATCAAGAGCACCTAAAATGAATATTTAAGCATTCAAATGTCAATTTCCTAAATTCATTACGGGGAGTGTTGTTGGCCGAGTTTCATCTATGATAAACTCGACTGATACCCTTGATGAATTTTGGGAACTGTTGGGTTTGACTAAGTTTTTCCCAGGGCAAACGCGACCGACACCTAAATTTAAGACATCATCTGAATTACATCTAGGATAAACTCGACGGGCACTTCAAATTTGATTTGTCTTATAGTGCTAACGACTGAGTTTCTCAAAAGTAAACTTGACCGACTTCACTACACTAAGTGTGCAAAAAACGTGTTTCTTGCCGCTGGAGTGTTGCAAATATAAAAAATTGATCTGTTGTGACACCTCAAATGACTAGAATTCATCCTTAAGTGTTTATACTGACTATCTCCAACTATAAATAGGACCCATTGGGCTTCATCCCATGGTTATCCAATCACTATGAAGGTCTCTATATTATAGTTGAGTGCTTCCTTCCACTCTCAACCTTAATCACTTGCTACGTCCATTAGAGTGAGTAGGATATTTGTCAGAGAGCTAATCGTACATGTATATCTTATGAGGCTCTCACTTCCTCCACCTCCCTATCTCTCTTTCTACCATGAAGATGAAGGTTCTCTCTCTTGTTTATGAGAGGTGAAGAAGAAGAAGAAGAAGAAGAAGGAAATGAGTCCTTTGGTGAAAGCTTCTCCTTGGAGAAGGTGAAGTCAAAGGTGAAAGATCCAAGAAGAGTGGATAATTTCTTCAAGGCAGAAGACTTGTTGCAAGAGTGGGTAAGCCTTGGTGAAGGCGTAATACTCATTGCAAAAGTGGGTAAGTCCTTAGTGAGGTTGAAGACTCTTAGTCTTGGATAGATAAGTCCTTTGGTAGGTTATTGGCTCCCCTATCCTCAAAGTGAAGGTTGGTATCCTTGTTTTGAAAAAGGAAGGTCTTATGTTGTAGCTCTTATAATGGAATATAAGGAGCGAAACATGTTGTAAAATCCTACAGGTTGACCTCTCTAGGAGTGGATTTACATCTCTTAGTTTTGAGGTTGGAATCTGTAACACCCGGACCCACTGCCCAAGTCTCTAGTAAAGTTTGAGGAACGACTGGCCCCCAGAGACCACCATTAGCCTTGATTGTGTGCTTTGTCTTCACTCACGAGCAAGCCAAGATCAACTTCCTGATTTTGTCACCTATCCTAGTACTACTCTGGGATGAGCATGCTTAAGCATAGAGTTCTTCAGAGATAGGCTCCCTGAAAAGGAGGTGCACCTTGGTAATATGGGTAGTCCAATCATTCCTTATAAGAACATTTTATACAAGGCTTCAAATCATGCGGTGTTACAATCTTCCCCACTTAGACTATTGCCATCCTCATCGTGACTCAACTATATGGCCTCATAATCTATCCCAATTTCAATGCAAACCAAACACGTACATCCAGCTCCCGACCATGGGTACCAGTGTAAGGCTGGCTCCACTGACTAGGATATCCCATTCCAACATGCCTGGTCCACACGACTTAATACTAGCATGTCACATGTCCAAGTGGGCACCACCTAATGAAGGGTTTAATGCTTTGATACTATTTGTAACACTCGGACCCACTACTCAAAAATCTGATAGAGTTTCAAGAATGATGACTGGCCCCACATACTACCACTAGCCTTAACTATGTGCTTTGTCCAAGCAAGCCAAGATCAACTTCCTGAATGGTCACCCGTCCTAGTACTACTTTGGGTTGAGCATGCTTAACCATAGAGTTCTTTGGAGATGGGCTCCCTAAAAAGGAGGTGCACCTTGGTAATGTAGGTAGTCCAATCATTACTTTTAACATGATTTTATATGAGGTCTCAAATCATGGGCCATTACAAAACCACTATAAATATGTGTTATTTGGTGCTTGTTCAATACCTCTCTCCCTTCCTATGTATATTTTAGTTCCACTCAAAGTTCATACTATCCATACTATCTTAGAAATATCTTGAAGGTATAATGAATTTTGTTTAAGTGCATTTAGCTATGCTTACCTCCCCTCTAAAGCCCACCCAAGATCCAACGAGTGGTATCAGAGTGAGTCTTCTCCAAGCATACTTCCACAATAAGGATAATATCGGTGATTTTCAAGGTGGGAGATACCTCATAAACATTCCACCTTTGATGGGAGAAACTTCCTTTATTGGAAGAGAAGGTTGCAATTCTACATCCAAGGATCAAGTCTTGAGATATGGATAATGGTGGACCTTCCATACAAGATACTAGAGACAAAGATAGAAGAATGGTATGAAGCTACCTTGAAGAAAGAAACCTTGAATGCAAGAGCCTTCAACATTCTCTATGACTTCATCTCCCCCATCGAATTTAACTGGATTTATTCTTGTGAGACGGCCTATGAGGTATGGATAAAGTTATATGCCACTTATGTGGGGACAAAGCAAGTGAAGGAAAGCAAAGTCTACATGCTCAAAGGCCTCCTTGAAAATTTCAAGATGGGAAAATAGGAGAAGGTATTCGAGATGTACTCAAAGATCAACACCATTGTAAATGGTCTTGTCATTCAAGGTCATTCTATGGCTAGAGGAGAGATCAACTCAAAGATCCTTAGGACTCTCCCTAAGAGGTGGCAATCAAAGGTGACTTTCATTGTAGAAGCAAAGTCTCTTAATTATGTTCCTATTGAAGAACTCATAGGAAATCTACAAGTCCATGAAGTTACAGTTGACAAGAAAGAGGAAGAAGAAAGAAAAGATAATAAAGAGCTCAAGAGAATGAAGAAGCATGAAATAAAGGAAGAAGTTGAGGCTTTTGTTAATCAAGCCTCTCCATCCATTCAAGTTGAAGAAGATGCCATGTACTCCAAGGGTAGACTCTATAAAGGCAAGTCTTCCTCCTCTATCCGGTGCTTCAAGTGTAGAAAGAAGGGTCACTTCAAGGAAGATTGTTGGCAAGGAAAAAATACCCATCATTACAAGAGAAGAGAAGTACAAGAAGAAGGATACATGGTAAAAAAACTCTAATGACTCCTCCAACTCAAGCTCAAGTGAAGAATCAAGTAGAGGATCTAGCTCTAGATCTAGTGAATATGGAGAATGTCATTTTTCTTTCTTGTCATCAATAAGTGAAGATTCAAACGAGGTAAGCCTAAAATATTTATATAAAAAATCTTTAATTGCAATTTTTCATGCCTCTCGTGCCTCTCTTAAGTCTACTAAGAATAAGAAGAAAAAGCTTCCTAGAATTTTTGATAATTTTCATGTAGAAAAAGATGATCTTGAACATGCTAATACTTGCTTGCTAGATGAAAACAATGCCTACCTTAGTCAAGTAGATTCTCTTAAACTTGAAAATATTAGATTTCTTGAAAAGATTAGATTTCTAGAATCTCAACCTCTTATGTCTTGTTCTAATGAAGAGCATAGAAAAATTGTGAATTCTCTCATGCTTGATATTGATATTCTTAAAATTAAAAATGAGGATAAAAACTTTGTTTTGCAAGGTATAGAATTTGAAAATAGCGTCTATCTTTCAAAGATTGCTTTGCTTGAAAAAGAAAATTCTACCTTACTTGCTAAAATTAATTTCCTTGAATCTTGTTCTAATTCTACTAGTAGAGAATATAGTGTTGTTGCTCTTCATATTGACAAACAGTCTTATATGACTAAAGCTTTGATGGAGCCCTATTTTAGGGCCTCATCTTGTGTCTTTTTGCATCTCAATCACATCTAAACATGTTAGAATGCAAGTTAATTCCCTCAATATGCAGACTACTACCAAATGCACTTATGGACATTCTTTACATGTTTTTTAGGTACTTGGACCATGCCTTGGATGGATGAGAGAGATGGAAGGTGTTCTGGGATTCCTCTACCTGTGGAGGGGTCGAAAGAAGACCCCAAAGCTCCCTCAAACTACTTGTAGTGGCTAAGAGTCAAGCTCAAGCAAAGAAGTCCATGGATCATGACGTTTCAAACTCAAAGTGCTACCGAAGACCCCGATAAGGCCAAAACAACCGTGCTACCCAGCACGGTCATGCCAAGAAGCCCCCAAATTGTCGTGTTGGCTTACAAAGACCAGAACGGGCGTACTGAAGAGAACGACCTCCACTCCACCTCACCCACCACGACCGTGGTACCCAACACGACCGTTCTACCTAGCCCCCACCACAGACGTGCTACCGACCTACATTTCACCACTTCCAATTTGACATTTTTTTCATTTACCACCATGACCATTCTCTTCCACCATGGTCATTCTAACCATCACCCACCACGGTCGTTGTACCTAGAAAAGGTGTGCTACCACCCAAAATCTAGCTTTTTATGCACTGAATTTCCAACAATACCCACTTACCCTAGTGCTTCCACCACCACCCATATATACATGGGTGATGGTCACAACACTGGGTTAGCATCCCTATCCACTCCTTAGCTACTCTAGAGTGTTCATTACTCTCTTCCTTGCATTCAAGCCATTCACCTACCACCCACCTTCCATTTCCACTCCATTTACACCATAAAACCCTAGTTTTCTAGGTTTTCTACCATAATACCATACATTTCCATGCTCTTAAGCAATCTTGGAAGAGGGAGGACGTTATACAGCAGTTAGGAGGTGAAGGAGAGGTAGCTTCCATGAGATCCATGGCCTTCTACCTTTTTCTTCTTTTCTTTTTATTGTTTTGCATGATCGTTTCTAGCTAAGCCCCTTGTGGTGGGTTGTTTGGGGTTAAAATGTCACTTTGATACCATGTTGGGGGAAAATAACTTGTAATAATCATATTTCCATTCTATGATTATTATCTCTTACTTCTATCTCATTTCTCATTATCTTTCTCGTGATTTGTGCTTTTAAACATGGATTTCTTATTGTATGATGCTTGAAGACACCTAGCTTCTAGGAAAAAATGGATTGTATGTGGCTATCTTAGGAATTGCTCCTAGGTCCAATTAGTAGATCCCAAGCCAAAACCCTTTGTTCCTACATACAACTCCCTTCTCCTACAAGTGGGTGTGAGATCTAAGTAGCTAGTGCAAGAGTGATTATTATAATTGCCTAGAGTTTTCTAAAGGCATCTTTACCCCCATTCCTACCCATGGATCTCAATTTCCATAATACCACTTAACTTAGAAACCTAGACTTGCCAAGTCATATTAGAATTACACATAGCCCTAGTTTCCCATCTAGTAGCATAGGGTAGATTCAAATAGAATTTGCCTTGTTGTTTGGTTTGGCAATCTAGATTGAAGTTATAAGACTTGCATGCTATGTAACCTCTCCCAACTAATATCAAAGTGTCATTCCCAAACATCCCACCTATTCATATCCTTGCTTGAAACCCACCTTGTTCGCTTAGCTTGTTAATGATAGTTTAGTTAATTGCCTTTGTTGCTTATTAGCTAATTGCTTAGTTCTTGATAGCTAGGATTTGCTTGCATAGTTTGTGCTCTTTTAATCTTTCTTGTGTTAATCTTGTTAGCTAATGATAACCTAGGATCTTGCTTCCTCATTTGCTTAACTTGCCTCTTAGTTGTTAATTTGAATTGCTAGTTTAGTGTAGCTAGTTGTAGTTCTTTTCTCTTGCTTAGTTACTTGTTTAGCCTTGCCTCTTAGATTTAATGTGTTTAGGATAATTTAGGGTTTTTGGTAATCTAGTTTTCTTCATGCCCTTAATTTCTTGCAATCTTAGTGTAATCAACCAAAACCAACCTTTAAACCCTAAAAATCCTACACTTTGCTTTAGGAGTGTAGCTCACATTAACTTAGGTCTAGTGCCCCCTCTCTCCCTGAGGATCGACCCTTCTCTTATCACTTGTCTATACTACAACACGACCCGTGCGCTTGCGGGTGAAGTGTGAATAGTCTAAGATAGTGTGTTATACTAGGACCCATATTCAAATTTGAAAAATCCATGTGTGTTTGCCTAAGTTGCATCTAATCAAATCTAATTGGTTAGTTGTAACCCAAGGTAGTCCAAAACACACCAAGGTTTCTGGTTTCATTTTCAGAGAGTAGAGGCACTCGGCCTAGCTAGTTAGTGTAGCTTAGCTCTTCCTACTACCTTTACCATTGCTATTCTTTATTCTTTGTTTACTCTTGCATAATTTCCTCCTAACTTGTCTCGTGTTGTTTGTTTGTGTATTGTGTAGGTGACAGTTATGCATGCTTGGTAGATGCTCTACCTCTACCGCCTTGGTTCCTTTCGACCCCAAGATAGGCAAAAGAAGATGTCAACACTGCCACAAGCAATACTAAGAATCTGAAATGGATGGCATGAATGCTCAAATCCCTCCTGGGGGTGTTCTGCAACAACCCAACCACCCTCTCCATGAGTATTCCATCCAGGGGAACTACAACTCCCCAATCACCACCCTTGTTGACCAAATGTCGGGTCAACAATTCTCCATTCCACTGACCCTTCTCGGGCTCCTTCCTACCTACTATGGGATGGAGAATGAGAACCCCTACCACCACATAAGATGCTTTTCTTAAAACTTGTTCCACATTCTACACAATTTCTGCCACTGATGACTCAATCCAAAGAACCCCCTTTCCCTTTTAACTGAGAGAAAAAGCTAAGGAGTGGTACATGTCCAAGCCTGAGTTAGTAACTTGGAATTCTATGAAGAATGAATTCCATAAGAAGTTCTACCCAATCGCCAAGTTGACTCAAATATGTAGATGCATTACCTCCTTCACACAAAAAGAGAATGAACCCTTTCATGAAGCTTGGGAATGATTTTAGAAGCTCCTTCATGACTGTCCTCATCATGAAGTACCTCTACGGTAGCTTGTTCAGATGTTCTACATCAGGCTGGTTGAGCTGAGTCAGACTATTGTCGATTCCTCTTGTAGAGGTAGATTCATGGCAAAGCCACTGGAAGAGTCTTGGACCCTATTTGAGCATCTTGTTGAGAACTCTCGCCATCGAGATTCAAGTAAAGGGGGAGCAGTATGATCAGAAATACATTCCTCCTCCCCCTCCTACAGCTCTAGTCAGAATAGAGGCCAACCGCCAAATAATGAAGATGATGGTTGACATGATGAGCATGATGAAGAACCAAGTTGGGGGTTCTGCTAGCCAATCTACCATGACACTTGATGTTGTTGATGAAGAAGTGAATGTTTTACACGCCTTTGGAAACCGCAACAACCAAGGCCCGATGTCCAACTCTTATACTCCAAAGTGGAGAAATCATCCTAGCTTCTCTTGGAAACAACAAAATGAGGAGGGGCAAGGATAGCCAAGGCAAAATCAAGGCCCTATATACAACTCAAAGTTTGAAGAGGAGTTTCTTGGGAGGCTAAGGAGCCTTTATGAAGTGAAGAAAGATGTATCCTCCCATGGGCAAATGATTAGCCACCTTGAGCAAAGTTTTGATCAGATTTCTCTTTCACTTGCTCGTCGTGAAGAAGGAAGAATACCCTCTCAACCTATGCCTAACCCTAACAATGATGGTGGTTTTATCAACACCCCCCAAAGTGCCTATGCTCCACCATAGTACCAAGGACCACCCATCCCTTATGATCCTCCACCTCCACAACCCCTATTCAACTACCAATACACTCCGCATCCACCTCATTCATATCAACAACCCCCTCCATAATTTCACCCCCATCCACCACAACCATCACAACCACAATCTTAGCTACAATTCATTCTCCAAAACCTAAATCCCCCACACCAAAGACCACCACCACCTCAATGGCCACTACCACCACTACAAGCTTCTTCTACCAACCATGAGCATGTGAAGGCGGTGACAGTTCTAAAAAGTGGTAGGACCTTGGAGCAACCACAAGACACTTGTATTGATAGAGCAACCAGTGATGATAGAATTGATATTGTGATTAGAGATGGTGATACTGAGATTTAGGTTGAGGATGTTGTGATAAGCACCCGGGTTGATAATGTGTTGCAGAGAGAAGATATTATAGTTCCTATGATACTGATTGATGATTCTATTGATTTGAGCTGGTTGGGAGCACAAATCCCACCCTTCCCAGATGCACTTGAGGAACCATCCATGGAAAAGAGGAAGAAGAAGCACACCGAAGACATCATGGAAACTTTTAAGAAGGTGAAGATCAATATTCCTTTGCTTGATGTAATCAAGAAAATCCCATCTTATGCCAAGTTCTTGAAAGATTTGAGCACATTAAAGAGGAGAATGATAGGAAGAACACCAAGGAAGGTCAAGATCACTGAGCAAGTGAGATCAATTCTACAACACACTATGCCAAGAAAAAGGAAAGATCCCAATGCTCCCATCATCTCTTGCTACATTGGAGCACACCACATAGACCAAGCTCTTCTTGACTTGGGTTCTAGTGTAAATCTAATGTCGTATGATGTGTTTGCTAAACTGCAAACAGGACAACTGGGTCCAGCTCACTGCACCTTGCAATTGGTTGATCGATCTATGAAAATGCCTAGAGGACGTATTGATGATGTGTTGGTGAGACTTAATGATGAGACCTATGCATTCTTCCCTAATGATTTCATCATTTTGGACATGGAGAAGGACTCAAGAAAGGTACCTATTATCTTGGGGAGACTGATGTGTGTATTTTATATCACCTTTTGGACCACTTTTGGTTGTATTTTCAAATCATTTTCATTCAATAATCACTCTTAATCATGCTATATTTTCCACATTATTGTTGTATTTACATGCTCTATAGTTTGGTTTGTAGGTACAACAATTTAGCATCAAAATGGGGAGAAACTGCCATCATAACATCCATCAACACATTCCCCAATCATCTAGACATTCATAAAATGAATGTTGTTGAAACTGATAAAGACATGTCGTGTCTTATTAAAGACACACCATGTCCCAGACCATAAATTGAACTCAACTCCCAGATTTACAGCAACACTCTGTGTCTTATTAGAGACACACTGTGTCTTATGAAAGACACATCATGTCTTATTAAAGATATGTCGTGTAATTTTCCAAAACTTGATCCAGACTTCAGTTATCACATAAGACACGTTGTGTCTATAAAAGACATGTCGCGTGACCTGCAAATTTTACTCAAATGTGAATTTAACTACCTCATGCTTATATATACGACCCCAAGCCTTCTTGGTACCATTACCATAGACTATTTCAGACCATTTGGAAGGGGACTCAAGCAAGGAACATGGAGGAGGAGTTGGAGGTGTTCCAAGGGAGAAAAGTTGGTTTCTTAGGAGGGAAACTTCTTCTTCTTCCTTCTTATCCAACAATTACAGCAAGGATCTCCTCCGTTCTCTTCTCTCCACTCGGAAGTGAAGCTTTTTGGAGAGTTTCCAACAACAAGGATGGATTTGTGACTCCTTGACTAGAGTTTTAAGTCTATCTTCCTTCTTCCACGGACATCCAAGTTTATTTTCTTCTATTATGATGTCTAACACTGCTTTCTATTGCTTGTATCTACTTTCTACAACCATGGACAAGTAGATATCTTATTCTTGGGCATGAGGGAGTAACTCCCATGTCATAACATTTTTGAACACACATTTCATATATAATGCTAATTATTTCACTATTCTAAGGTTCATCAGTGTTTAATTCTTCTTACATGCTTTGTTCGCCACATTGCATGTTTGATTTCTGCTCTTTGTATAATCTGGAAAGACATACATAGGAGTAAGGAGATGTGCCTTAGCTTCACTACCTTGACCACATGAGTGGTTGGGATGTGTTCGAGAGAAAAGGTTTGTAATCCTAATCTTAGTATTAACACGAGAGTGGTATACAAAGTTAGGATTGTTCTACACTATCAGGAGATGGGTGTTGGATACAAACCTCCCTTGTGTTATTTCTAACATTGTTGATTATCGTTGTTTTTCATGCTATGATGTGAATGTGAAACCTTATTCTAAAAAATTCTCAATCCAATTTGATCCTTAATACAAGTGATTTCTGTTCTTCATTTCCTTTTGATTGCTTAGTTAACTAAACAAAACCTCTCTTGTTACAAAGATCTAGATTGTTGAAGTCAATACTCTTGCTCCTAACAATACCTTTCTCCTTGGATGACCTTGATAATACTACACACACCCATATACTTATGGGGCAGTGTTTGAGTTATAAATATTAAACCTTGCACACACAACCAACAAATTTTTTACGTCGTTGCCCGGGAGAATCAATATTTTTTTAGAGTAGAAGTGTTAAATTGTAAACGAGACTACATCACCCCACCACACTATGGCAAAAATACCCATTAGTGACATTTACTTTAGTGACTTTTGTAAAAAAAGCCATTATATAATCATTTTTATAGGTATTTTTATTTAAATGCCACAAAGTGTCATAAGCTTTGTACTATTATAGTCAAGAAAACTTACTGGAAAATAAATATTCGTTATCCCGCCATAACTCTAAAATGCTGACCTACAAGTATATGCATTTTATATCTTTCAAATTCTTTGCGCGACACAATTTATTTATGTGGCATCCGAAAATTTGGCATAACTCAAATTTGGAAAAGTTAGTCCTGGGTTCGGGTGCCCTTCAGGCATTCAGTAGTCACCCCTTCCAGTATTCACGATGGTGCTAAAATTTAGCCAGGAGCACGTCTACAAGAATCCCTAGCACCGGAGCTTGGCGGCCTTCTAAGTTTACGGATCCATAGAGCCTAACGGTCCTCTCCTACATCACCAACGTCCACACCTTCGCCTGCCCGACTGAACCTCCAGGGGCATCCTTAAGACCATTTGCTACCTCACCTCTACCCTGCTTTGTGGGCTGCATCATCGAGCATGGGTGTGTATGCCACTGCGTGGAGCATACCACTGTCGACGATTGCATGCGATCCATGGAGATCATCGTGCTAAACTTGTCGCTCTAGTTGCTTATCGACGCAGCCCGTCTCGACACTTGCTGTCATGGTGGCTAAGGTCTAGCAGAGGTGTGCCTAAAAACTCAAGCTTGGCGGCATTTACTCTCCCCTGGCATGATCCAAATAAGGCGGCAACTGTTCCAAGCTCGACAGCGCCAATGTTGACTCAGCACCATTATGCAACTATTGTGCCTTTGCTGGAGATTGGCTCTCTATCAAGATTTGTCCATGCTACCTCCCCTAGTCGATTTCTAGTGTTTATGCGTCGAGGGATTTACTTGTTGCTACCTCCCACAAGTAAGGTTTTCTTTTCCGTAACATAATCTATTGCCTTAGCCTCCGTTGCATCTCCTCAAATAAGGTTTGTTAATAGCATTTTCTTCGGCTATCTAGACAACAATCTTGCACATTATTCTCGTCACCTGTAAGAGCTAGTTTGGTTGGGTGTATTAGGGTGCAATTGTGTGAGTTCGCAATGTAAAAATGTACATCAAAATCGCACTTTGTTATCCGGCTACACCCTACCAAACAAGCCCTAAGGGAAACATCTAACCACTAATATATGAATCTTCCACATAAAATCAACTGGAAATGGCAACATCTAACCACTAATATTTTCCTATAAATTAACAATATGTGGATATGTTCCTTTAGTACACATTGTCATCATGGTTCAACTTTCCAGAAGTCGTAGAACCGATCTAATAAAGGTGACCCTGATCACACATGTGTACATAGCAGCTCCTTCAGCCTCCCCTTATAGCCTTCTCACTACTCATGGCAAGCCCTGATATTTATTAATATGAGGTGCTATTACGTACTGGCCTACCCATTCGGGTTGTTCTTGAGTTCAATCTAGTTCATGATCAATGCAATGGTAAGCAACCTAAATGATCGTTTCATTTATTATAATGTATTCTCCTTCTGTAAGTAGAAATTGTCCCTATCAAAGAACCACTCTAACAAACATAGAAATCACTTAAGGTAAAAAATTCCTTGGTCTTTTTTCTGTGGTATTTGGATAGTGATGTTAGTAGGTTGTAGTTGCACCCATTTACGTTGGATGTGACCACATTGAGAACTAGGAGAAGGTATGTTGATTGATATTGAAATCTTTAGTCTAGATGACCATAATTTGATGTTTTACATCTGTTGGTGTCTTACTTTTTGAACATGATAAAATGAATTGTGAATGTCTAACTAATAATTGAATTAGTTAGTAATTTACTATATATACACAATATACCTTTTCTTGAGAACTAACCATTACCAAAAATTGGTCCAACAACTACAGCTTGTGAACATTGCACCATATGTAGTGTGTATTGTATTTTGTGTATCATAATATCTTTCTAAGTTGACCCTTATATGTATGTGTGTATTATAGTATGTATATCATATTATGTCTGAGATTTTCAAGATTTACTCCTGAATTAGCTGATCAAATTGTTTGCCATGTTTTTGCTAAAATTCCTACATAACTCCAATACGGCATAGAAATATATCGATGCATAAAACCCTTTATTATGCAAACAATTTGTATAGGGACATATGCTCTGAGGGTAAACATCACATAGAAGACGTGTAATAGGTCAAATAGAACCAATATCAAATTGCGACATGTAGCAAGAAGTTCAAGAAGAGAAACAATTGATAAATCTTAGGGACACATATGAATATCTTCACACCTAGCTATGTACCTTTCCTGGTTTTAAATCTTGATCTTGGGATACTATATTCTCAATGATGATGTAATGTACTCCTTAAGCACGTACATGGACGTAGATGAAGAAACATAGAGTTATCCACAACTCGTGCACTTAGGGATAGTTTGGTTAGGTGTAGTAGGGTGTAATTGTATGAGTTTCACAATGTAAAAATTTACAATAAACACGCACTTTGTCATCCGACTATACCCTACCAAACATGTCCTTAAAGGGATACATAAAACAAACATTCACTATTACACTATAACCAATGTATCAACTAAATATTGTGCATTCTCATTAGTGTTCCTACAAAGAAACCATAAAGTCTATCACATGGAAAACATATTTAACATCTTGAGACAAAAAAAATATATTTTGAAATTCTAAACATGAAAACATATAGATGAATCTATAAAATTGAGGATCATCTTATAATGTGCATCCCACCAGTTCTCATCTCGCTCTATCCTTGTGCTCCAAGTCTCGGGGTGCTACTTCTACTCCTGCTCCTCACCTATGGACATCTCATCCCCAGTCATGCATTGAATAAAGAAACGTCAATAAGTGGCATGTGTAACATATACATTATTGAAATAATATGATACTACAAAAATAATTTTAAACATCATATATATATGGAACTAATATTAGAATCTATAGAAATCTTAAACATCATATATATGTAACTAATATTAGAATCTATAGAAATATTAAACATGAAAAACTACTCATTTTTTACTCTTAATTTTTTCTTTTTATGTATCTTTCTCTAGAAACCTTTCTCTAGTACATAGATCTTTTGGCCTGCACTCCGATGCTAGGTTATATATCTGAATTGGTCTGCATTCTAGTTCTTTGGCACTAAGGTCCTGAGTCATGTCTCTTGAGTTGACTTGCACTAGCACCTAGGTATAACTCCATAATTTGATGCCATCTTTATAAATCTCATCTTATATGAATCTTAATGCATTCTGAGCTAATGGTCTTATCATGGTCCTAAACATTAAATCTTAATACATCAATCTTAATAAAATCGCATCTTGCAAACAATCATGATTTAATGCATTCAAACCTTATAATCATATCATGTATTTAATTTTTAGGTCATAATCATTCTAAGAAAATGTAACTACATATCTCTACTTGAGATCTTCATCACATGTGAGGACATAAACATGAAAGTATGAAAATCTTACTTGTGTATCTGATCTTATTATCTTATAACATTGCATCATATAAATCATGAGAGTCTTATTTAAAAAACATACAAATATGTTGAGCTAAATGAACATGAATACTCATGGGTATGGTCAACTTACCTCCATTGCATCACCATAAATTGGTTCGTAGAACTCTTTATTGATTTTTCAAACTCTTTATTGATGTCTCAATTAAAGTTAACTCAATGAGATAAAATTTGGTGTAGAATCCTTATCATATTGTCTTTTCACTACTTAGACGCACCACTACAACAACCTAGACATGTTTTCAATGTGAGTAGCACCCCTTATATATTCAGTGCAATGGGTAACTCTAACCAATTGTCTCATGAGTACAATATACTCCCAAATAAGGTGAAATCTGATGTGGATAGAAAAAAAGAGCCACACATGTTTTTTTTTATTTGAAGCTCTGTAATCTTAGCCTAAATCTAGATTTTTTTTAATTTGGAACAACATAGCCACAATAATAGTTTTCGAGCTTAAGATTATTTTTAATGTTATGCTTGAAGGAAAGGTAATTTACTACACCTTCTCTAGCCCCTTTAGGTTTCATATGAACATAAATTTGGGTGAAAAAATAAATGTTTGTCTATTGGTTGTTGTTTTACTTAATAGGAGTAACCAAATTAACCTCACAGGGATATTCATAACTATAGTAAGGACAAGGTAAATTTGTCATAGTGGTTAAAACAATTTATTAGGTGAGACTTGAGAGATAGTTTGAATAAGTAGATTTGCTTCATATACTTTATAATAAAGATTGTGGTCCAAGGACATTTTTTTCACTAGCTATCAAATCATGCATTAAAATTTGGGAATTCAATGTGGACTTGAATTTCAACATGAACATTGATCCTTACTTGACTAGATTTTGATAGCTTATCATTAGCAAGCACAAAGTATTTCGAGTACTAAAAGAAATTTAACTTTATCATCTTTTTAACTACAATATAGATATAGTCGCTTGTTAAACACTTGTAACTCAATTTAAGACATGCTTTACACTTAATTAGTTTTCCTTTTCTTATATATTTCATGCCTATGAAAACATGATCACGTGTATCTTTTGAAATTGCCCACATTTGGGTTGGTAACTACATTACGTGGATTTTTAGGCCTTGCCATCAGCTTCACTTCTATATTGTTCCTACATTAAACTAGTTGTATGACTATTTATGTGGTGGGAACTACTTGGGCAGATCTTGATAAGCAATTTACCTTCTCTTCAAAAGTAGTTATTGATCTTGTATGGTTGTATAATGTTTCAAGACCAACATAATTTCATTGTGATTGTTGATTACATCCCCAGATATGTTCTACAATTCTTATTCGAAGATGCGTCTGTGTTTACTTTAACTTTAGGTGTTGATGGAAATGTCCATGTCTTCTCCTCTGGTTGGCTTCGAGAATGATGCTAATATAATACATTTGAACATGTATATTACTCTATGATCTTTATAGAATGATTGAGGTAATTAACCTTTCATTTATTATATACTCTTAAAATATTGAATTTCTCTTATATTATAGTTTAGGTCTAAATTTTATCTCCTCACTCCTACTTGTAAAAGTTATTCACATATATAGTAAGAAGAAGTATACAACTGGATATCAAACAGATTCATAAAATTTAAGTGTAACTACAAAGTAGAAGCAACTGGTTTAGTGTGTATTCATCAGTGGACTAACCGCTAGTAAGTTTTGAATGTTTGAGGAAATAGAGTTGCTACAATGAGTCCATTCAAGGGCCTCAAAACATGCTACAAGGGTTTTTGAGGATTTTTTCTTAATGTAAGTACATCCAATGTATCACATCAAGGAAATTTTTGTAGTTAGTGTTTTTGTTTGAATATCTTTATTTATAAACTCTTTCTAGCAATTTTAGATGTCATTTTTAGACCTGGCATTCGTTGTTTGTATTAAGAACTATAAAAGTCATTATCATTTCATTAGCTGGAAGTAAGCTACACATAAGAGAGTTCATTTATTTTTTATGTAAAATGATATATATGTTAAAGTACATGTCAAAAATCACAGTCCCTGCTAAAGTAAGTATCATCTACTAGTTAATCTTTTTGTAGTGCTTATTGTAGCATTTGTTTCTTGATCATTCTCTACAGAAATGTGACATAATGTTTGGTCAATAATGAAAAACCAAGCAATAATTTATTGAGAAAGAAAGGGGAGAAGTTTCTTTTTTCATATGGAGGGGCATGTTTCCAAGAGGGGTGGGTCTCATGTCGATATGTTTGAAGAATTGATCTCTGTATGAATTATGACATAATTTGAACTACCGTCGACACATTTTTCATGTCTACCACACCTCCCACATTATTTTCAAGTTTGTTGAGATCGTCCCTAAGACTCATAGGTGTTCAGGGAAGGGCTTCAAAAGAAGCGCAAATTAATGGTGATGTACAATGTGTGAAGAGAATTTTCACCAAGCTAGCGCAAGTTCTTGATATCAAGTCAACACTCAACAACATTCATATATGATAGCTTACATGTATATAACTTTTCAATACATAGTTGAAGGATGTAGAATTGTTGTACTAAGTAAAATGGTGTGTGTATAAGTGTATCATGTGTGTTGTATTACTTAAAGGGGATAGGTAGATGTCCTCCTCATGTAATTTACATTTGATTTTATATAGAAAAGATTGATATTCAGAATCTATAGTTTTGAAAATGTGAGTTCATGTTGCAAGTGGCTTTCATTTAGAAGTCAAGTAGTAAATTGCAAACCAAATATTAAAAAGCCATAAAATGCCATCATATACAATACCTATCCCATTATAGTGGAATTTCTTATATGCCATTATATATAGCTAAAATAGTTTTCATCCTTACATAAAATAGTGGTTTTTGTATAAAATCCAATTGATGATATAGTGGCATTTGTATAAAAGCCAATTGATGTTATAGTGGCATTTATTTGGCATTTTTTTAAAAGACATTAAAGTTGAAGGTTTAGTGGCATTTACAAGTTATGCCACTGTCTCTCTAGTGGCATTGGTACTAGAGGCATTTTTTTAAGTGCCAACAAATACCACTAAATACCTTTAGTGGCATTTTTTTACCGGCATTTGTCAAATGTCGCTCATGAGTATGTTTGTTGTAGTGGCACCTATCATATCCATCATCATTCTTTCCATAATGATCATCATCATTATCTTGTTTTTGTATCTTTCATTTTCTTTCTTGTACTTCACTCACCTTCTTTACTTGCAGGACTATATGAGGCGATCCAAAAGGGTTCTTGAATATTTCACATTTCTAGACCACAAACTTAAGCACAATGTTTGCAGCCTTCAAAAAGCAAGGATGAGTGAAACTCAAATGGATCCATAGGACTCACAAACATCATCACCAACATCTTCACCACCATCTTCACCCAAGCATCCATCTCAACAAGAAATACCAAATATGGAATATAACTGTCCCCTTAAAGACTTTAATGTTCCAGATGCTACAAAAATCAATGGGACTATCAATATCCCACTGATCGAGGCAAATGATTTTTCTATCAGCCCCACAATTATACAAATGATACAATGGAATCAATTTGGAGGACACCTATGGAGGATCCGAACCTCCACATTACTGAATTTCTACAGTATCTTAACACTTTCAAGATAGATGGTGGTCCTACTGATGTAGTTTGTTTTCTTCTATTCCCCTTCTCTTTAATAGACAGAGCCAAGGCATGGCTCTATTCTTTGCCAAGAAACTCCATCAACAGTTGGGACAAACTCCCCAAAGTTTTCTTAGCCAAATATTTTCCACCAAGCAAGACCGCATAATTGAGGATTCAGCTCATCAATTTTTCTCAAAGGCATGGAGAGACCTTGTATGACACATGGGAAAGGTTCAAAGATCTTCAACGTCTTTGTCCACACCATGGTTTAAGCAACTAGATTCTATTGCAAACTTTCTATAATGTCTTATTCTACAATACAAGCATATCTATTGATGTTGTTGCAAATGGTGCTTTAATGAACAAATCATATAGGGACGCTTATGCCATTATTGAAGACATGGCATTTAATATAATTGGCAATGGACTGGAGTACCTAACCTTCTTCTTCAAGCTCTATTTTTGGAAAGCAATCTACTAAAGTAATTTGTGATGCATGTGGAGCAGAAGGACACACTGCTTCATGTTTTCCCACACCATCACAATTTGAAGAGATATCAGATCTTAACAACAATGTCAACTCCAATTTCATCTAGTAACAACAAGATTTGTAGCCCAAGCTGAGTTTGGAGTCCATGCTTGATACCTTTGTCTCAACTCAAATTCAACAAAATGATGAGCTTCGTCAACAAAGGGAGCTTCTAAAGGATGTTATTTTTCAAATTTCTTCTAAGGTGAATGGGATTTCTACTCACACTAGGATGTTGGAGAATCAAATTGCTCAACTAGCTCTTGCCAATCAAAAAGCACCTTTTCGTTCCTTGCCTAACCAACTAGAGATGAATTCAAGAGAGACATTCATGTCAGTTACCTTGAGGAGTGGAGCTGCTATAGGAAAATATTCTTCACCATCAAAGACAATATCATATGAAGGTGTTGACTCCAATGTAAGCAATGATAATGTAGCTCTAAAGAAGAAATATGCACATACTCCACAAGATATGATTATTCAAGCAAAATAAATGTCATCTTTCCACAATGTCTTGGCACTTTCTTGGTGATGAGAAAATTCTCTTTGAACCAGATTCTAGTTATTTTGAAGAAGAGAATGAAGGGACAAACAACATTGTTGTCCAGAAGACTATTCCTACAGCAAATCATAGGCGTACATCTTTATCCCAAATAAAAACTAGACTGACAAAGAGGTGTAGATCTATGGTCCAACAATTCCCAACATCAAATCAGATCACAAGCCCTCCACCTTGACAAATCCTCCATGATGAGGTACCCGGTTGTTATTCTCTTTGTTTGATTGCTACAGTGAGGACACTGTAGATTTCAAGCTTAGGGGGGAGCAACCGGCAGGTAGTGTAGTTTTATTTTCCTTTTATCATTTTTTTCTCAGCTGTTATTTTAGTTTATGTTCTTCTTATGGAAAATCCAGTATGATACGAGGCTTATCTTATATAAGTGTATTGAATCCTTTCTATGCCAAATTGATTGTCCTCTTTTGTTGAGAAATATCACTTGTAGAAATTGGAAAAGGCATACATTAATCAAATGAAACCTTTTGGCCATTGAAATGTGCTTAACTCTGGTTTATGCTTCAATCTTGAACATTCATCTTTCACATTCTTGATTGGTTAAAACACGTAATGGTTTCAATTGTTGTGAGTAAATCAACTTTACAACATCATTTAGAATGCAGGATGCCCTTGCCAAGATCTTAGTGCATTTTCAACCACTCTTTCAATGAAAATTTTCCAAAACAAATGAATGAAATCTAACTATTTTTGCAATTTTTTTTTGGATAAGGTAAATGTTTCCAAAAAAAAATTAGTTGACTCTCCTATGTTATGAAAACATTTAAAATTTCTTTTCACTTATTTCACCCTCATGCCCCATAAAAGATGGATAAACCACCCACATATCATGCTAGCCTAGTGTAAATCCAATCTGGCCATGATGGTTAGGTGATATGTCTTAAAAGAGGGTAAAATACCCCATTCGACACTCCACATGTGCATAAGCCTACATTAGAAGCCGAGTGCCAGAACCCATAATACATTGTCATATTATTTTTGGGAAAGAAGGAGAGTACAATTAAAATTGTTAATTTTAACTAAGATTTCATCATTTGTATCCTTAATAGTTGAGAGTTTGAGTTGCACATCCACTAATTGTTTGGCTTGGTCATCCAGATTCTACTTAGTGTTGTTTAATTAATTGATTCATTTAATTGTGACCACCCCTATTGAACTAAAAATCTCTTTCTTAGGTGTTTAAGTTTAATTTATGACTATTAGTATAAACCTCTTGATCATGGTTGGTTTGGTCTTATACACATCTCTCATTTCATTTGATCTATGCATGAACTTGATAATTCCTTCATTTGTGTTTCTACACTATTTTTACTTAAGGACAAGCAATGGTTTAAGCTTAGGGGGATTTGATGTGTGTATTTTATATCACCTTTTGGACCACTTTTGGTTGCATTGCCAAATCATTTTCACTCAATAATCACTCTTAATCATGTTATATTTTCCACTTTATTATTGCCTTTACTTGTCTTATGGTTTGGTTTGTAGGTACAACAATTTGGCATCAAAATGGGGAGAAAACACCATCATAACATCCATCAACACATTCCCCAATCATCTAGACATTTAAAAATCAATGTTGCTGAAACTAATAAAGACACCCTGTGTCTTAATAAAGAGATGTCATGTCTTATAAAAGACACCACGTGTCCCAATCCAAAAATTGAACCCAGAATTTCCAAATTTGCAGCAGCACACTATGTCTTATTAGAGACACACCGTGTCTTATTAAAGACACATCATGTCTTATTAAATACATGTTGTGTAACTTTCTAGAACTCAATCCATACTTCAGTTATCACATAAGCCACGTCATGTCTTATAAAAGACACATTGTGTGACCTGCATATTTTACTCAAATGCAAATTTAACTACGTCACGCTTATATATACAACCCCAAGCCATCTTGGGACATACACCACAGACTATTTCAGACTATTTGGAAGGGGACTCGAGCAAGGAATGGAGAGGAGGAGTTGGAGGTGTTCCAACGGAGAAAAGTTGGTTTATCGGAAGGGAAACTTCTTCTTCCTTGTTCTTCAACAATTGCAGTAAGGATCTCCGTCGTTCTCTTCTCTTCACTTGGAAGTGAAGCTTTCTGGAGAGTTTCCAGCAACAAGGATGGATTTGTGAGTCCTTGACCGGAGTTCCAAGTCTATCTTCCTTCTTCCATGGACATATAAGTTTATTTCCTTCTATTACGATGTCTAGCACTACTTTCTTTTGCTTGTATCTACTTTCTACAATCATGGATGAGTAGATCTCTTGTTCTTGGGCATGGGGGAGTAACTCACATGTCATAACATTGTTGAACATGAATTTCATATATAATGCTAGATGTTTCACTATTCTAAGGTTCATCAGTGTTTAATTCTTCTTACATGTTTTGTTGGCCACTTTGTATGTTTGATTTCTGCTCTTTGTATAATCTGGAAAGATATGCATAGGAGTAAGGAGATGTGCCTTAGCTTCACTACCTTGACCATGGGAGTGGATGGGATGTGTTGGGGAGCAAAGGTTTGTAATCCTAATATTAGTATATCCATGAGAGTTGTATACAAACTTAGGATTGCTCTACACTATAGAGAGGTGAGTGTAGGATACAAACCTCCCTTGTGTTATTTCTATCATTGTTGATCATTGTTGTTCTTCATGTTATGATATGAATGTGAAACTTTATTCTCAAGAATCCCCAATCCAATTTGATCCTTAATACAAGCAATTTCTATTCTAGTTTTTTTCCTTTTGATTTCTTAGTTAACTAAACAAAACCTCTCTTGTTACAAGGATCTAGATTGTTGATGTTCAATACTCTTGCGCCTAATAATACCTTGCTCCTTGGACGACCTCAATAATACTACACACAACTGTATACTTGCAGGGTAGTGTTCAAGTTATAAATATTAAAACTTGCACACACATCCAATAAAGACCCTTCTTGGCTATAGTTGATGTCGTGATTCATGTGAGGACATGTACCATGTATGTGACCTTCATGCACATGTAGATCCGGTTAAACATTTTCAATTCTTCTGCTAAGGCCGAGGTGATAGGTGCTACAGAGGAAGATTTTTATCTCATTGAATGTCTTGATGAGATTGTAGAGGAATGTATACCTTCATGGATTCAAACTGCCACTCAAGGTAGAGGTCTATAGCCTATTGTGGAATTCCCTGATGATGATGATGAGGATGAGGAAGAAGAACTAGTTGTAGTTGCTGCAAGTGAGGAGCTCCCATCCATTTATGAATTGTTGAAGAACTCCCTTAAAGAACCTTTAGTCCTTGAACTCAAGTCTCTTCTCGAAGGTCTAAAGCATTCTTTCCTAGGCTCAAATGAGACCCTCCCAGTGATCATTTCCTCTATCCTTTCCCCAGAACAAGAAGGTGACTTGATGACAGTTTTGAAGAAAAGCATTCAATCCATTGGATGATCCATTGCAGATTTGAGGGGCATTGACATTTCCATTTGTGTTCATAGGATTTACCTTGAAGATGATGTCAGGCCAACAAGACAAATACAAAAAAGGTTGAATCCAAAGATGAAAGAGGTCATGTCATAAGAAGTAGTGAAGTTGCTAGATGCTGGGATTATCTATCCCATTTCTAATATCCCTTGGGTGAGACCCATCCAGGTTGTGCCCCAGAAGGGTGGGATCATAGTAGTAGAGAATGAGGATGGAGATTTGATGCTAGTGAGAGAGCATTCAAAGTGGAGGATGTGTGTGGGTTATAGAAAGTTGAATGAGAAGACCAAGAAGGACCACTTTCCCCTCCCATTCATTGATAAGATCTTAGAAAGACATGACGGACAAAGCTTCTACTATTTTCTTGATGGTTACTTAGGTTACTTCCAAGTAGTAGTTCATCCCAGGGATCAAGAGAAGACAACATTCACTTCTCCAAGTGGTACTTTTGCTTATAGGAGAATGCCATTTGGGTTGTACAATGCTCCTTATACATTTCAAAGATGTGTAACATCTATCTTGGATGACATGCTTGATTCATCTATGGAGGTCTTCATGGATGATTTTTCAGTGTTTGGTATGACTTTTGATGACTATTAGCTCCAACTAGCAACTATTCTTGAAAGATGTGTCAAGGTTCGTTTGGTGTTGTCATTGGAAAAGAGTCACTTCATGGTTCCCGAGGGCATTGTTCTAGGTCACCAATTTTTTAAGGTCGACATTGAAGTTGATAAGGCCAAAGTGGGTCTAATTTCAACTCTTACTATTCCTTCCACCATAATACATGTCTGATCTTTCTTGGGGCATGCAGGTTTCTACCACTGATTCATCAAAGACTTTAGTAAAATTTTGAAACCGCTTTGCCACTTGCTTGAAAAGGATGTGGAATTCAACTTTGATGACAAGTGTGTTGAATCCTTCAACCACCTAATGCATAAGCTCATCTATGCTCCTATTAAGAATCCCCCAAATTTCTCCTTTCCATTCAAAATTATGACAGATGCATCTGATATGGCAGTGGGGGCTATGTTGGGCCAAAGGATTGTCTGGGTTCTGCATGCCATACGCAAGCAAAACCCTTGATGAATCCCAAAGGAACTACACCACCACGGAAAAAGAGTTGCTTGTCGTGATTTTCTCTTGACAAGTTTCATTCTTATCTCTTGCAGAACAAGATGGTGGTATACACAGATCATGCATCCTTGAAATATCTCATGGTGAAGAAAGATTCTAAGCCAAGGTTGATCTGTTGGATTCTGTTGCTTCAAGAATTTGATTTGGAGATTGTTCAAAAGAAGGGAGTTGTAAATTCTGTAGTCGGCCATCTCTCTCGCATTGAGGCACTTATGATGGTATGAATCTAATTAAGGAAACAATACCAGATGAGTAGCTTTTCTTACTTTCATCCACCCAAAGACCATGGTAAAGCACATATCTAACTTCTTAGCTAGTGGGAGGATACCAAGTACTTGGACAAGGGAAGAGAGCAATAGGTTGTTTTCTATGGTGAAAAATTATGCTTGGGATGACCCATGTCTATTTGAATATTGTCCTGACCAACTCATTTGAAGGTGTGTCCTGGAAATTGAGCAGTAAGAGATCCTATCCATGTGCCACTCTAGCGTGTGTGGAGGTCATTTTGGCAAAAAATGCACATCCACCAAAATTCTTCAAAGTGGATTATATTGGCCAACCTTGTTCAAAGATGCTAATGAATATGCCCGCAAGGGTGTATCTCACTAGTGATCAGATCATGAATGCAGACAGAGGTCTCAGGTTCAAATTCTCACGGAATAAATTGGGATTTATGTCTAACATGGTTTGTGCCAGAACTGATGGGTTTCACACCTTGGTTTACCATACTCCTCCTATGTTGGGCCTCCATAGGTTAATGAGAATCAGGGAGAGGAAGTCTCCTTGATGACTCAAGATGCTAATGAATATTGCAAATTCTATTTGAGGTGCCAAAAGGTGAGCACTATCTCCAAGAGGGATATGATGCCTCTATCACCCATTCTTGTACTTGAGGTGTTTGATGTTTGGGGAAATGACTTCATGGGTTTGTTTCCTCCCTCCTTTAGATATGTGTACATCTGGTGGACATTGATTATGTATCCAAATTGATAGAAGCAATTTCTACAAGGACAAATGATCATAAAGTGGCTTGTGATTTTGTACATCATGTGGCTACTCTTTACCACCCTCAAATGGGTGGTCAAGTTGAGTTAGCTAATTGGGAAATAAAAATCATTCTTGAGAAGACGATGAGGCCGGATCACAAGGATTGATCTTTATGTCTCAATAAAGTTGTGTGGGCATATAGAACAACATTTAAAGCCCCAATCGGAACAACACCCTTTAAACTTGTTTATGGAAAGAGTTGTCATCTATCAGTGGAAATTCAACACAAGGCACTTTGGGCTTTGAAAGCCATGGACATGGATGGATAAACTACCAGATTGAGAAGAAAATGGTAGCTGTATGAGCTAGAAAAATGAGACATGAGGCATATGAATTGTCAAAAATTTACAAGGAAGGGACCAATTTTTACAGGATAAGTTGATCAAGAAGAAGGACTTTGAGCTGGGATAATGGGTATGGTTGCACAATTCTAGGATTAAGTTCTTTCCTAAAAAGCTTCAGTCTAGATGGGAAGGGTCTTGTCTAATAAAAAATGTATATCCATCCAGATTTGTTGTGATATGTGAAAAGGACAGATCAAAAGAGCTCATTCTCAATGGGCAAAGATTGAAAGACATTGTGGAAGTAGGTCCCGATAAAGCAAACCAAAGCTTTAACATTGTGATGCTAGTTGAGGAACACCCGCTTGATTAAGAGATGTGCTTGAATGCATATGAGAGGGACATCTACTAAAAAGATGCTTCGAAAGTTCTGTGAGTATGATCGAGTCTATAATCAATAAGTGGTGCGCTCCCGCTAGAGGCTTGCAACAAGTGCAATCCACGAGATCGGGAGGCACGGGATGAGATGGGATCTTTGGCTTTCGAAATTTATAAACCTAACTAGCTACCTACGTCTACTAAAACACTACACCAACAAGCGCACGGGGTCGTGTCATAGTATAGGAAGGCGGCAAGTATAGGGTCGATCCACAGGGAAAAGAGGGGGCTCTAGAGCTAGGTTAGTTTGGCTAGGTTCCTACTGCGGAGACTAGGGTTAAGGGTTTAAAGGTTGATTTTGATTGTTAACTACTATGGACAAACAAGCAGTTAAAGGCAAGAAATGGAATCTACGTTAACCCTAGGCTAGATTAAGACTAAGTAGGCAAGAAAAGACTAAGCTAGGTATGAAAGGACAAATTACACTAAGGCAAGCAAGAGAAAAGCAAAAGAGCAATTAAAGAGCTACACTAGCATGAACAAGACAAGGACAAAGCAAGAAGCTAACTAAGCAGGAAAAGAGTTAACTAAGCTAAGCAGGCACAAAACTAGGGTTTTAAGCAGTATAGAGATGTGTGGGCTGTTTAGGGGTATGAACTTATCACTTAAGTTGGGGGGTGACATGTGAACATTATGATTCCATTTAGATCATCCAAACCAAACAACAAGTTAGAGTCTAATGGATTAACCTAAGCTACTAACTGACCATGGATATGCTAGGTTGTGTATAGAGGAACTAGTCTCTAACACAACCCACTACCCTTACGAGGCTCAATTGGGTTAGGGGTTAGGTTCAATCCAATTAGAGTCTAATCAAGTCTAGGTTTCTAGATTAGACATTCCTAGGGCAATTAGGGGCCGAGGGTAGTAATGGGGAGGTGAAATTAGGGTTTTGGACCCCAATTCCCCCACATTCTAGCCTTGAGAAGGCTCCATGCTAATTGCACTAGAATTATCCAATCTAGCTACTTAGATCTCTCACTTAGGCTTAGGGAGATTGATTAAGATGTAGGAAGATGGGAGGCAACCTAGGGATCCAAGAATTGGACCTAGGGGCAAATCCCAAAATTCACACATATAAATAATTTGCCTAAATTCCTAAGTGATTTCACACACAAACCAACAAGCAATTCATGGAGAATGAGACATAAATAGAACATAATCATTAACAAATAGAATTACAAAGTTTACATGTCATTTTCCCCCAACATGGTATCAAAGTAACATATTTGACCCCAAACAGCCCACCCAAAGAGCCTAGCTACTCATATACATGGAAAACACAAAAAGAGAGAAGAAGAAGATAGAGGTAGCCATGGAGCTCGAAGTAGCGGTTGTCAATCCTCTCTCCAGCAGCAGCAGGGACGTCCTCCTTCTTCTACTTGGATGAAATGGTGTGGAATGATGGAGTGAAGTGGATGGAAGGCTTAGATATGGGGGGTTATGTGGTGGAAATGGTGAAATTGAGTGGATTTGAAGTGGAAATGGAGTGGGTGGCGATTTGGGGAGCTAGGAAGGGGTAGAAGGTAGCTAACCTCGTGCCCCAGCCGCCACCTAGGTATATATAGGTGTGGGGGAAGCACTAGGTTAAGTTAGGGGCAAAATGGGCAAAACAGTGAAAAAGTGGCTGGATTTTGTGAGTAGCACGGCCGTGGTGGGTCACCACGGTCGTGGTGGGTAGGGTAGGCCACGGCCGTGGTGGGTCAACACGGTCGTGGGAAATAAATTGCACAATGTCAGGTTGGTGGTCAAAACGGCCACGGCCGTGGTGGTGGTGGTGTGCCACGGCCGTTGTGTATGGCACGGCCGTGGTGGGCTTGGTGAGGGTGGCCGTGGTGGTGGTGGTGTGCCACGGCCGTTGTGTATGGCACGGCCGTGGTGGGCTTGGTGAGGGTGGCCGTGGTGCTTCTGCACGGCCGTTTTGCTGAACTGTGCCATGGCCGTTTTGTGGAACACGGCCGTGGTGTCTTCCCATTGCACGGCCGTGGTGCGGTGCACGGCCGTGGTGTGCTCTACTTCACTTGGATGTTGAGCCTGTTAATTTCTAAGTCACCTAGCACGGCCGTTCTGTGGTACCACGGCCGTGTTGGGTCCTGGGGCAGCACCTTGACTTGGATCTTTGGATTTTCTTGGACATCTTTGCTTCAAACGATCTTTAGCCACTAGGGGTAGGTCGAGGGAGTATCGGACTTCACTTTGGGTCTCTCCAAGGGCAGAGGAACCCGAGGATCACTCCTTCTCTCTCTCTTCCATCAAGTGTGGTCCAAATGCCTGAAAAACACGCAAATGATGTCCATAAGTGCATTTTATACAAATAAGCATATTAGGGGTAATGACATGCAATTTAACAGATGTAGATGTGATTGAAGAGCAAAATAACACAAGATGAAGCCCTAAAATAGGGCTGCATCACCACCCCAAACTTGAAACATACTTGTCCTCAAGTATGCTCCAACTCAATCTCTCTACAAACTTTCACAAAAAGAAATGACAAATGCAATATAAAAGACGATTGTTGCTGAATGGGATCAAAGATGACTAAGTACATGCATCTCACCTCTCTCCTCTCCTTCTTTCACAATCCAATCATGAAAAGAGCACAAAGCATATGAACTTCGAATATAGCGCATATAATACACAAGTTATCCATATTTCTTCCATTAAGTTCCGGGTAAACCGTTTTATGGTGGCGTTAATCAAAAATGACTAGGAGTGTTGTTTCACATTCATGCATTCAATCTTATATCTCAAATCACACCAAATGACCCACGTGGCTGCGGAAAAGAGTAAAATGAGCTAAGTTTGATGTTTCCTAGCTCAATGGGTATGAAAGTGGAAGAGAGGGTTGCGGTAAGATTTTTGGAGTGTTTTTACACACTCATCTTTTCTTTATTTGAATGCTCTTAAACAGGAGCATCCTTTTATTTTATTTTGCTTTTCTTTTTCTTTTCTTTTCTTTTTCTTGCCCTTGGTGTAGATAGGGCATATGGTGGATAGAGTGAAGCGGGGAGATAAAGATATGGCCACCCCAAACTTTTGGAGGTGGCCAAGGCTGATTATGTGCACTAGGGCATCTTTTTATGAGGCGGAGGGGTATGAAGATGGTGGAAGAATAGTCGGGTCAAAGAGGGGTCATTGGTATGATTCTCCACATAAGACGTCCTGCATGAGAATTAATCCAACACTTCATCCTAGATATCACACCACATGAATGAACAAGATGAAATTGATATATCAAACAAGTGATTCTACAAACACTAAGCGTTCAAAGCTTGCTCATTTTCACAATTCAACCAATCAATCACAATCACAAGAGAGGTGATGCACATGTAAAAAGTCAAACATTGATACCACTTAGCAACAAACACTGGTGATTCACTTGCATTTGTCAAAGGTCAACATTTTAATTCAAAACAGTAGAGATTGGGTCAAAACACACTTTTTAGACAAGAAATCTCAAATTTGGGAAAAATTGGCCAAAATGGTGCCAAGTTGCCTTCAATCACATCTAAGCCTAAATTATTGAACTTAAAGCAGTAAACAAGCAAATCCTAACTAAAACATGCAAAAATTACCAAAAATCTACATGATATGCAATGCATGGCAAAAGAGCAAAATTTTTGAAAATTACGCAAAAAAATGACAATAAGGTAAACTACATGGAATGCAGGTATGCAAAGCAGTAAAATTCTAGACTAGATAACAGGACAAGCAAAAGAAATGAAAAACAACAAACAAAAAGTAAAATAGCAGATGAGATGCAAAAATGAGTGAAAGAAGAATGAGGGCATACCGCCCTACCACCCCAAACTTTTGAATCGTGCTGTCCTCAGCATGACACTAAAGTCTAGGGTGATAGGGTAGATGATCACTGCGGAGGTGGTGGAGGTGCTCCTCCCTGCCTGTAGTAGGCGCCCCAGTAGTCTGACTGTGGGGGCGGATAGCTGTCCTGAAAAGCTGGTAAAGAACTCCACCAGTCCTCACCCCACTGTGGGTTCCTCTGGGCCTGGGCATTGTGAAACTGATAAAGGTGGTTGACCTGGTAATGCATATGCTGGTGGTCCAACCACATGGCATCCTGTGTCCTCTGAAAGCCCTCCTGTGCCTGTAAAATTCTGTCCTGCGTCGCCTGAATGCCCTCCAGCTGTGCATGGATGGTACTCATGTCATATGCATTCACTGACGGCTGCTGTGGCTCTGACGCTCCCATTCTTTCTTCTCTGTGCCTCACCCGTCTTGCCGCTCTCTCCTCTGCCGTCTGCCTCTGCTCTGCCGCCTGTGAAGGCTCTCCTAAGCCTCCCGCAAACCTCACCTCAGGGATTGCCTCTCCTCTCGGATTCTCCTCCTCGTACCTCCTCAACTTTTCCAGAAAATCTGGCGATGGTCCAAACTGTGCCATGAGGGGAGGAGTATGGTAAGGCAACTCCAATGTGACTCCTGGGTAGGGTGGGTTGATTTGGTAAATGATTCTCTGCTCTGTAACTATGATCATGGATGAGCGAGCTAAGTAGTGCAAATCAACTAGCTTGCCACCTTCTGCCTTTGTGTATCCTGTCATGTCATGCCCCAAGGCAGTGGCAATAGATGTTACAATCCCTCCCATCATAAAAGGATTTGTGCTCTTGGATGGGATTGTCCTCATGTGATCAATAATCAATGCCCCCAGGTTCACGTGTCTCTCTTTTGTCACCCAGCCAAGTACAAATAGATCCTTCTTTGTGCAGCTGCCTTGATTTTCATATCTGCCAAATATGGTGTTTGCTAACACCTTCTGAACATAGCGAAGAAATGGGCTATGAATACCACTGGTCTTTGACTTCCCCGCTACAAAAGTGCTTTGGCCTGTGAAACATTTCCACATTGCTGGGTATGTGGAGATGGCATCATTTTCTACCTTTCCTCCATCCAGGAGGGCTGCCATCTCTTCACTCGGTGCAAACATCTGATTCAGCATCGTTGAGGTGATCTTCCACCTCTTATCCCCGATCATCACTTTGATTGCATTCTCACCCTCATGGGTTGTTTTCTCTAGCGTGGCGAAGAATTGCTGCGTTAACTCCACGTATGACTCCTGCTGAAGCGTTAGGACCTCAAATAGCCCTACTTTTTTCATCAATTCTTGAAAATAGACATAGAACCCCATTGCCTCCAAAGACGCTTGGCATGCGTATCTAGTAGCTAACACTCTGCGTGTCATGCATCCAGGGTGCTTGGGCTCCTTTGCCCTGCCTGTCGTAACCTCTGGCTGTGAAAACGGGCATTGTGGCAGGCTTGGTTGCGGCTCAGCCTCAGGCATCTCAGTATCATCTTCATTTTGTAATACGAGGCGTCGACGTGGTCGTCGTGGCGGCTCGGACTGCGGCTCGGGTTGCGGCTGCGCCGCGGAGGAGACGGACGGCCGTGCGGCTGAAACTGACGGCCGCGCGGTTGAGACGGAAGGTCTCTCAGATGAGACGGAGTGACGGGAGGCAGATGGCGGTGGCTGTGACGAAGATGGTGCCCCTTGTTGTGGCTGTACGGAGATCTCTTCAACTGTAGAATCAACAATGGCATCCAATTCGGCCTCCGTCAACCGGGGGTGACTGTTCTTTGGCTTCCTTTGATAAGAAATGACACCCCTGGTCTTCTCCACTGCCTTCCTTGCAAACTTCTTCATCCTTGCTCGAAAAAGGAGGTGGAATTCGAAAATTTCAGAATTCTCCGAAGAACGGGGCTGTTGGGGCAGAATGGAGCGAAAATGGTGTATTGGTGGATGGAAATGGGTTCAAACGGGAGATTAAGGTAGAGGAGATGGTAGGGGAATGCTTGGGGTGATTCGGGAGTGATTTGGTGGGATTCGAGGGTTGTAGAGGGTGGGCGGAGCGCTGCACGGCCGCTAGGTCGCGGAGCACGGGCGTTATGTTCTTCGGAGAAATGAACAAGTGAAAAGAAATTTTGCAAAGTTGGGGTTTAAGTTGCTGGAATCGGGCTGCAGCACGGCCGTGCTGCGCGGCCCGTGCTTCCTTGCACGGCCGTTCTGCCCTGGTTCAAAACTTAGTTAGTTTCCTTGATTTTCTAGATCATTTTCTTGTTGAAGGTGAGTGCATCACCACGGCCGTGTTGATGTACCACGGCCGTGTTGAGCACTGTAATAGCAGCATGGCACTCAATTTTCATTCAAACCTCAAAATTTGATCTCAAAAAGATACTCTATTGATTCTTTGTCAAAATGTCATCTATTTCTTCTTCATTTCACTCTGTTCTCACCTGCACATCTCAAAACTATACAAAAACTGTCAAACACAAGTGTGTGTGTGTGCTTTCTTGGAAAAATGTAAAAACAAAGCAAAAGTATCAAAAATGTAGATTGGGTCAAAACTTCCCAAACCTAGGTGGGTTGCCTCCCACAAGCGCTGAATTTCTTGCCTTCAGCTAGGCTTCTTGGTGATTCTTCAAAAATCATCCGTTTGGAATCCTCATGTGCCCATTCTTGCAAAACATGCATCCTTCCTTTGCACTTAACCTCGGTCCCTCATCCCTTTGATCACAATAATCATCATCAAAATCTTCACCCTGTTGTCCTTCTCTCAAATGCCCATTTGGACTTGTGAAGTGATCATGTCCAACATCCCTCTCTCGGACTCGCCAGGTTGGGGTCTTGTACATGTTGATGTTAATCTTCATGTCCATGAATGAGACTGTCATGGTGCCACTGCGTACATGAATGTCGGCATCAGCTGTAGATAAGAACGGCCTTCCCAAGATGATGGGAATCTTCCTATCCTCCGGCTCCATGTCAAGTACAATGAAATCTGCCGGGAACACTGCGCCTTTTTCTTTATCAATCATCACCAAGACATCATCCACTCTACCTCTAGGCACTTTTATGGATCTATCCGCCAACTGGAGAGTACAATGTGCCGGCTTTAACTTTCCTAATCCCAGCTCGACATAGACATGGTATGGCATTAAATTCACACTAGATCCCAAATCAAGCAAGGATCTATCTATGCGATGTCCCCCTATGTAACTAGGTATGAGTGGGGCTCCTGGGTCCTTTCTCTTCACAGGGAGTGAATGTTGTATGATGGAGCTCACCTGTTCAGTCAATCTCACTCTCTTTGGAATCCTCCCCGTTGACCTTCTTTTCATAGTGCATAGGTCTTTGAGACACTTGGCATATGATGGGATTTGCTTGATAGCATCCAAAAGTGGAATGTTCACCTTTACTTGGCGAAACACCTCAAGAATGTCAACATTGTGCTTTTGCCTCCTTTTCAACTCCGGTGGCTCATCTAGTGCTTCTACAAACGGAGGATCACTAGTTTTTGCCACACTTTCATGAACATGAGGCGGAACACTAGGGATGGTAGGACCTACAAAAGGGGTATGTGGCGGATCACATGGAATCCCAAACTCAACATGCGGTATCACAACATCATCTTCGGCAATATCAATCACAGTATCACCACTTGGCTGCCTTTGCTTTGCTTTATCAACCTTTCTTTGACTTGCGGGCTGCTCAAGAGTTTTCCCACTCCTTAGAACTGTCACAGCACTACCTTGCTCATGGTGAAGAGGGGGAGCATGTTGTGGCTGTGGAGGAGGTGGAGGTGACACTTGGGGTTGAAATTGAGGTGGAGAAGGGAATTGAGGGGGGTGAGAGAATTGGGGTTGGAAAGTGAAGTTTTGGGAGATTTGAGGTAAGGGAGGTGGTGGAGGGGTGTAAGGCTGGGAATAGCCTTGGAATGAGTGAATGGGGTGTACTTGCATGGGGGTGGACTATAGAAATATTGAGAGGAGGGCATGGGTCCAATTGCTTCATGGTGGCTCACGAGGGGTCTTGAAGACAATTTTTCCTCTTGGAGAGTGATTATAGAAGATAGCTGCTCTATTCTCTCTTCTAACCTTGCAACATCCCTTTGAACATCATCAAACACTTTCAATCTGGATAGAACCTCTTCCTCAAACCTTGAGCTGTATGTAGGACTTTGTGGTTCCTGGTAACTATAGGAGTGAGGTGTCTTCTTTTCTTCCCCATAGAACTCAATAGAATTGACCGGGTGGCAAGGAGCATTTGTCACCTGGTTCTTCATGAAGTTCACCATGTCACCAAGAATCTTCATCACTTGCGGGCTTGAGTCATCATGAGTAGGGGGTGTCACACCAAAGGCATACCCTCTTTCATTCATCATGCTAGAAGCTCGAATTCTTGATCCTTCAGCCAACTGCTCAAACAAAGGCCATATCTCCTCAGGTGGTCTGGCCATGAAAACTCCTCCACAAGAAGAGTCCACTGTGTCTTGGTCCTTTAGAGACAAACCAGAGTAGAATGATTGAACTAGCTGCCACAAAGGGATCTCATGGTGCGGGCACTCTCTCAACAGCTTCTTGAATCTCTCCCATGCATCATGAAACTGCTCACTGCCCATTTGGCTAAAACTTGTCACGGAACGCCGCATTTGTGTCAACCTTGCAATAGAGTAGAACTGTCTCAAGAAAGCATTCTTCATTGTTTCCCAACTCATGATGTCCTTTCTTGAGTCATACCAGTCTTTAGCTCTATCTTTGAGGGAGAAAGAGAACAAGGTCAACCGAATTGTGTCATCACTAGCCGTCGACGTCCTGAAGGTGGAGCATACTTCAAGAAAGGAGTCCAAGTGCGTGTAGGGGTTCTCACTCTCTGAACCGTAAAAGATGGGCAGGATCCCAAGAAGACCTGGAGGAATAGAGAATTGCTCCCCTGGCATTTGATCAACCCTGCTAGCAATTGGCAATTTGTAATTGCTAGGCATGAAGTAGTCTTGAAGCGGCTTGTGAGGTGCATTTTGGCCTTCCATCTTGTTTCCTCCCGAATGGCTTGTCACATGCATAAAGCACAACCAAGCAAAAGAAAGCAAGTTAGTAAACCAATATACACAATAAATGCAAAGAAAAATGAATAAAGAATAGCAATGATGAGGGCAGTAGGAAAAGTCAAAGAAAAACTAACTAGCTAGGCCGAGCGCCTCTAATCCCCGGCAACGGCGCCAGAAAGCTTGGTGCGCTCCCGCTAGAGGCTTGCAACAAGTGCAATCCACGAGATCGGGAGGCACGGGATGAGATGGGATCTTTGGCTTTCGAAATTTATAAACCTAACTAGCTACCTACGTCTACTAAAACACTACACCCGCAAGCGCACGGGGTCGTGTCGTAGTATAGGAAGGCGGCAAGTATAGGGTCGATCCATAGGGAAAAGAGGGGGCGCTAGAGCTAGGTTAGTTTGGCTAGGTTCCTACTTCGGAGACTAGGGTTAAGGGTTTAAAGGTTGATTTTGATTGTTAACTACTATGGACAAACAAGCAGTTAAAGGCAAGAAATGGAATCTACGTTAACCCTAGGCTAAATTAAGACTAAGCAGGCAAGAAAAGACTAAGCTAGGTATGAAAGGACAAATTACACTAAGGCAAGCAAGAGAAAAGCAAAAGAGCAATTAAAGAGCTACACTAGCATGAACAAGACAAGGACAAAGCAAGAAGCTAACTAAGCAGGAAAAGAGTTAACTAAGCTAAGCAGGCACAAAACTAGGGTTTTAAGCAGTATAGAGATGTGTGGGCTGTTTAGGGGTATGAACTTATCACTTAAGTTGGGGGGTGACATGTGAACATTATGATTCCATTTAGATCATCCAAACCAAACAACAAGTTAGAGTCTAATGGATTAACCTAAGCTACTAACTGACCATGGATATGCTAGGTTGTGTATAGAGGAACTAGTCTCTAACACAACCCACTACCCTTACGAGGCTCAATTGGGTTAGGGGTTAGGTTCAATCCAATTAGAGTCTAATCAAGTCTAGGTTTCTAGATTAGACATTCCTAGGGCAATTAGGGGCCGAGGGTAGTAATGGGGAGGTGAAATTAGGGTTTTGGACCCCAATTCCCCCACATTCTAGCCTTGAGAAGGCTCCATGCTAATTGCACTAGAATTATCCAATCTAGCTACTTAGATCTCTCACTTAGGCTTAGGGAGATTGATTAAGATGTAGGAAGATGGGAGGCAACCTAGGGATCCAAGAATTGGACCTAGGGGCAAATCCCAAAATTCACACATATAATCAATTTGCCTAAATTCCTAAGTGATTTCACACACAAACCAACAAGCAATTCATGGAGAATGAGACATAAATAGAACATAATCATTAACAAATAGAATTACAAAGTTAACATGTCATTTTCCCCCAACATGGTATCAAAGTAACATATTTGACCCCAAACAGCCCACCCAAAGAGCCTAGCTACTCATATACATGGAAAACACAAAAAGAGAGAAGAAGAAGATAGAGGTAGCCATGGAGCTCGAAGTAGCGGTTGTCAATCCTCTCTCCAGCAGCAGCAGGGACGTCCTCCTTCTTCTACTTGGATGAAATGGTGTGGAATGATGGAGGGAAGTGGATGGAAGGCTTAGATATGGGGGGTTATGTGGTGGAAATGGTGAAATTGAGTGGATTTGAAGTGGAAATGGAGTGGAATGGAGTGGGTGGCAATTTGGGGAGCTAGGAAGGGGTAGAAGGTAGCTAACCTCGTGCCCCAGCCGCCACCTAGGTATATATAGGTGTGGGGGAAGCACTAGGTTAAGTTAGGGGCAAAATGGGCAAAACAGTGAAAAAGTGGTTGGATTTTGTGAGTAGCACGGCCGTGGTGGGTCACCACGGTCGTGGTGGGTAGGGTAGGCCACGGCCGTGGTGGGTCAACACGGTCGTGGGAAATAAATTGCACAATGTCAGGTTGGTGGTCAAAACGGCCACGGCCGTGGTGGGTCAACACGGCCGTGGTGGTGGTGGTGTGCCACGGCCGTTGTGTATGGCACGGCCGTGGTGGGCTTGGTGAGGGTGGCTGTGGTGCTTCTGCACGGCCGTTTTGTTGAACTGTGCCACGGCCGTTTTGTGGAACACGGTCGTGGTGTCTTCCCATTGCACGGCCGTGGTGCGGTGCACGGCCGTGGTGTGCTCTGCTTCACTTGGATGTTGAGCCTGTTAATTTCTAAGTCACCTAGCACGACCGTTCTGTGGTACCACGGCCGTGCTGGGTCCTGGGGCAGCACCTTGACTTGGATCTTTGGATTTTCTTGGACATCTTTGCTTCAAACGATCTTTAGCCACTAGGGGTAGGTCGAGGGAGTATCGGACTTCACTTTGGGTCTCTCCAAGGGCAGAGGAACCCGAGGATCACTCCTTCTCTCTCTCTTCCATCAAGTGTGGTCCAAATGCCTGAAAAACACGCAAATGATGTCCATAAGTGCATTTTATACAAATAAGCATATTAGGGGTAATGACATGCAATTTAACAGATGTAGATGTGATTGAAGAGCAAAATAACAGAAGATGAAGCCCTAAAATAGGGCTGCATCAATAAGCCCAGATGAAGGCATAAAATTTAGCGCTAGTGGGAGGCAACCCACCTAGGTTTGGGAATGTTTGCACCCAACCTTCACTTTTGATACTTTTGTTTTATTTTTACATGCTTCCAAGAATATACACACTTGTGCTTAACAATTTTGTTTTAGTTTTGATGATGAGATAGGTGAAATAGGTGAAAGTTAGAGAAATGGGGTGCATTTCAGTGAAAAGTATTGATGGAACATCAAGTGGACTGAATTTGGTGATTGGATTATGAATGATTGAGTGATTTGAGAATTTTTAAATATTTTTCAACTTTAAAGTACCAACGGCCGTGTTGTCATGGTCATTTTTAACAGGGAAAAATCACGTTTTGGGCCCGGTTCTGACCAACATGATCGTGTTGGCATTCATCCAGAATGACCGTGCTAACCCCGGCCCAACACTTAAGTGTCCTGATTTTTGACGCCTCAGCACGACCTTCTCTTCATTCTTGCAAAGCACCACACCCATTTTGTGGCCACTGGTGATTAGGGTGACCCCATTCACCCCTAAATCGCCTCCTTTTCCTCCCAAACTCTAGATTTGAGTTCCTTTTGGATCCCACTCACCTTCCCCTACCTCAAGCTCCACTTTCCATCCTCCATTAACCTCTATTTCTCCATCTCCTAGGAGATTCCACCCCTACATCTTGAAAGTGTGAAAATCATTGTGGTTCTTTGTTTCTCCACCAAATCCTTGCAAAAATGAAGAGTACAGGCAAGGCAATCAAGAAAGCGTAGGGAAGAATATGAGTATCTTCACCGGAGGCAAAAGACACACCAAATGAGCCTCCAACATCACATTGTTTTTACACAGCCCTACGCCACCATCTAACTCCATCTCTGGTTCATCTCTCTAGAGATCAACATCGACAAGTGCTTTCCGACTCCAATCATCCTCAAGCCACCATACATCGGATCCGAGCTACAACAACCCTGAGGAGGAGGAGGAGCAAGAAGAAGAATTGGAAAATATTGTTGATTTTGTCGACATTGATGCATCGATCCGAGAAAGGAGGGCCTAGAAAGTAGTTTCTATGTCTTCTTCATGCCTGCCTCCACGGCCGACTCTGGAGAGGCATTCTACTTCATCAACCCAGCCTCATGACGCTCAACAACCCACTAGATGTCAGTTGTTTATTAAAGAAGAAAATGTTGATGCATCCATTGAGATGGTGCCCTAAAACTTGGACACAAGTTCGGGGTCACTTACCTATGAGGAGGAGGAGGTAGATGAGACTGGGAGTGAGGATATGGAGGATGAGCTTGTGGACTTCTTGTCCAATCTAGAGGAGGATAGAATGAAGTGGGTGGGAAATAAGCCTGACAAAGCCACATACAGAAGAGGCACTTCAAGAAGAGTGTTCACAATACCTCTCCATCACGAGTGCTTTACAAGGAGAGTGATTCCCACTAGGTATGCATGTACGTCAACCATGCAAGCTTTAGAGATCAACTCTGTGTTCAAAGGTCAATTGGAACGCTATGGGCTATAAAATATTTTGGCTAAGGTTGAAGAAACCTACCTCAAAATAACCCATGAATTCTTCGGTTCACTGGAGAAAGTGCAACATAAAGACGAAGATGCAATAAGATTCAGACTGCTTGATTCAACACACATGTTGTGAGCTACACAACTCAATGGGATCTTCGCCCCCAATCCAGAAATGGCAAAGAAATTTGATGAGGGAAGACTTGTTATGAATGGAAGAACAAACTATTCAATGATGGGGAAAGATATCACGGTTCAAGAAACTTTCTTTGCATGAAAATCTAAGACCAACAAGGTGTACAACCCTTTTATGAGATATTTGTAGAAGGTCCTAGAAAACACAGTTTTTGGCTTCTTTGACAATCAAGGATGTTGTTTGCAGAAGGCTCTATTTGTGATGTCTACAGTAGCAAGTAAAGGATTTGTCAACACAGGATGCATGGTGATTGACCACCTGAAGACAATCCCCTCAAAAAGAAAAAAAACCCATTCATCATGGTGGGAATTATCACCACAATTGCAAAAGTAGTGAGTTGTGATTTAGAGGGACTTACTATGGTAGAAGGAAGTAAACTTGTTTTTTAAGCTATCTAGAAAGATCCCAAATGATCTCCCTTAAAGACAACAAGATCTTTTATATTTTGAACCCCAGATGGCATCATCTTAGAACTCCCATAACATGCCCGCCCCCTACTCACAGATTTGGGACCACCAAATGATTTCTTTAGATTGATATCAAAGTATGAGGAGGACCACCCCAGAGAAGGACATAGGGCACTACCGGTGGACTTACCTGAAGAAGGAGGAGAGACAAATGTGCTTGAGCAACAATGCATTATTGAGCAACCCCGCCACACGAGATAGAGATATGAGAATTTTGATGCACAACCACCTCCAACAAATGTGTATGACATGTCAGTCATTCATTCATAGTTGGAGGTGATTTAGCAGATACAGCAGACCATGTGGTTAAATCAGTAACAAGTTCACTATCAGATCAAGCACATGTACCGGTATCATCATGCACATGTGTAAAGAAACCCCCAATGGGGGGAGGATTTTGGGGGAGCCATTTCTGGATATCAGGAAACATACCTGCCTCCAAAGGCAGACTATTGGGGCCACTACTATCAACACCCACCTCCACAGGCTGGCCCACCATAGGATCCAGCACCACCGGAGTAGTGACATTGTGATGGAGTGAACCTTTGAGTTTCTTGGTTACTCAATTCAATGATTCAATCATGGCTTGAAGACTGGAATAATCAATGTGAGTCCTTAGGTATATAAGATGACATGGTTAATCTCACTTGGATTTACATATTATAATGACAAAATGATAGTCCTAAAGTGAGTTTCAATCATATGAAGGTACTTCAACTAGTTTGGCAAAGATTGAAAGTTGTTGATGTTAATAATATGATTAATACCCTTAAGTATGTGCCATTTTGAATTAAGTGGTTGGTTGATCAGGTAAGTGAGTTTTTGCACCAAATTTGGATGGAATGTAGCTTGGAAGTTAGTAAATTTATGGTTCAGTTTTTATAATGTTTGAAGGTTCCTAGATGAAGTTATTTAGGTTAATGTATCATAAAATTATGTGTATTATTGTTTATAATTGACAAAGTTACATGTTTAGCTAAGTCATGATGAGAGGATGTCACATAGCTGGTAAGTTGAGTCAGTCATAGATTAATTGTGTGGGTTTTTCTCTGCCCTTGGATAAATGCTGGATCGAATGGTTCTTAAGTTATCACCTTCAGGGCAGTTCCATCTTGACCATTCCGATGACTTTCCACGATGGGGTGGCTTTGAGAATGTGGGAAAGAGTAAGGGATGGATGAAGAGGCAATCTCAGCTCGTTTAGACGACTACCATGACCCCTCATGTGCGTTTAGTGAGTGAATGGCGAGGGAGAACAAAGTATCAGTTCCTCCCCCTTCTCCATTGCGGCGCACAAAGCAAAAGAAGGGGAAGATCAAGGGGGGAAAGAGAGCACGAAGAAGGGATCTAAATAGAGGAGAAACAAAACAGAAGGAAGAAGGAGATGATAGTAAGCAGTTCCAGGCATTTTAGTGGACTACCATGAGGACTTCCATGGTGAACATGCTTGTTCTCACCAAAGAAGAGGGTGGAGGTTGAAAGAGGCTTGAAGGGCTTACTCACCATCCACAAGAGGTATAGTCGAGTTTCTGGAGTGCTCTCCCATCTCCTGGAGGCGTCATATATCAGTCAAGATGCAAGGGGAGTGAATTCCCTTTCCCTCCGCCATGATAGAGGTTGGCACCGATGAGCACCTGGATGGAGTTCTGGGGTTGCAAAGTGAGGCTCAAGAAGCTGAGGATGGCCAACCAAGGTCCAGGAGATGAGATGAGTTCGATTCTGGTGGTGAGAAGGATCAAAGCTACAAGGATGCTCACCGGATGAGAATCCTTAGATGCCTGAACCTTGGCCACAAAGGAGGAACCTCGAAAAGTAATCCATAAATACTGGTGGCATAGTTTTAAGCTCGAAGTCTATAGTAGGGTTTTCACATGGTGAGGAGGATCATCTCACACAGTTTCCTCATCGGAGGTGACCCCTTGAACCGGTGCTCCCTGGCGGACTGGGAACAGAGGATGCTGCAGCTAGCCACGTGCGAGAAGAAGAAAGAATGGGGGAAAGTAAACCTTGAACCACCCTAATCCCAGTCAACTTAGGAATAGAAGGGAACCGGTCAGTCGCAAGCAAAGAAACACGTACCTGGATGGGACACATGGCGGCCTTGGATTGGCCAAAATGTACAAAATCGTCAGAAATATGTATATCTTAGATAAATCATAGTAATTAGCTCGAGCAACAGAAAAATATGAACACGGTACTGAAATTCTTAGAAAAATAAGTAGAACAACATGGAACCATGATATTTGGCTTTTGAAGCATTAATATTAGGAATATCATGTAAGTTGTGGAGTGCTTATTTCATGGATAAATATCAAATGATGACCTAAAATTATGATAGCATGTCAATAAATACTTTTTGATGTCTATAATCTATATAAGGTCAGTGATTATGATGTTGATGCACAAAATCATGCAATTTGCTCCATATGGCTAATTAGGACTTATCACCCTAAATAAATTACAATAAATACATACATGCTCGATAAATGATGTATTTTTTAGAAAAACCTCATATCTGTAACTAGAAGTTAATGTGGAACTTTTTTTTGGTCGGAAAAAAAAGTTCCACATTAACTTCTAGTTATAGATATGAGGGTTTTCCAAATAATACATCATTTATCTTTTTTTTTTTGGATAACGTGGGAACCTCCCCCGAGGAAGCGCCACAATCGTGACCCCCCTGGCAGTGTAAACCCCCGGTCCCCCCTCGACTACCCACACACCGGGGGGAACATTTAAATTGCACAGTGGGCCGGTCTGCACGACGGGATAATTTGTTTCCGAGGAGCACAACCTGGGTTTCGAACCCGGGTCCCTTCATTTAAAAAATACATCATTTATCGAGCATGTATGTATTTATTGTAATTTATTTAGGGTGATAAGTCCTAATTAGCCATATGGAACTTTGATATTAGTTAGATGCATAGAATTCTTGTTAATGTGGAACTTTGATATTAGTTAGATGCATAGAATTCTTGTTATATGAAGATGAACCTTAGTAGATGTTATGAAACCCTAATTTAGGTTAATGATGTAACCTAGGGTTAATATGCGCATGGAATACCATGAAAGCTAATGTTCAGATGATGAACCCTAATATGTAACATGATTGGAAAGTAAGGCCAGTAACATAATTCTAAGACAAGAATGCAAGTAATGATGGAAATGTCCTAATCAACTAATTAAGCAAACCCTAAAATGGATATAACTAGGGTTAATTTGATGAGAACTTGATGGCATATATGATCTTGTCTTAATTAAGGGTTGATAAGGATATGGATGACTCAAGAATATGTGATGATTAGGATATCTATGATCAAGGTATGCCGTTACCTCTTACTTGGCTTACTATACAATATGCTTGTGTTATATGTGTAGTAAAAAATACTTGGCATATGATATTGGATGAAATGATTGTTCTTGTATGATATGTTGCTTGATTTACCATACTTATTGTTATGAACACGAAACATAATTTATATGTTCCATTATATGAAAGCACTATATCTCTTTGGTAAGCATAGTGCTAGTGTGTGATCTATCTCTTTGGTAAGTAGATCACATGTACAATGATCTATCTCTTTGGTAAGAAGATCATGAGGTCTGGATACATCTATCCCATTGGTAGGCAGATGCATGAGCATATAATGGAAAATTATCTTAAGATATGTGTTCTCTTTTGTTAATGAACATCATTGTGCAATTATACACTTTTTCTTATTTTTGTTTATTACTGCCAAGTCCTAGTTTTATCTTATTGCCAAGCTTAGTAATGAGAGGTATATAAAAAGACACATAGGAGTACTTAGTAATATATTCTTGAATATTGTGCTGACGTGTACCACATGTAATCTTTTGCTTAGGTTGTGGACATGTTCTCTTGAAGGACCTAGATAGTTGCGAGTTGTGTGGAGAGCTGATGTACAGGCAGACCTGTTGTTGTAAGACCCTATTGTTTAGTGGTAGTACATGTATATGTAAGAGTTACTGTTGAATATATAATATCAAATGTTTTAGAAATTCATTATGTATTATATGTTGAATGGTGAACATGTGTTGTATGGTTTTATTACTGTTCATGTACATGTGCTACTATTATTTTCTTCTGACTTCCTACGATTTTCTTTTCTTAGCCTAGTGTGGGGTGTTTAAATTGGGATTCTCACTTAGGTGAGGTTTCAATTTGGATGTCACACATTAGATTAAGTTTTAGAAAATCTGGGGACGTCACAAGTGGTATCAGAGCATGAACAATAGCAAATCCTGACATTTTCTCATTATGCAACTCAAAGTAAAGAAAACCTTGAACTTTAAAAATCTGTAGGGTTAGACTAGTCATCTTTTAGAGACTAGATATGACCTAGCCTCTAGGTTAGAACCTAGATGTCTGAGAACTAGGTATAGACTGGTGTTTGTTGTATAATAGGTCCTAAGATGTCGTTCTTTTCTTATAGTGTAGCGGTATGGGATGTTGCATTATTTGGCAATGACATACATCACAGGAAGAGAAACCTTTGGCATATGATGCATCTATGTTTTAGGTAGCGACACCAGTCTACACCCTGTTCTCACCCTTTTCACTTGGTGACATCGCACTAGACTCTCTATGATGTGTGGGATACTCATTTTTGGATTTGGTTTTTGATTCTAATCAGATCGAACCTTTTTAGTTTTCTCTAACATTTGTTTTATCAAAGAAAAACTATATAATATTTTATTATATATGTAAGTATTACAAAAATGTGTCCCACACATGTACGAGTAGGAGGTGGTCATGTAACCTAAGTGAAAATGAATGACATTAGTCTAGAAGACAGAATAGTTCTAGATTAGATGTCTAGAGCCTTGTTGGAATATGTGATAGATCGAATATCTCAATTAAGATTTGATGATATGATGTAAGTCTTATATAGATGATATAAGATGGTTTATGATGATATTTGTTTGTCCTTGAGGACCTAAGTGCAAATTTGTGGATTTGAGATAAGTTTTGATGATGCTGGTATGTATGTTTCCATAAGATAAAGTTAGGATAGGTTAAGACAAGGATGTGAGTCTACGTGAGTCTCAATCTCTTTTATGAAGGAGGACCTCTAGTGTTAGTACCAGCTTTAGGGTTAACTCCAGAGAGAGTGACACCCACAGGGATAAGGTCAGAGAACCTAAACTCCAAGATATGAGAATGATGAGAAATACATGATATGATATGTCCTAAACTAAAATACTCCTAAGTGAATGAGTTGAGTCACTATCTGCATGATTCCTATAGTATTGTTGAACCCTAGAGTCTGAGAGAGGCTTCTTTGTATGGGAATATAAATATGAGAACCTACCATCTGGGTGGGGGAGAGAGTCCCAAGACCCTACAGGAGGTAAATGTGTTAACTTCTATAGAACCTCATGCTCAGGTTGCTGGTTCCCCATGCTGGACTCTAGTGGTGTATATATATAAAGAGTTTTGAGTAAATATGTTTCATGGGTAGAGCTCTATTAAGAGAATGTCATAGAATGTTATGGTTTGTGCTTATTTGGCTAAAGCTTGTAAGTCTATCACTAGTGTCGATGAGGAAGACCTTATAACCCTAGACCAAAGAGGGAGGATAAAGTCTTTTCTTATGAGATACTCACAGAGTTGAGTGAGCTCAGAGAGACTGAGCATGGCCCTAACCTCATGATACGGGTCAGGATAATCTCAATTGGACTAGATAAAGTTTGGATATATGTTGACAAGCCACTTGTATAAGTTTGTTTAGAACAACCATGATATAATATATGTCAGAATGTGATCTAATCTTGACATGTGATATATAGATGTGACATGATGGAAAACCTAGTATGGTTTGATAACTCTTTATGTATAAATGGTTAACCATATAATTAAATAACTATGACACTATAAGTTTAGTGAATCAAGTGATGAAGTCACTAATAAAGTCACAACCAAATAAGAAAAAAATATGAAATCATGTTGATGATTTGCATTGAATGTAGTGTTAATGTTAGTTCTTAATGAAGATGTTGAATATAGTTTGTAAAACAACACAACATAAAATGATGATAATGATTATTTGGTTAATATGGATAAAGTGGGTTAATTATAGTTAACTCCCTCCTAAAAGGCATATGTTAATTTTGAACATGTTCTAACAATTAGCTCAACATAATGATCATGACACCTTGATATGAGGGGCTAACTTCAGTTAACTCCTTTAGAACATGGTAATATGATGTGGGAACCCTAATCCATGGGTAAAGATAAGGATGAAACCCTAACATATGAGATATGTAATGACCTAACCAGAATTTCTAGGTCGTTGTTTCAACCTTTTATGAAGGGGTTATTCACCCTAGATGTTTTCAAACCTCCCAATAGTGATTCGGATATGATTATGGGGCCTTGTTTTTGGATGTGTTGCACATAGAGTGGTGTCCTACATATGGATGAAGACCTTCTAGTTTTTCCTCTAACTAAGAGGATGGCTTAATTTTGAGGACAAAATTTTCTTTAAGATGTATAAGATGTGATGGACTAGATTTTGGCTTAATTTTGAGGATGAAAATTCTTTTAAGGTGGGTAGGATGTGATGGAGTGAAATCTTGAGTTTCTTGGTTACTCAATTCAATGATTCAATCATGGGTTGGAGTATGGAATAATCAATGTGAGTCTATAGGTATATAATATGACATGGTTAATCTCACTTGGTTTTACATGTTATAATGACAAAATGATAGTCCTAAAGTGAGTTATGATCATATGAATGTACTTCAAATAGTTTGGCAAAGATTGAAAGTCATTGATGTTAATAATATGATTAATACCCTTAAGTATGTGCCATTTTGGATTAATTGGTAGGTTGATCAGGTAAGTGAGTTTTTGCACCAAAGTTGGATGGAATGTATCTTGGATGATAGTAAAGCTATGGTTCAATTTTTATAATGTTTGAAGGTTCCTAGATGAAGTTATTTAGGTTTATGTATCATAAAATGATGTGTATTATTGTTTATAATTGACAAAGTTACATGTTTAGCTAAGTCCTAATGAGAGGTTGTCACGCAGCTGGTAAGTTGAGTCATCCACAGATTGATTGTGTGGGTTTTTCTCTGCCCTTGGATATGTTGGATCAAATGGTTCTTAAGTTATCACCTTCATGGCAGTTGCATCTTGACCATGTCGATGACCTTCCATGATGGGGGTGGCTGTGAGAACGTGGGAAAGAGTAAGGGATGGACGAAGAGGCAATCTCATCTCATTTAGAAGAATACCAAGACCCCTCAGGTGAGTTTAGTGAGTGAGTGGCGAGGGAGAACAAAGTATCAGTTCCTCCCCCTTCTCCATTGCGGCGCACAAAGAAAAAGAAGGGGAAGATCAGGGGGGAAGAGAGCACGAAGAAGGGATCTAAATTGACGAGAAATAAAATAGAAGGAAGAAGGAGATGACATCAAGCAGTTCCAGGCATTTTAGTGGACTACCATGAGGACTTCCATGGTGGACAGGCTCGTTCTCACGAGAGAAGACGGTGGAGGTCAAAAGAGGCTTGAAGGGCTTTCTCACCACCCACAGAAGGTATAATCGAGTTTCTAGAGTGCCCACCCATCTCCTGTAGGCGTCATCTATCAGTCAAGATGCAAGGGGAGTGAATCCCCTTTCCCTCCGTCGTGACAGTGGCTGACACCGATGAGCACCTGGATGGATGTCTGGGGATGCAAAGTGAGGCTCAAGAAGCTGAGGATGGCCAACTGAGGTCTAGGAGATGAGATGAGTTTGATTTTGGTGTTGAGAAGTATCAAAGCTACAAGGATGCTCACCGTATGAGAACCCTTATAGAAGCGACGCCTAAACCTTGACCATAGAGGAGAAACCTTCAGAAGTAATCCACGAAGACTAGCGACATATTTCTGAGCTCGAAGTCTGCGGTAGGGTTTTCACATGGTGAGGAGGATCATCTCGCACGGTTTGCACATCGGAGGTGAGCCCTTGTGTCGGCACTCCCTGACGGACTTGGAATAGAGGACGATGCATGCTAAGCCTCGTGCGAGAAGAAGAAAGTACAGGGAAAGTGAACCCTAAACCACCTAATCCTAGTCCACTCAGGAACATAAGGGAACTAGCCGGTGCCAAGCAAAGAAACACGTACCTGGACGGGACACATGGCGGCCTCAGATTGGCCAAAAGGTACGAAATCCCCATAAATATGTATATCTCAGATAAATCATAGTAATTAGCTTGAGCATCAAAAAATTATGAAAAAGTACCAAAATTCTTAGAAAAACAAGTAGAAAAAAAATTGAACCATGATATATGGCTTTTGATGCACTAATATCAGGAATATCATGTAAGTTGTGGATTGCTTATTTCATGGATCATAAATATCAAACAATGACCTAAAATTATGATAACATGTTAGTAAATCCTTGTTGATGTCTATAATCCATATAAGGTCAGTGATTATGATATTGATGCATGAAATCAAGCAATTTGCTCCATATGGATAATTAGGACTTATAACCCTACATAAAATACAATAAATACATACATACTCGATAAATGATGGAATTTATGGAATACCCTCATTCTATAACAAGAAGTTAATGTGGAACTTTGATATCAGTTAGATGCATAGAATTCTTGTTATATGAAGTTGAACCTTAATACATGTTATGAAACCTTAATTTAGGTTAATGATGTAACCTAGGGTTAATATGCACACGAAATACCATGGAAGCTAATGTTCAGATGATGAACCCTAATATGTAACATAATTGGAAAGTAAGGTCAGTAACATAATTCTAAGACAAGAATGTAAGTAATTATGGAAATGTCCTAATCAACTAAGCAAACCCTAAAACAGATATAACTTGGGTTAAGATGATGAGAACTTGATGGCATATATGATCTTGTCTTAATCAGGGGTTAACAAAGATATATATGAATCAAGAATATGTGATGATTAAGATATCTAAGATAAAGGTATGCCATTACCTCTTACTTGGCTTATTATACAATATGCTTGTGTTGTATGTGTAGTAAAATACTTGGCATATGATATTGGATGAAATGATTGTTCTTGTATGATATGTTGCTTGATTTACCATACTTATTGTTATGAACACATGAAACATAATATATTTGTTCCATTATATGAAAGCACTATATATCTTTGGTAAGCATAGTGATAGTGAGTCATTTATCTCTTTGGTAAGCAGATCACATGTACAATGATCTATCTCTTTGGTAAGAAGATCACGAGGCCTGGATGCATCTATCCCAGTGGTAGGCAGATGCATGAGCATATAATGGAAAATGAGCTTAAAATATGTGTTCTCTTTTTCTAATGAACATCTTTGTGCAAGTATACGCTTTTTCTTATATTTGTTTATTACTGCCAAGTTCTAGTTTTATCTTATTGCCAAGCTTAGTAATGAGAGGTATATAAAAAGACATGTAGGCATACTTCGTATAATATTCTTGAATATTGTGCTGACGTGTACCATATGTAATCTTTTGTTTAGGTTGTGGACATGTTCTCTTGAAGGACCTGGACAGCTGTGAGTTGTGTGGCAAGCTGATGTATAGGCAGACCTGTTGTTGTAAGATCTTGGTGTTTATTGGTAGTACATGTATATGGAAGAGTTTACTGTTGAATATGTAATATCAAATGTTGTAGAAATTTATTATGTAATTATATGTTTAATGGTGAACATGTGTTGTATGGTTTTATTATTATTCATGTACTTGTGCTAATGTTGTTTGCTTATGACTTCCTCTGATTTTCTTTTCTTAACCTAGTGTGGGGTGTTTAAATTGGGATTCTTGGTGAGGTGAGGTTTCAATTTGGAAGTCACACGTTCGATTAAATTTTAGAAAATCTGTGGGCATCACAAATATCTACCCTATCATTCCTAAGATTTAGTTTCATGTTGAGGACAACATGATTCAAAAGTTTGGGGTGGTAGGGGTATGCCCTTTTTTCTTAGCTTACTTTGTTTGTGCTAGTCTCACCTGATCTTGGTTTGATTGACTGCACTCTATCTATAATAGATTTCCTTTTGTTTTCATTCATGCATACATGTACTTCTTTTTCATACATTTGTGGGTAATTTTTTAAAAAATTGCTCTTTTGACCATTTCATGCCACACATTGATTTTGCATGTAGATTTTAGTAATTCTTGTGTGTTTAACTAGGATTTGCTACTTTATGTTTTAATTTCCTTAAATGTAGGTTTAGATGTGATTGGATGCAAATTGGCACCATTTTGGCCATTTTTTCCCAAATTTGAATGTTCTTGCCCAAAAGTGTATTTCAACTGAATTTCTATCTATTGTGGTGAGAATGATTAAATCTTGGATAATGTAACTTGCTTTTGATGTTTTTGGCTATAATGAGTCCTATGTAGGAATTTTACATGTGCTCCAAGCCTCTTGAAATAAATTGTTGTTTTGAATAAAAGGGTGATTCTTGCAAGTCTTGAACACATGGGATTTATTTGTTCTTTCTGAAAAGGATTCAATCTACCATATTGTTTATTTTATGCATGAATTGTTTGACTGATGAATGTTTCATGGACCAACTTTCTTGAGTGAGATTATACATGAATTTCCATTTCTTGTGACCCCTCTTTGACCTGGCATTTCTTCCACCATCTTCTTACCTTTCTGCCTCATGAAAGGATGCCAAAGTGCACATCTCAACCTTGGCCACCCCCAAAAGTTTGGGGAGACCATACCTTTACCTTCCTGCTTCACTTTTGTCATCATATGCCCTACCTACACCAAGGGAAAATAAAATAAAAAATAAAAAATAAAATAAAGGGTGCTCCTATTTAAGAGCATTCAATTAAAGAAAAGATGAGTGTAATAGCACTCCACTCCCTTTCATAACCATTTCTTCTCTTTGTATGCCTAGTAGGGCTAGGGTAAATCAACTATAGTCCTCATTCCCCTACACAAGCCAAATGGTTCATGAGCAGTGAATTGAAGTGTATGAGGTAGCTCTAGCAAGTGAAACAGTAATTCTAACCTTTTTAATGTATTTTGTGCATGATATTGTTTATTCGAAGCGTTGTAAAAATTGCATCACTTGCATATGTGAATGGTGACACATATTCTAAGTTCTTGTTCTCTATGCTTGGTTTACATTTGAAAAAATGAAAATGAATAGAGAGTAGTGGATTCCATTCCTAATTCCTCATGTTAACTCATTTTAGCCAACATACATCACAATAATTGCATTATCCTTGAACTCCTTGATTGAATTGAAAGAGAGATTAAGTTGGAGCATAGTTGAGGATAAGTATGTTTTAAGTTTGGGGTGGTGATGCAACCCTATTTTAGGGCATCATCATGTGTCTTTTTTCATCTCTATCACATCTAAACATGTTATAATGCAATTTAATTTCCTCAATATGCATATTACTCTCAAATGCACCTGTGGACATTGCTTGCATATTTTTAGGTACTTGGACCATGCATTGGATGGATGAGAGAGAAGGAAGGTGTTTTGGGATTCCTCTACCCATGGAGAGGTCCAAAGAAGACCCCAAAGCTCCCTCAACCTACCCTTAGTGGACAAGAGTCAAGCTCAAGCAAAGAAGTCCATGGATCATGAAGTTTCAAGCTCAAAGTGCTACTGAAGACCCCAACACAACTGTGGTGCCAAGGAACGGTCATGCTTACCAATGCAAAATTCACAAGTTGATCCCCATTTTGATAATCTACAACAACTCCACCAAAATGGTCATGCTACCCAGCATGGTTGTTCCAAGAAGCCCCCAAAACAGTTGTGCCATCTATCATGGTCGTGCGGCCAAAGACTAGAATGGGCATACTGAAGAGAACAACTTCTGCTCCACCTCACCCACCATGCCCGTGCTACCCAGCACGATCGTACTACACAACCCCCACCACGGTCGTGCTTCCCAGTATGGTCATGCTAGCAGCCTACATTTCACCAATTCCAATCTGACATTTTTTCATTTCCCACCAAGGCCGTTCTCTTCCACTACAATCTTCTAACCATCACCCACCATGACCATTCTGCCCAGAACGGTTGTGCTGCCACCCAAAACTTTGATTTTCCTACAATGAATTTGCAACAATACCCCCACTTACCCTATTGCTTCCACCACCACCTACATATACATGGGTGGCGACTACAATACTAGGTTAGCATCCCTATCCACTCCTTAGCTACTCTAGAGCATTAATTACTCTCTTCCTTGCATTCAAGCCATTCACCTACCTCCCACCTTCCATTTCCACCATAGAACCCTAATTTGCTAGGTTTTCTACCATAATACCCTACATTTTCATGCTATTTAGTCATCTTGGAGGAGGGAGGACGTTCTACAGAAGCTAGGAGGTGAAGGAGAAGAAGCTTCCACGAGCTCCATGGCCTTCTACCTCTTTCTTCTTTCCTTTTTGCTATTTTGCATGATCTTGTCTAGCTAAGCCCCTTGTAGTGGGATGTTTGGGGTTTAAATGTTACTTTGATACCATGTTGGGAAAAATAATGTGTAATGAACATATTCACATTCTATGATGATTGTCTCTTACTTCTATCCTATTTTCCATTATCTTATTAGTGATTTGTGCTTTTAAACATGGATGCTTGTTGTATGATGCTTGAAGCTGCCTAGATTCTAAGGGAAAATGAATTGTATGTGGATATCATAGGAATTGATCCTAGGTCCAATTAGTGGATTCCTAGCTAGCACCTTTTGTTCCTACATACAACTCCCTTATCCTCCAAGTGGGTGTGAGATCTAAGTAGCTAGTGTAAGAGTGATTAGTGCAATTGCCTAGAGTTTTCTAAAGGCTAGATGGTGAGTAACATGAGGTGAAACACCCTCATCTCTACCCCCATTCCTACCCTTGGATCTCAATTACCCTAATACCACTTACTCTAGAAACCTAGACTTGCCATGTCCTATTAGAATTACATCTAACCCTAGTTTCCCATCTAGTAGCATAGGGTAGATTCAAATAGCACTTGCCTTGTTGTTTGGTTTGTCAATCTTGTTTGAAGATATAAGACTTGCATGTTATGTAACCTCTCCCAACTAATATCAAAGTATCATTCCCAAACGGCCCACCTATCCATATCCTTGCTTGAAACCCACCTTGTTCGCTTAGCTTGTTATTTCTAGTTTATTTAATTGGCTTTGTTGCTTCTTATATAATTTCTTAGTTCTTGATAGCCAGGATTTTCTTGCATAGTTAGTGCTCTTTTGAGCTTGCTTGTGTTAATCTTGTTAGCTAGTGATAACCTAGGTTCTTTCTTGCTCTTGTGCTTAACTTGCCTCTTAGTTGTTAATTTGAATTGCTAGTTTAGTGTATCAAGTTGTAGTTCTTTGCTCTTGCTTAGTTCCTTGTTTAGCCTTACCTCTTAGATTTAACTTGTTTAGGATAATTTAGGGTTTTTGGTAATCTAGTTTTCTTCTTTCCCATAATTGCTTGCAATCTTAGTGTAATAAACCAAAACCAATCATTAAACCCTAAAAACCCTACACTATTCTTTAAGAATGTAGCTCACGTTAACTTAGCTTTAGTGCTCCCTCTCTCCCTGAGGATCGACCCTTCTCTTGCCACTTGTATATACTATAAAACGACCATGTGTGCTTGCGGTGAAGTGTGAATAGTCTAAGTTATTGTGTTAGAGTAGGCCCCTTATACTAATTTGAAAGATCCATGTGTGTTATCCTAAGTTGCATCTAATCAAATCTAATTTGCTAGTTGTAACCCAAGGTAGTCCAAAACACATCAAGCTCTTTTCTTAGAAACCCATTCTTTTACATGTTGGAGATGATATAAGTAAATTGCTTCCACTATTGCTTCTCTTATGCATGACAATCATAGTTTGAGGTCCTATATGGAAAGATTCTTAGATGATAAAAATAATCTTAATCAAATCCTAAATCATACCACTGAACAAATGGGTAGAGATAGTTTTGGACTTGATAGGAACAACAAAGACAAAGGAGCTTCAATTTTATATGAAGAATCATCTAGTTCCAAGGCTATGAGTGTTGGGTTTTGGAGGAGGCAGAGAAGCAGCGAAAACAAAAAAAATTTCTCCCCAAACCCGGGATAAAAGGAATCACGTCAACATCTATATAATAGAAAAGATGGTTTGTGAATCATACCTTGTCCCGAGGCTTGCTCAGCGACAATACCACGCGCCTTACGCGGTCTTCACCTCCGGTCTTGGATGGTGTCTGTGCAGCTCCTGGTCGCACCGGGACTGAAGACTCCTCCTCCTACCGGACTGTCGGATGACAGTTGTCCTCCTGAGCGGCAGTGACCTCCCGCCTCTGAAGTAGTCCACACGGACCACCTGGAACTCCACTCTCCTTGTCCCACAAGGAACTGGAAGAAGTCACACCCTCCTGTTGACGTACTAGTCGCCAACACACTCTCCTGCTGTCAATTGCAACTGTAGTTGTCCTTCCCTTGCTGCACCTCCCTTTGCGGGAAGCACTTGCCCGGGCTCTCTCTCGGTTACCAAAACCAGAGAGAACGACAACTTTGCAGAGCAATCAACTTGCACTGAGTTGTACTCTGAGAAGCCCCCAATACCCCTATATATATAGGCGGGTCATGGGACAGGGTTCTCTGTGCCCGGCAATACGGGACTAAAGCAGGAGTAGAAGGGTTCGGGATTTTCCACAAAAAGCAACCATCTCGCAACCTGAACCGATCGGTTCACAAGTGAACCGGTCGGTTGGGGACATGAACCGATCGGTTCACCACTGAACCGATCGTTTGGGACCCTTGAACCGATCGGTTCACTCATGAACCGGTCGGTTGGGGTTCCAGGTTGGTTCCCGATTGACTTTCCTTGTTTCTTTCCCAATTGGTATCGAATACCGGTATTATTCCCAATCGAATTGGGCAATTTGAAACGAAAGGAAAATTCTCACCAATCCTACTTTCCCAAGTTGCTCGATTGCACCAGTTGAACCGATCGGTTCAACACTTGAACCGGTCGTTTCACTCTGTGCATGAGCCGATCGGTTCAACAATTGAGCCGACCGGTTCAGCAACCTCAGCCGACCGGTTCATAACATGAACCGATCGGTTGGGAATGCACATTGTGCAGAATCAGTCAAATGCGATTTCAATCAATTTGATACTCCAATCAATGTGTCCAACACCTTGAACATTATGATATTGAGCTATCGATTAATTGAGTGTTTAATTGAACTACTAAACTCCTTTAGTAATCAATCTAAACATTGCTTGTGGACAAAACTCCTCTTCCAGGTTAAATCCTATGTGTGTGACCCTGCAGGTCCATTTCACGTTGGCAGTGAAAGTCCATAACACTTATGACTTCACAAGCAAAGAGCGGTGCCTAGTCACACATCATTGCTACCCAAGTGAAAGTAGAAAGTTGGAGAACAACTTTCATCCTACAATCCGTGAATGGTGTTATAGTGAATGTATAATTCCTTTATCACTGATATCCAGAATGAACTCGAGGCATGGAACAGTCCTCCTGTCAATGTTCATTCAGTTCCTTGATCTCAGAGTAGACCGAGTGAGATGTGTATGACATCAATATCACATATTGATTCACACGTGCATGCACATGCTTTTCTCAATCCTACTCATCAAGTGGCCAAGGATATCAAACTCCCTTAGGAGGGACAAATCCCATATCTATCACTCACCCCTCAAAAGCCCCATGTGTCAAAGCCACCCAATCATCACCTTTATAACAACCCATGTTTCAGGACTGCGTTTGATGATGTCAAAGTGTACCCAATGACATGTGTTGAGTGCAGTGATTTCAGGTCTAAGAATCACACTCACCACCATCACTATGAGAGCTGACTGTGACTACCATGTCATGGTTCCATGTGTCACTCTCACGGTGGGTCTGTCTGGTACCTTGTTCTCTAACAAGTACCTATGTGCTTGGTTTGATATCACCATATCATGACTAATGAGATTCTGTCATCAACCAACACACAATCTAGTCTTTAGTGTTATTGATGTCTATGGTTATTTCCACAATAACAACCGACTAGGGACTATACAAGAATGTATACTCTTAACATCCGTATGATCTCATCGTTTAGGTCCTTAACCTAAAAGCATACGTCATTGAGTAAAAAAATCTTTAGACATCTATCATGTTATACCATCATCTCAGAAACAGTTTAAACATATAGATTGGAAATTGCCTTTATTATTATTCAAATCATTTACAAAGTATCCCATTACAATCATCATATGACTTTCTCTATGGGCATACATACCAACAGACTCCCACTTGCACTTAGAGCCAGTCACCAAGGAAACACAGTCCTTGTGACCTAGCATAACCATCATGCTTCTGCTGAGAAAGGGCCTTAGTCAGTGGATCAGCTATGTTGTCTTCAGTTGGTACTTTGCAAATCTTCACATCTCCTCGCTGTACGATCTCTCGTATGAGATGGAAGCGCCGCAGTATGTGCTTGGACCGCTGATGTGATCTGGGCTCCTTAGCTTGTGCAATAGCTCCATTATTGTCACAATAAAGCTCAATTGCATCACAGCTACTGGGAACTACACCAAGTTCAGAAATGAACTTCTTGATCCACACAGCCTCCTTTGCTGCATGCGAAGCAGCAATATACTCGGCCTCTGTAGTAGAATCGGCAACTGTTTCTTGCTTGGAACTCTTCCAGCTCACAGCTCCATTATTAAGGCAAAACACAAATCCTGACTGCGATCTGTAATCATCTTTATCGGTTTGGAAGCTTGCATCGGTGTAACCCTTTACAACCAGCTCTTCCTCGCCGCCGTACATAAGAAACTGATCCTTAGTCATTCGCAAGTACTTGAGGATGTTCTTCACGGCTGTCCAGTGAGCATCCCCGGGATCTGACTGGTACCTGCTCGTCATGCTTAGAGCATACGAGACATCTGGGCGTGTGCACAACATAGCATACATGATGGATCCAATGGCTGGTGCATATGGGATCCCATTCATACGCTCCCTCTCTTCACAAGATTGGGGACATTGAGCTCTAGAGACGGTAACTCCATGTAGCATAGGGACGTTGCCTCTCTTTGAGTTCTCCATGCTGAACCGCTTTTTTTTTGTTAAGCCAGAGGGTTCTCTATTCATCCCACCCCTCTCTTGTGGATGAAATCATCAACAAAATCTACATCTCCTGCTTATAAGTTCGCAGGTTTTTACCCCCCAAAAGACCATCAAACTGAAAAACCCATATCCCTTACAAAAACAACATCAAAACAACAACAACATCAACAAGATCAGCTATGAAACATCAAACATCGATCCTCCTATTCTTCACATGGATATAAGGCATCCCTCTCTTCTCTAGAATTGCCATACCTCTAATCTTTCTGGGCATTTTACTAACATCTGTGGTGACAATTACCTCTGAAGACCTGCTTCCCCAACGTCCCACAGCCATCGGAATCGAGTTGATCACCTTTTGAACCACTGACCCAGAGATCTCCGCTCTATGCATCTCAGCTCTCACTGCTCTAACTTGAGCTTGCATCCTCCATGGTTCCTTGCTATTCTTCCAAAGTATGTCGTAAGTGTCGACGTCATCAAGCTCAATGCATGAGATTCTGATCGACCGATCTCTCACAATCTTCAGACCAACCAATACAGCTTGGATATACGCCATACTGTAATCACATGCGTTCAACCAAGAAAAGAAAATCATGCAAATCTCTGCATTATGATTTCTCACCAGACCTGCAGTCCATCTCCTTCTACTCCCGTCCTCACAGATGTTTCTCCCAATAGTCAAGTTCATCTTTAAGTTAAAAAGATTAGGTCTCGACCATCTGAGCAGCCTGATCTCCTTCATTTCTACCCCTGGCTGTACAAAACCTTCTACCTCCATCTTTTCATATATATCACTGCCACGGATGCAAGGAAAAACCTTCTTCTTCATCTTGTTGTTAACTGCATTGATCACGTGTTTCCATTCAACTGTGATCTCTCATTTTTTATCATCAAAACGAGCTGCACAACGAATCCTCCAAATGCATAAAGGAATTTGGATTGCAATGTAGCTTGCCAAACACAGATCCAATCTCTTGTTCAAACCCAAGATACACATCTTGACAAGAGACCCTATGTCCACCGGCGGACTCAAGCCTGTTATCTCAGTGAACTTCGACCAAAGGTTTGTAGCAACCTGGCTGTCAAAAAACAGATGCTTAGAATCTTCTTCTCGATGGTTCTCACAGCAAACACAATGAGATGCTATAGGAATACAGCATTGCATCTTGATATTATCATCAGTAGAAATAGCCTTTCTCGCTATCTTTCATACCAGAGCACATGCTCTAGGGAAATCTATCTTCCATATCATCCCCAAATCTTTCCACTCTTCTGTTCTCGTGGGTTGCAGAATCTTTTTAGCTGATCTCAGAGAAAAGAGTCCTCTTCTATCCGGTCCCCACACAATGATGTCATCCGTATTATCAATCCAAATTCCCGCATCTTTGATGAGCTTCATACCACTGTCATTCACAATGTGACTCAACGAATCCCAGTCCCATCCCTGTTCCTCCTCCCAGAAATCATAAACCATAAACGGTTGTCTACGATCACTCGCATAGATGGCGTGGCTAGCTAGTCTTTCTTCACACCACTTCACATCCTAGAAACTGACCTCTCCTCTACCAACAGACCATCTAATGTATGGCATAATCTTAGGAAAGACATCCCACATCTTGTTCCAGAAAGGTGAAGGCGTACTGCTTATCTTAAGGTTCTGAGGATAAAACTCGGATCTGCCTGTATGAGTGTTTGAATACTTCTCTCTGCAGTATGTCGCCCAAAGAGAACTACTACTGATCACTTCCCAGCATGCTTTGGCAAGGAACGCCTCATTCAACCTTCTTAGAGGTACAAAATCCAGGCCTCCTTCCTCCTTGGGTATCGCCACCTTATTCCAACTTATCCATGCTCTACGATCATTATTCTTTCTGTCCGCCCACAAGAACATAGAACACTTTCTTTCCAATCTGTCCATAATCCCAGCAGGCATCCCAATATCCGCAGCAGTATATACAGTTACAGACGCCAGAACCTGAGCAATAAGGAGTCTTCTGCCCGCAAAAGATAACAAAATTGCTTTCCAGTTGGCTATCTTCGTGTTAACCTTCTTAACTAGAAAGTCAAAATCATCAAGTCTCGCTCTACCTTTCGAGATTGGGACCCCAAGATACACAAAAGATTTCACTGATCCATCAATGTCTAAAGTTCTCGCGATATCATCAACACCCTGTGTATCCGAACCCCCTACCATACAAATCGATTTACTTCTGTTAATCTTCTGCCCAGTTGCTTTCTCATACGACGTAAACACCTCTTTCACAGCTAGAACCGAACTAGATGACGCATTGAAGAACATAATAACGTCATCAGCATATAGGAGGAGTGTTGGAGCAATGTCATATCCTCTAGTATGAAAGCTTTTGATCTGCTATCTAGTCGTCATCTCACTCACTCTTCTGCTCAGAAGTTCTTCAAAAATAATGAACATAAAAGGAGAAATCGCATTACCTTGCTTCAAACCCTTCTCAATCTTGAAGAAACCTGTAGTTTCATCACCCACCGTGACTGTAGTCCACGTATTTCTAAAGAAACTCATACAGATATCAATGGCGTCTTGAAGGAAACCGAATGCAAAAAGACATTTTTCTAACACTTTCCAATCAACTTTATCATAGGCTCTCGACATATCGAACTTCACAATCGTATTCGGGGAAACCTGTCCTTGATTAATGTCATGCGAGATCTCCTTCACAAGGAGGATATGATGTGTGATGTCTGTACCCTTCATAAAAGCTCCTTGCACGGGGGAAATCATCTTCATCATCAGCGGAACCAACCTGTTACTAAGAACTCTCGCAAGGATTCTCAACGATACATTCTCAATGGAGATCGGTCTGAAATCAGACTCGAGGTTCTTCGGATCATCCTTCTTAGGTATAAGAAGGATCCTACTGCACAAAATACCTCTATGGCACTTCTGTCCTTGAAAGAAAGCTTTGGCCAACGCCAAGAAATCATTCTTTATCACATTCCAAGCTTCTGTGAAAAAAGGCAATTTAAAACCATCAGGTCCGGGTGCCGTGTTACTATCCATCTCTTTAATCGTGTTCCTGATCTCTTCCTCCGTGGGAATCATCGTAAGGGAGCAACTGTCGTCTGATGATATGACTTCAGGGATAAACTGTAGGAACTGCATAAGCTCGTTATCATCAGTATCTCCACCCTCTCTGAACAAACCTTCATAGTGTCGAGCAACTTCCTCCGCTATGGCAGTGGGGTTCGATACCATTGAACCATCTGGTAGTACCACAGATCTAATGGACCTACGTCTTCTTCTGCACTTCACCACAGCATGATAGAACTTGGTATTTCTTTCACCATCTTCAAGCCAGTTGATCCTTGCCCTCTCTCTCCATATGTTCTCCTCCATGTCAAGCAGGTGATTAAGTTCCTCTTCAGCGATCTTTAAATTCAACTCATTGATAGGGACCGGGTTCTCATCAAAAGCCATCTGAGTCGTATAAACAATGTCCTCAATATCTTTGATTCTCTGTGTAACATATCCTATAGTGTTCTTACTCCAATCACGAAGGATTTTTCTGACCATCTTCAACTTATGACAGAAAATAAAAGACGGGTGTCCAACCACCTCTTCACCCCATGCTTGTTCAATAAGATCTAAACATCCGTTCTCTCTAAGCCATGAAGACATAAAAGTAAAGTGACTCTTCCTCTTTGCATTGATCTGCTGTCCAGGAACAGTAACAATGGGACAATGGTCTGAAACTCTCGATCTTGTAAGATGAATAGTTCGAGTAGAAGGTCTCTCCACCTACCATCTTCCATTAATCAGTACACGATCCAATCTCTCCCACACAGTGGGTGTGAGAATTTGTTTATTTACCCAGGTATATCGGCTCCCATCAAAACGAACTTCACTCAGAAAATTGTCAGCAATCATTGCATTGAAATCAAACATGTCCTGATACCCAGGGACATTGCCACCTCTCTTTTCTCTCAGGTCTCTCACTATATTGAAATCCCCGGCAATCATCCAGCAATCTTCTTCAAAGTCCATCGCCAAGCCTCTAATATCATCCCATAAGCTTCTTCGTTTTACAGCATCACAGCTCGCATACACTGCAGTGACATAGAAAAAGGAACCATCACCTTTCTCTCCTCTGAAAGTAATATGCTGATCGGTCTTCTTTATCACCATAGGCTTCAGGTTCGTATCTACATAGCACCAAATCTTCCCCTCCTCTTCATCATTGTCCACTACCCAGTCCAACCGAACAATATCAAGCAGCTCCTCCGCTACCTCCGCATGAAGGAAAGGTTCAAAAAGACATACAATTGCAGGTCTAAGCTTACTACAAAGCCTGCTCAAAACCCTTCTAGTTGGGTTGTTTGCAGCCCCTCTTATATTCCAAAAGATAGCTGTACTATCCATTAAACTATGAGATCCAAACATCCTTCACCCCAACGTCACCTAGCGACTATTCCACCACCCATCTTCCTCACTATACTCATCAAAACCATGTCTGTCATCATCAGAAAATCTTCTATCCAGGGATTCTCTTCCCCTTCTTGTTCTCATGTTAGAACTATATCTATCATGATATCTGAAGATCGGCCGCCCTCTTGTTTTTTCACTCCTTCTAACCCTGTACGTTCTTTCAAACTCAAAATCGATGTAGTCGTCCAACCTTCTGTTATGAAGAATTCTTCTATTACCTTCTTCATCAACTATGAGTCTTCTCTGAGGATTATCATGTCCATGATACAGTCTTCTAGGTGATGGGTCACGTACTTCACCTTCTTCCCTACCATCATCTTCCATCGCACGAGGACCATTCTCCACAAAACATTCTGTTGTGTTAGATTCCCTCGTCTTCTCTGCTCCAACATCCACTGGGTTGATGATCTCCTGTTGCCTCTCAGCTCCATACAACACCTCTTGAGGAATCTCAAGTTCCATCCCTAGCTCCGTGAAGGTAAACCTGCTCTCACCCACAGGTCCCCTCGCCACCATACCTAATTGCACTGCATTTCTTCTGTTCCCATAAGTAAGGTTTATGAATTGCGGAACGTCTTCATTAAAAGCCTCCACTTGTATTAGAATTCCAGATATGTCGTCCTTGTCCCTCTGCCAATCAGAGATACGAACAACCTTGCCAAAAGGTTTAATCAAAGCTTCCACAGATTCATCATCTCTGCAAATCAACGGCATATCCATCACCCAAAACCAGAAGGATTCCTTCTTACAGTGTCTCTCTCCCAGGCTCATATGACTTGTATTAATCTTCAACCCTCGAAACAAAGGTAACCCTTTGTCAGCCATATCTTTCGCCTCTTCAGGACAAGAAAAGAACGCTACCGCCCTCTTTTTAGCGCTCCTATATAAGTCTGCAGCTGATGGCCACCATCTACGGAGAAACGGGTGAATCTCTATCCATGAAAGACTATTCGGCCAAGATATCTCTATAGCTCACTTCAAAGCTGTATCTCTGCTAGATCTCTTCTCATCATCCAACCCTAAATCCACAGATATCCTCTTCGGAGTGTGTTGAGGAGCTCCCCTCGCAGGCACACCGATCGGTGGAGACGGCAAGGGTGGAAACGTCCTGTTGGACTGCAAGTTCAGTGCTCGATGTTGGATCCTCTTCTGCTGCTGACATCGCGCAGCAACATGGCCTGGACGGCGGCATTGATAGCACACCTTGCTTCTTTGACATTGCGATTGCCAATGTCCTCTCCCAAGACATCTAAAACAAGTGTCATGCGGAACACCGTACAACTGTGACTTCCTCGGCAAACTATCATTCTTTCTCGATTGCTTCTCAGCCTGCTTCTGTTGTTGGGGTGATTCCTGTTGTTCCATGTTCCTCGGAGTCATTTCAATTCCTGCCCCCTCGTCGTTCCTGCTATGGTCCACCTTGTGTACTTCTGAAGGTTCTTCCTCTCTACTATTCTGATTTCCCGATGGATATCCATTATCCATATTGATCTCTCCCTGCACCTTCTGAGCATTATTATCGTCATCTTCAAAGCCTGCATCTTCTCGTCGATTCACTGTCTCCGAATCTCCAAAACCCTGCCCAATCGTCTCGTTCAACTCGTCCCGACGATCGTCTTCTCCTTGTCGAGATAAAGGCTGATCTTCAGACCGATAGGTTTCCGATCTTGTTGCGTGTGGAGGCGGCGACCCCAGGATATTCCTCAAATCTGGGAGTATCGTATCTGGTTGCACCATAGAAGATGTGAACCTATCTCTACGTTCAAGTACGTATTGTTCCTCGGAGTCATTTCAATTCCTGCCGACTTAGTCCGAGAAGCCTTCTAGATCTATCTCTATAGATCTTAATTCCTAGAATATAGGATGCTTCTCCTAAGTCCTTCATTGAGAAGGTTTTCCCAAGCCAAGTCTTTACCTTCTTTAAGGCCAAGACATCATTCCCCATCAAAAGTATGTCATCCACATACAATATGAGGAATGTGGTCGAGCTCCCACTAACCTTCTTGTACACACAAGGTTCATCTTCATTTTGAATAAAGCCAAACACTTTGACTTCCTCATCAAATCGAAGATTCCAACTCTGAGATGCTTGCTTCAATCCATAGATTGACCTTTGCAGTTTACAGACTTTATTGGCATTCTTTGGATCTACAAAACCTTCAGGCTGTGTCATGTACACATCCTCATGAATATTCCCATTAAGGAATGCAGTTTTAACATCCATCTGCCAAATCTCATAGTCATAGTAGGCTGAAATAGCAAGCATGATCCTAATGGACTTAATCATGGCAACTGGAGAAAAGGTTTTATCATAGTCAACACCTTGAATTTGTCGAAAACCCTTCGCAACCAATCTACCTTTATAAGTTTGCACATTGCCATCCATGTCGGTCTTTTTCTTGAAGACCCACTTGCACCCTATGGGTTTTACCCCTTCGGGTGGTTCCACCAAAGTCCATACTTTGTTGGAGTACATGGATTCCATCTCGGATCTCATGGCTTCTAGCCATTTCTCAGAATTTGGTCCCTCCATAGCCTCTACGTAGGTAGTTGGATCATCATCTATGATCAACTCTCCACCTTCCTGAGTTACAAGGTATCCAAACCTCTCAGGTTCAAGGCGAGTCCTACTAGATCTACGAGGTCCTTGTGTTACCTGAGGAGACTGAGATTCCACAACACCTTGTGAATCTCCATTTTCCTCTGGTACATCTACCGGTTCAATGTTTTCTTGTTGGGCTTGAACCTCTTCAAGCTCTACTTTCCTCCCACTGTTTCCTTTGGAAATAAATTCCTTCTCTAGGAACACAGCTGTCCTGGCAACAAACACTTTGTTGTCAGTAGGGTGGTATAAATAGTATCCCCTCGATTCCTTGGGGTATCCAACAAAATAACATTTATCGGATTTGGGTCCAAGCTTATCAGGAAACATTTTCCTAACGTAAGCCTCACAACCCCAAATCTTCAGAAAAGACAAATCGGGACGCTTCCCAGTCCATATCTCATATGGTGTCTTTTGAACCGATTTAGATGGCACACGGTTAAGAGTAAACGCGGCGGTTTCAAGAGCATGACCCCAGAAGGAAATCGGAAGATCAGCAAAACTCATCATTGATCACACCATATCTAACAATGTGCGATTCCTTCTTTCAGACACACCATTATGCTGTGGTGTTCCAGGCGGAGTCCATTGTGATATAATACCACGGGCTCGCAGAAGGTCCTCAAACTCCTGGCTCAAGTATTCTCCACCTCGATCGGAACGAAGTGCCTTAATACGTTTACCAAGCTGGTTCTGTACTTCATTCATGAAATCCTTGAACCTTTCAAGGGTTTCTGACTTATGTTTCATCAGGTACACATAGCCATACCTACTGAAATCATCAGTAAAGGTAATGAAGTACTGATACCCATTTCTGGCATTAGTTCTAAAAGGCCCACATACATCAGTATGTATGAGTCCTAATAGATCACTAGCTCTCTCACCTTTACCTAAAAAGGGAGTCTTGGCCATCTTGCCCAACAAACAAGATTCACATGTTTCTATTGATTCATAATCAAAAGAGTCTAGATAACCATCTTTATGGAGTCTAGAAATGCGCTTCTCATTTATGTGCCCTAGACGACAATGCCAGAGATATGTTTCGTTTGAGTCGTTGAGTTTTTGCTTTTTGGTGTTTACGTTGTAAATACTTGTCTCCAAGTCTATCAAGTATAGACCATAAGACATAGGGGCACTGCCATAAAAGATCCCATCTTTAGAAATGGAACACTTTCCATTCTTAATAAGAAATTCAAATCCATCTTTGTCCAAACAAGAGACGGAAATGATATTCCTATTTATGGCAGGTACATAATAGCAGTTCTTCAACTCTATTATTAGCCCACTAGGTAGAGTTAACTCATAGGTTCCTACGGCACTGGCGGAAACTCTTGCCCCATTAGCAACACGTAGTTCAACCTCGCCTTTCCCCAAAGGCCTACTTCTCTTAAGATCCTTCATATTTGAACAAATGTGAGATCCGCATCCGGTATCAAGTACCCATGACGAAGAAGTAGTAAAGTTAATCTCTATCACGTATACACCAGAAGTAGAGATCTCTATCTCCGACTTCTTCTTCCATTGTCCCTTCCATCCTCTCCATGTAGAAGAAATTGGTTTGGTGAGAGAACACTTCTCTCCTTTACCTACTTTCTTCTTCACCAACGCATTAAGCGTACATAGAGTGGATTCTAAGGCTCCTGGTATATCTGGATTGTGCAGAACACTTCTCACAGTCCTCAACCAGTCATGGAATTTATTCTCAAATAATTTGCCCATTTTAAAAGATGATTCTTTTGCCATTCTACAAGAGAAAATTTGCATTTGTCAAAACCTTTTTGATTTGATTTGAATAAAATTTGACGATAGTTAATTAGGCCTTTAATTAATTACCGCTCCCACTATTTTGACTCAAATTGATAGCCCTCACCATCAATTCGGAAGATTGCAGCGTACAATCTTCTAGTGGGTCAAGATCCTGAAATCCTCTGAGCCATGGACCAGCTTGGGCTGTCACCCACAACTCAGATCTTCCAGGTAGGCAACTCTTACCAATTGCATCATATGCAACTCTTGAAAGATGTCAAATGCAATTCCTTGCAATGATCATCTACATGCCTCAAGGCGCTAGATCCTATCTAGGTCACCTTGTTAAGTCCAACCCAAAGCCAACACGATGAACATGCACCCTTCTTGGGCAGACCCACATATTCATCCTTCACGCTTCCACGAGATAGACGGTGCACCACGCTTGGGCGTGCCCACACTTGGTCGATCAAGCTTTTCACATGTGTCGCATTTGGAAGGCATCTAAAACTTAATATTTAATGAGGGATTTTGTTTTATATACATATACATATCCAATCACCACAATATATAGTACGTATCATATACATGCTATATCCCACAGATAACATGCATAAACGATAAAAAGCAATGATTATGGCCATCCTATTTGTGATTCCTCGAGCCAAGAGGAATCACGGTCATCTAGGTCTACATCACATGCAACCTGTACAAGATGAAATCTGTGCCTGCCTTTCTGGGTTTGATCATCTCATCTCCATGACTGATCGGCTTGCCATCAGGTAGGTTGTTCAGGTGCCACCAGCCGATCGACTAGCGCCTCCAGCCGATCAGTTCACCGGTCATCGTGCATCTCCTCATGTCGCCACCTGCTCATCTTGTTCGTCGAACCGGCCGTCTGGATCACCAACCGATCGGTTCACTCCTTGAACCGATCGTCTTCAGGTTGTCCGCCGTTCTTTGACATAACAGGAAATAAAATCTATCCTATTTACAATTGAATTGAGAAACCCCGAGTTACATTCAGGGGGAGCAAAGGTAGGAAAAGAATTCTCGAATTATTTCGAGTTACATCAGGAATATGAGAAAGGGAATCGGTGCGCAGACCGAGATGCAAGCAACCACACAAACAACCATACACAGATATAGGGGTATATAGGCCATAATCATGCTACACATCCACCACAAAACTCGTTTAAGGGCGACGCGTATGGAGTGCATTAATATTACATATCATATATGTATATTAGGGATTTGTGGATTGGACATGTATAAAGCCGATATTATTCGCATCGCATGCAATAAATAAAGGCGACAAACCAAAATCGATCATATCGATAATCCTAAAATATAGAGCGGACGTGGCTCTGATACCACTGTTGGGTTTTGGAGGAGGCAGAGAAGCAGCGGAAACAAAAAAAATTTCTCCCCAAACCCGGGACAAAAGGAATCGCGTCAACATCTATATAATAGGAAAGATGGTTTGTGAATCATACCTTGTCCCGAGGCTTGCTCGGAGACAATACCACGCGCCTTGCGCGGTCTTCACCTCCGATCTTGGACGGTGTCTGTGCAGCTCCTGGTCGCACCGGGACTGAAGACTCCTCCTACCGGACTGTCGGATGACAGTTGTCCTCCTGAGCGGCAGTGACCTCCTGCCTCTGAAGTAGTCCACACGGACCACCTGGAACTCCACTCTCCTTGTCCCACAAGGAAGTGGAAGAATTCGCACCCTCCTGTTGACGTACTAGTCGCCAACACACTCTCCTGCTGTCAATTGCAACTGTAGTTGTCCTTCCCTTGCTGCACCTCCCTTTGCGGGAAGCACTTGCTCGGGCTCTCTCTCGGTTACCAAAACCAGAGAGAACGACAACTTTGCAGAGCAATCAACTTGCACTGAGTTGTACTCTGAGTAGCCCCCAATACCCCTATATATATAGGCGGGTCATGGGACAGGGTTCTCTGTGCCCGGCAATACGGGAGTAAAGCAGGAGTAGAAGGGTTCGGGATTTTCCACAAAAAGCAACCATCTCACAACCTGAACCGATCGGTTCACAAGTGAACTGGTCGGTTGGGGACCTGAACCGATCGGTTCACCACTGAACCGATCGTTTGGGACCCTTGAACCGATCGGTTCACTCATGAACCGGTCGGTTGGGGTTCCAGGTTGGTTCCCGATTGACTTTCCTTGTTTCTTTCCCAATTGGTATCGAATACCAATATTATTCCCAATCGAATTGGGAAATTTGAAACGAAAGGAAAATTCTCACCAATCCTACTTTCCCAAGTTGCTCGATTGCACCAGTTGAACCGATCGGTTCAACACTTGAACCGGTCGTTTCACTCTGTGCATGAGCCGATCGGTTCAACAATTGAGCCGACCGGTTCAGCAACCTCAGCCGACCGGTTCATCACATGAACCGATCGGTTGGGAATGCACATTGTGCAGAATCAGTCAAATGTGATTTCAATCAATCTGATACTCCAATCAATGCGTCCAACACCTTGAACATTATGATATTGAGCTATCGATTAATTGAGTGTTTAATTGAAATACTAAACTCCTTTAGTAATCAATCTAAACATTGCTTGTGGACAAAACTCCTCTTCTAGGTTAAATCCTATGTGTGTGACCCTGCAGGTCCATTTCACGTTGGCAGTGAAAGTCCATAACACTTATGACTTCACAAGCAAAGAGCGGTGCCTAGTCACACATCATTTCTACCCAAGTGAAAGTAGAAAGTTGGAGAACAACTTTCATCCTACAATCCGTGAATGGTGTAACAGTGAATGTATAATTCCTTTATCACTGATATCCAGAATGAACTCGAGGCATGGAACAGTCCTCCTGTCAATGTTCATTCAGTTCCTTGATCTCAGAGTAGACCGAGTGAGATGTGTATGACATCAATATCACATATTGATTCACACGTGCATGCACATGCTTTTCTCAATCCTACTCATCAAGTGGCTAAGGATATCAAACTCCCTTAGGAGGGACAAATCCCATATCTATCACTCACCCCTCAAAAGCCCCATGTGTCAAAGCCACCCAATCATCACCTTTATAACAACCCATGTTTCAGGACTGCGTTTGATGATGTCAAAGTGTACCCAACGACATGTGTTGAGTGCAGTGATTTCAGGTCTAAGAATCACACTCACCACTATCACTGTGAGAGCTGACTGTGACTACCATGTCATGGTTCCATGTGTCACTCTCACGGTGGGTCTGTCTGGTACCTTGTTCTCTAAAAAGTACCTATGTGCTTGGTTTGATATCACCATATCATGACTAATGAGATTCTGTCATCAACCAACACACAATCTAGTCTTTAGTGTTATTGATGTCTATGGTTATTTCCACAATAACAACCGACTAGGGACTATACAAGAATGTATACTCTTAACATCCGTATGATCTCATCGTTTAGGTCCTTAACCTAAAAGCATACGTCATTGAGTAAAACAATCTTTAGACATCTATCATGTTATACCATCATCTCAGAAACAGTTTAAACATATAGATTGGAAATTGCCTTTATTATTATTCAAATCATTTACAAAGTATCCCATTACAATCATCATATGACTTGCTCTATGGGCATACATACCAACAATGATATCATTCATCATTGCATGAGATCATGTAGTCATTGCAATGAAATTGGTCGTCATTCTACATACTATCCTTTTAGGAAAGCACCCAAGAGTAATAGGACTTGGGCCGCTAAGCTAACCCCTCCAGACCCAAAAATATGATTAGGGATCACTCCTTTATTTTTGTAGGTCACTTGCTAATGGATTGGCTTGATCTATTGATTTGCAAATAGGTTTCTCAATGCACATAAAGAAAAAATGTGAGATGTGTATGGGGTGACAACAAGTGGAAAAGAAATGGTAAGAACACATGTAATGTTATTCTTGCTCATATCCAATCGTTGTGTGCTTTTGCCAAGTTAGTATGCACTATACATATGATTTTTGAGTCAAAATTGGTATATTGTGATTCTCATCAATTGCTTGCTCAAAAAATTCCCTTGATTATTTCGTAGTCTATTACTAACTTGCTTACAAATGTTTGGATATGGTTTGTATTTTTATTATGCCTCTAGATGCATTTTCTAATATATATGTGCTTTTTGACAACAACTTTTGTTGGCTGAGTTTGTCGTGATAGAAACTCAATCGACAAGCACCAACGGGTGTTGCCAACATCTGTTGTCAACCGAGAAGTTCAACCTAAAAACTCAACCTACAACACAATGCATAAAATACACAAATGGCTTTTTGGATGAGAGTTTCCCTCTCAACTAGATTTTCTCAACCAATAGCTTTATTCTTGGAACTCCTCTTGGTATCTTCTTTATGTGCATATTTCCATGCTTTAAATTGTCTATCTTGCATACAACTCTATATCTCTAATTTCTCTACTTATTATATCTATATCTAATTGCAATTACTTGTCTTGAGTTTCTATGCTTGTTTTGATGATAATCTCTCTAGATCTCTTGGTTGTGTCTTTAATTACTTCCATTGTTATCTAACTTGCTACATCTATAAATTTGTATATCTTGTTTTGATACAACTTTGAGTTTCTTAGTGGTAATCATCTTTTGGTAATGATGCATATTTTCTAGTGAGTTCATGCTTTTGAAATTGCATATCTCTTTGTTTGGATATTTCTCTACATCTGCCCATAGCTAGATCTTTAACTCATGCATTTTTTGCTATGACCTAGATCCTATTAGTGGTCCTAACTTGTGATATCATCTACTAGTAGTTCATATACATGTTGTTCTAGTAGTTTTCATCTTTTGATATTCAACTGTATGCTATGCTTGTATCTTGCTTTATACATACTCAAGCTTGTTCCTTGACTTGCATATCTACTGTCTTGAGCTACTTGCTTGCATAGCCTTACCTTGATATTTGATAGAATTACATCTAGGGTTGTTCTAATGCATGTATTAATTTGCTTTATATACATTTCTTAGACAAGCCCCTAGTTTTTCTCTTCTACTCTCCATTCTAACCTTTGATATCTCCTTTTACTTACACGTTGTATTTTTCAGGCCGCATACTTTTTGAAATGAAAAAGGGGGAGAAGACATCTCTTATGCAATGGGAGATGTAAAGGGTAGAAGACATATATATAGAACATTTATGAGTAGAAGACATAGTTTCGATAAATGTTATGAAAGCTAACCATACATGAGAAATAACATCAATTGTGGGGGAGTATGAAAACTCCATGAGCATCAAATTGAGGGGGAACATAAAAACTCAATGTTATTGAAAACCCTAGGTTTCTCCAAAGGTATGATTTTACTTACATGCTTTTAATACATTTATAGAATGGTTTTTCATCTTCAAAAAGGGGGGAGAATGTTGACTCAAGGTCTAAATTGAAACCATTGCTTCAATTAACTAAACCCTTATTTTAAAGATGACTAACAATTCCACTTATTTGTGTCTAATTCTTATAATTTAATGATTTTAGATTACGTATAGACACACTCCAAATGCCTTAACTTGCGCATCCTAACTTGGAGAAAAGACAAGTCAAAATCAATGCAAGTGCACTTTTGTGAAATATGATGTATCTCTATTACATGTTGTAAATCACTTGTAAGGATTGTATGAATTATAATTAAGCTTAGAAAAAATCAAGAGCACATAAAATATTTAAGAACTCAAATGGAAATTTCCAAAATTCATTATAGGGAATGTTGTCGGTCAAGTTTCATCTCTGATAAACTCGACTGACACCCTTGGT